>CM021102.1:322091396-322114362 GCA_007115665.2 Sequoiadendron giganteum
CTCCCTCTATCTCTCCCTCCCACTCTCCCTCTCCCTCTCCCTCCCCCTCTCTCAATCTACCACTCTCCCACTCTCCCTCTCTCAATCTCCCACTCTCCCACTCTCTACCATTAACCCTTAGGTCTATGTGGGTACAAATCGAATATCCAATTTATGAAACTTCGATGTGTAGAGCTAAAATCTTACCGTTACAGAACATTTTGAAATTTTTTCCAAATCAGATATCAGATTATTGGGTCGTTTTTGTGCATTCCAACAAACCCTACATTCTATTTGCAGCACTTTGTAGGTGACAAACACACGGTTTCAGACAAAAAGAGACAAAGATAAACTTTTTGGAGCATCTTGTACTCAAATTTGTGACAAGGAATGATTTTTTAGCATCTTTTATGAGGTATAATGGGGAGCAATAGTCATTGGAAGAAAAAACGTAAGAGAAAGCTGAAAAAAGAACAAATTGAAGAATATAGACAAAGAGATAGAGAAGGTCATAGGAAGAAAAGACAAGGTATGTTAAATATTGGTGAACTTGAGCCCTATGGTCTTTTAAGTGAAGAGGAAATTGAATATGTTCAAGGTGAAAATGTAGAACATGATATTGAAATTGGGAATGAAAATGTTCAAATTGATATTGAAAATTTTCAAGGTGAAAATGTTGGAATTGAAGATGTTGAACATGATATTGAAATTGGGAATGAAAATGTCCAAGGTGAAAATGTTGGAATTGAAGATGTTGAACATGATATTGAAATTGGGAATGAAATTATTCAAATTGATATTGAAAATTTTCAAGGTGAAAATGTTGGAAATGAAGATGTTGAACATAATATTGAAGCAAGTGTAAATTATGTTTCACCAGATTACATGAGAAATGAAGAACCTTGTGTGGAAGAAAGACATATTCCAAATTCAAGACCTTCAAGGACCCCTAAATGGTTAGTTGAAATTGATGATAACATTATAAACAATTTTGAAGGCAAGAGGTCAACACGAACTGTTCGGTTGTGGGCTAGAATACTTTTCAACCAATATTTTAGTGATAGGACATTGACTGAGCAATGCCAAATTTTTGTACAATTGCTAAAGATGCAAAAGATGAGACCTTTGCTAGCTAAATTGAAGATTTGTGTGAACAAGAAGACCGAAAAAAAATCTATTATTGTCAAAAATCTTTTTAATGCTCTCAAGTCTATTGGAAAAAATAACAAGGAAAAAGATAAGAGAGCTGCTCGGTGAGTCATTACAACCACCCTAGTAAGCCATCAATTGAAAAAGGCTCGCTTTATGAGACAAACTTGTATTGATTTTAAAATAAATCATAAAACTTTGGATAGAGAACTTGCAAGAAGAGAAAGAATAGATGATCCTCTTCAAAATGATACATGGGCTTTTGTTGAGAGGCTCCACGTGTTGATAAGAAGCTAACCGATAATGTAAAGCAGGCAATTCAACAATTTTGGCATGATAAATCTAGAGTATCACCCAATACAAAGGATGTTTTAAAGTTAAGAATTGGCAGTCAAGATCGTGCATCGCATCCTAAAAATTTCTTAGAATCAAGCCAAACAATGTTGTTCAACAAATTTATTCAAACACATCCAAATATGGAAATCTTGCAAAGGACTTTTGAAGGTTTGAAGCCATTTTATTGTGTGCCTCTTAAGATTCATAATACTTGTTGTTGCAAATAACATGTGGAGTTTTCAATGTACCATGAACTATTATGCTATATCCGTTCTACTTTGCATACTAATGAAATGTTGCAGGAGTGTGGTGCAATGCATCTTCTAAAATCATCAAGGGACTTGCTAGATCTATTTTTATGTTCTAGGGATGATGGTTCCTTTTCTATAGAAATGATTGTTTAAATGCAAAGTGCTCACAATGTGGTGGCTTGTCAAATTTTGTTCAATGTTTTCATGAGGGTTCCAAACATGAATTTGGAAAGAATCTTGTTGAGAAAAAGAGATATGAGATAGTCAAATATACTTTGTAGAGTGGACGTGAAGGTTCTAGATGCGAGTTGGTTACAAAAGAATGCAATGTTGCTAATTATTTTGGTTGGTTGAGGAGGGTACAATGGGAGGCAGATTGTATTGTCATACAATCAAAGATTCTTCAAAGATGCATTCGTTTTGAAGCTCAGATGCAACACATGGACCATTTGGACACGACAGTTGGCTTTTTTTTGTCAGAGTTGTATTCACTACGAGTGGGATCAATGCAAGTCAAGTGAGTGAGTGGATACATGGGTTCCACAATATCTAACTCTTTTATCTCAAACTATATCCATGACAAATTACATAATGGAAAGTTCACTTGATTATGACCGGCTTTCAGACCTACTACAGCCAGGACATGTTTTTGTAGTTGTTGCACCCATCCAGACGTGTTGGAATAGTCTGTTTGGTCGTACGAGTTAGAGAATGAAAGTTGCACCACTTTGCAACTTTACACTTCTTGCATTTGGCAACTTTTCCCTCAACTAAAAACTCATCACCACGGGAAAACACCTTCAACATAGCAAAAATCGAGAGAGGTTATTGTAGATGGTTCCAACACAATCCCATATCCTCAGATGAAGAGTCTATAAGAATCATGGATTCCAAGAAATAGTCTGTCAAAGATTGTTGCCTTTTAGCACTTTGGACTCTTAAGGGAAATCGTCGGTCCAATGCACCTCAAAGTGATTCAGTATATTTGGGTGAAAAAGAGGACCATACCTAGCATAAATGTACCCACACGGACGTGTTGAAATAGTCTGTTTGGTCGTACGAGTTAGAGAATGAAAGTTGCACCACTTTGCAACTTTACACTGCTTGCATTTGGTAACTTTTCCCTCAACTAAAAACTCATCACCACAGGAAAACATCTTTGAGATAGCAAAAACCGAGAGAGGTTATTGTAGATTGTCCCAACATGATCCCATATCCTCAGACAAATATTTTGTAACCATCATGGTTTATGAGAAACAATCCATCAAAGATTGTTGTCTTTTAGCACTTTGGACTCTTAAGGGAAATCGTTGGTCCAATGCAGCTCAGAGTGATTCGGCGTATTTGGGTGCAAAAGAGGACCATACCTAGAGTAAATCTAACCATCCAGACATGTTGGAATATTTTGTATGGTTGTACGAGTTCGAGAATGAAAGTTGCACCACTTTACAACTTTACACTAATTGCATCTGGCAACTTTTCCCTCAACTTAAAACTCATCACCACGGGAAAACCCCTCCGATATAGAAAAAAAAAGAGAGGTTATTGTAGATGGTCCCAACATGATCCCATATCCTCAAACAAAGAGTCTATAAGCATCACGGTTTCCGAGTAACAGTTCGTCAAAGATAGCTGTCTTTTAGCACTTTGGACTCTTAAAGGAAATCGCAAGTCCAATTTAGCTCGGAGTGATTCGGTGTATTTGGGTGCAAAAGAGGACCATACCTAGCATAAACGTACCCATACGGATGTTTTGGAATAGTCTATTTGGTTGTACGAGTTTGAGAATGAAAGTTGCACCACTTTGCAACTATACACTGCTTGCATCTAGTAACTTTTCCCTCAACTGAAAACTCATCACCAGGGGAAAATGCCTCCAAGATAGCAAAAACTGAGAGAGGTTATTGTAGATGGTGCCAACACAATCCCATAGCCTCAGACCAAGAGTTCGTAAGCATCACGGTTTTGGATTAATACTCTGTCAAAGATTGTTGTCTTTTAGCACTTTGGACTCTTAAGGGAAATCGTCGGTCCAATGTAGCTCAGAGTGATTCGGCATATTTGGGTACTATCTTATTTAGATTTAGTAGGCTCCCTCTAAATATTCAAGCACTTGCATCAACCTCTTGACCTCATCATCCAGTATTTTCCTGCAATGCTTTCCTTAGAGAAATGGTTACCAGCGCACACCTTTGTAGAGATTTAAGGTTGTCCTCTTCAGATCACTCTATTTTGAATAGGTTTGCGGAGCTACCAATGTTAAATCCAAGTTGACTAACTTTGAGAAAATCCAATCTCAGCTACTAAAGAGGTACTTCAAGAATTTCGCATCTGGCCTTGCAACACTACAACCATTACTTATTCCCAACGAGTCATAAAACTCCCTCTTAAGGTTAATTCTTCCTCTTCGAAGAGATGTTTTCAGCCATTCACTCAAACTCATAGTTGCAAGCAGTGTCTCCATTCTTCAAGGCTAGATCATGAATTGTGTTATTGATCTCATACATCTCCTCCAAATTCTTAAGCATTTATCTCGTTGTCTTCAACTTAGAGATGATAGGAACAATATGGTCCTTCACGTAATCAACTAACATCTTCTTCACCTTGATATCTTTCTTCCTCTATTGCACTTTCTCTTCCTCATCTATACGTTCGAAAACTTTTCTCTCCACATTTAACCAATTCGTTTTCCTCCAAAGTGAGCATAATTATGAATCTCCATGAAGTGAATTTTGATGCTCCTTCGAGTATATCCTCAATTTTAAGACCATTCACTATCTTGACTAAGATAGAGATAGACAAAGAAAAAAGGGAATAGAGGTATCGCTGCAATAAAAAATTTGATCATGATCTTTTTCAAACCCGCTCTGATACCATATTAGTGTTTTAATGATAAGATAATACAACAGAAAGCACTCAGAAAATGCAACACATAAGATAATAAACATAGCAAGATACCCTGGGAAAACCCTCTTCTTGAGGGAGAAAAACCTAGCAAATATGTCTCTTATATAATGAAGGAATAAGAGCAGAAATCTGCTTACAACTCAGGCCTAGATCATGGTTGAATTTGATACAATGAATAATAGCACCTCTCCTAGATGCAAAGATACAATCGAATATGCTTCGCCTTGAAATTGGCCTGCTACTCCAAGATGAAGCGCTGCTGCTCAAGTGCGAACTTCTGCTTGGAATGCGAATTATGTTGTATGAACTTGATTGATGAAATAAGTATAAATTAAATCAAATGAGTATAAATTAAATAGCCATAGGCTATCATTTAATTTATTACAACTTAATGTGATCGCTGGAAGAAGTAGCCCGATTCTGCTAATAAAATCAACAATAGGAACACATTTTTGGGGGTGATAAAGGGATTAGAGTGGTCTGAGAAGGCTGCCCTATTAAGAAACACAGATTTTTGTGCCTTTTGAGTAAGGCTAGAGAGTGAGTTTTTGAGAAGTTGAATGAAATAGGTTGGAACTTGTTGGAAACTATTGGAATAGGTGTATTTAATGGTGTTTAAGAGGTTTGAGTGATTAAGAGTATCCCAAGAAGAGTAAAAGTGTGAAACCCTAGTTGGAAAGGGCAAGAACAAGGGAAAATTGGTGATTTTACAAAGAAAGTGTAAGCCAAATTATAATTTTAAGCAAACAAAATTAAGAGGGAATGAAGTGGTTTTAGGATTGAGTGAGGTCAGACCATACAAGTTCCAATAAGCCCTACCAACAAGCTAGTGAACTATTTGACAAAAAGCTTTGGTAGACATGTATGAAAAATGTGGTAGCATAGACAAGGTAGTGGACTATTTGGAAAAAAAGATTCAAAGAAATGTGGTATCATAGAATTCCATGACAAGCAAATGCAATTGACAACTGCTCATAGTTTTTAGTTATGCAATGTGAATTAATTGCATAACTGCTTAGGTTGACTCTGTAAAAACTATATTGTAATTGAAATTTTTTCATCTATGAACATCTAGTTGTTAGTTATGCAATGTGAAGTAATGATTTGAGTTTGAAAGATGTGTAATGCAGTGTAATTAGTTATATAAATATAAACTACATAATATAACCATTCTTTTTTATGCTATTGTACATTGATATTTAACCATTGCTCAAGATAAGATTTTCAAAGAGTTTAATCATGCACATGAGGAACAAATTAAATTTTGATTGTCAACTTCTATATATCAAATTATCCAATAATCAAGTGTATGTCCATATACAAAAATCGCATCGACGCCAACTCAAACAAAGTTTTACAAAATGTGGCATATGCCATCTCAATATGTATTCAAAATTTACATGCCAAAATGTCTATCTCATCCTAAACTACTGGTGGATCATCAAAATGGAGCCTCTTTGAAGCACTCGTTGGCTCTGAAGGTGGCTGCACAAGAAAAATTCAAACCACAATTGAGATTAGTTATACTATATAATTTAAAATTTAATAATTAACATCAAAATCAATATACATTGAATTTTAATTGAACTCTAAAACTGAAATATTGATTACCTGAAATATACATCTCTTCAAAGGGTCAGGAGTCCTAGAATATACCAAACCAACTTTTGAAATGCCAATAGATATATGTGAACAAAAACATAAAATTGATCCAAGTTAGCATACAATTATTGGTAATAGGAACATATTTACCAAACATAAAATAAATAAACACATACCTCTTTAGGTTGATCTTTTTCTTTATCTCCTTCAGGTGTTTCGACAACTCCTCCTTGAGGTGTTTCAGCACCTACTCCTTGAGGTGTTCCAATACCTACTCCTTTAGGCGGTGTGTCACTTGTCAACAAATCTGTATAGTTCATAATTGCCTGTACATAAAAATGACAAGTACATATGAAATTACCAATCTATGTCGATGTATGTATAATCAATATAAGATCTTAAAAATCTTAATTCAATCCAATTTGAGTTCAATTACCTTCCCCTTATCTAACTTTGCACCTCCATAGTCTGGACGAGGCTGCACCTCACTCGCACTAGGTATTTCCTACAAGAGAAAAATAAGATAAACATATAAGTTATTATATAATTTCATTAATGACAATTCAAATGACAAGAAAGTATATAATAAAAAATGTAAACGAGTGAGTGCAAAAATATACACTGTGTGTGTGTCCAAGCCAAATGAAATGGCCCTAAGGGTGCTATCAGTCACCCGTGTGAGCTCCTTCTCAGACATCAACTGTTAAATAGACCATGTAAATAAATATTAGTACTTGATACTATCTCTTATTAATATTAATTTGAAAACAAATGCAAGTTATGAATTTACAACTTAAATCTTACCCGTGTCACTATTCCAACATCCCCCTCTCTAGCAGGAGAGGACTTTGTAGGGTGCAATCCACTCCCCTACGACTGATCCATAATGTCCACATCATGGAGGTCATAATCAGAAGTGTCCAAGGGATGCTCAGTGGGTTGTACAAGAGGACCCAAGCATATCTGGTGGCACATAGTGCAAGTATGTGGCACACAAATATGTGGACTTGAGGAGGAGGATGCAGTAGCACTCGAGCCTTTGCCAACATCACCATAATTTGGTTGAGCTACTGTAGAAGCATGTGAAACCAAATGACCACTCAAAGAGTGAATAGCCTGAATAGTTTGTGTGGCTACATCCTGGATAATCTTTGGATGATATATTGGAGGTGGTGGAGGAAGGGGAGGAAGGGGAAAATTTGGGCGCAGGACTACTCTAACTGCCCCTAGTCTATCCTAGGGCATACGTCCACCGATGCCCTAGAAGGGTTTAATGTCAAAGTAATTGACATGATGTCCTAACACAAACTCAACATATAGTTTTTTAATAAAGTAAAATGGTATATCATAATTTTTGTTCGGTGGTTTATCAAAAACAATACACCAACAATCCCAAAAGTTAGCTACAATGTCCCTATGCATGCACCATTTTATAGAAAAAAAAAATTTATTAACATTCACTGGCAAACCGGTGTGAGGGTTAGTGAATAAAGAGGCTATTTGGGCTTTGGTTATTTGGAGATATTTCACATCATCGTAAGACAATCCACATGCATAATATTCCCTCATATCTTCTCGTCACGAATGAAAGGAATTATATTAGGTTGAGAGGGTTTCTATATTTTTAATTATTTCTTTTAATGTGTTTGTCATATCTCTCAATCGAGGGATTGTATTATAAACTTCACAAATGCCCCTCAATTGCCCCAATTTTTCACCAATTAAGTCTTCAATTGGTGGCTGTGGAGGTGGTGGAGCATTTTTCATTTGTGCATTTTCATTCTCAGCCATAATACCTAATTAAAGTTAAAAACTAATTAATCTAATTGAAATTACACAATATAAATCAAATTATTGTAAAAAAACCCTAGTTTTTAATAAAAATCCAAAACAAACCCTATTTTTTCACAAAAAACCATAACAAACTCTAATTTTTTATAAAAAAATATATGAACAACACTAGTTTTTAATCAAAATCCATTTAAAAACATTAATTTTTAATAAAAATTCATTGTTAACTCTAGTTTTTAATAAAAATTAATAGAAAACCCTACTTTTGAAAAAAAATTCATAAAAATTACTTAAACTTATAAGAATCTACTTGAAAAATTGATTACAACATTAAAAAACCAAATAATTACCTTTGAAATCGGATATCTGATACAAGCGGATATCAGATTTTCACTTTTCCTTGTGCGCCTGTGTACAAACTGTGAGAAATGAACTCATAATAGTCGACTATTTTATTTATAATGTTTGCACAAATCGGATATCCGATTTGTAGAAACTAGGTTTGAGCTTTGCTTCGTTGAATGTACTGACACCTAAACCTAGAAAAGTCAACTCGATATTTCCGCGTTTTTGAGATGATCCAAAACGTTATTTTTTTTCCATTTCCACTTTTTGGCCCATCATGATCCTGCACATACCCAAATTACTCCTAAGATCAACAATACTAATGATGAAATACTTGGAACGGACCAAAATCTGTCAAAACTAATTTTTGTTTAACCAAGGCTATACTTGCAATCTCATAGAAATAGTGCAATCTTCTAAGGAATTAAATATTTTCAAATCATAGACATTCATTCAATTGAACTGGATAAATGCCCATGATTGAACTAAGCACATAAATATCAGGTACAGGTTGACCTTGCACAGCAATCCCAAAATTAAGAAGCTACCCAAAGCATGAACCAGAGATCGCTGCAACACTCCAAGAACTAAATCATAAGCACCATTAAATCATCGAACTCTAAATCTAAAATGTATTCAGATATTTCCAAGTATTTTCAAGGATAAAATAAGAACCATGCAAGAAAAATCAATCCAAAGAAGCCACCAATAATAGCACAATGTCTTCACTTGTATTGAATCACCAATAATAGCAACAATTCTAACATTTTGTGTTACAACACTAGCTTGAAAATGAAACTAACTCCTAATTCTAACTCTCTGCTCTAAAAATCTATCTAACTCTAGTCTCCTAAGACCTTTCTAACCTCCTTCAGAAGAGGCAAAATTCCATACATATAGAGATACATCCCATGCAAGCCCAAGCTAGGGTTACAAAGAAGGTCAGCCACCAATCATATCGACCCAAATAGTTCGCAATAAATCACCGCCCTACATTGAATGCATGAGGCGCCCCTTCAGATCGACCTTGGATCTCTACAAATATTAGCTCAAACTGAATAAACCCTGCGGATCACTTCTGCCATTAATGTCTCACCCGCGTGAAATAGAAGAACTGCAATGGGCGTGCAATGTGAGTTTGAATATGGGTTGTCGATCAATAGCTGAGTTGGGCATCTGAATGACACTGATCGAGTCAAACTTGTTTGAATCTAACATGTCACGTCCAACTCAGATGAATGGCCCTCGAGCACTCATTGACTTAACCTTCATGTGTATGATCGAGTTCCACCTACCTACGGCCGCAAAGTGTACCTGGTTGCACCCCGCGGATCTCACAATATCTTCAATGTACGCTCATCCTTCCTTCAGCCCCGACAATGACAACCTACCCAATCCAGCTTGCATTCAAAAGGGCCACAATTAATATCCATTATAGCATCAAAATCCAAGTTGATCAATCAAAATATCCAAGGTAAGGAAACTACACACAAGCCCAAGCGGAAACAGAACCAAAATAGGCGGAGGCAGAACCAAAACAAGTTGGATGCTGAACTAAAACAAAATAGAAGCAGAAACAAAACAGGCGGAGGTGGAACCAAAACAGGCAGAAGCGGAACCAAAATAGGTGGAGGCGTAACCAAAACCAGACAGAGGCTTTGCAAAGTTCCAAGTTCAATTCCCACCTCAGTTCTGGTTTCGGTGAAAGAAAGGAGGCGAAGGAAAAAGGAAAACCAAAGAAGAACCAAGGGAGGAAACCAACGCAAAGGTCGAACAATGAAGAAAACAAGGACACAAGAAGTGGAGCCAGAACTGGAACCAGAACTGAAACATGAACCTTGTGAAGGTTCCGAGTTTAGTTCCCATCCCGATTCTGCCTCCAACAAAAGGAAAACAATGAAGGAAAAAGGAAGACCAAACAAGAACTAAGGGAGGAAACCAACCCAAAGGTCGAATACCAGTGAAACAACAAAGACGTGGAGGCAGAACTGAAACGGGAATGAAAATTGAACCATGAACCTTGTGAAAGTTTAGAGTTTAGTCTCATCCCATGCTAGAACCCGCCAAGCAAAGGAAACAAAGTCTTAGGAGGAAAAGAACAACTCCTAAGACCCAGAAAAAACACCAAGGACAAACAAAGGGAAAGGGAACCCACTTCCAAAGAGGACATCCGCAAGATTCCTCAACCACTTGGAACTCAAAAAAAGGGCACTTTGCAACCAAGACAAGCATCTAGGAATAGTACAAAGTAACCAAATCCCACGACCAAAGAACCAAAGTACCAAAGACCAAAATCTCATGATTTTCAAAGACAAGCTCAAAAGGCAGGGCCAAAGACAAGAGCCAAAAGACCAGGAAAAAGGGTCCCTACTTCAGTGAGGTGTGTGTGCAAAAACTACACAACAAAGTCTATGACTCAAAGGTCAACAATTGAATGAATCCCCCTTTTTAAAGATGAACTACTTATATATGAAGGATCTTCAAGTCCACTAAGTTGTGTGTATGATAAATTGCACCATTTAATTAGACATTAGGGGAAAGCTCTACATTTTTGGTGTCATTGTTAGGGATGGTGCTAGTTCAAAATTCCTAGTTTTATTTAGAATAATTTTTATTTCCTTTTGAATAATTAATAAGATTTTTATTTATAGCACTAGAAATAGTAGACACAATCGATAAGAAAAAATATTTACTAACAGTGTGCAAGGACCACCTACTAAAAGAGAAAGAACTATTATATGCAAAGGTAGAGAGATGCTCTAATAATATTTATCCCCTCAATTCATGAAGAATTTGAAGGAATTGGTGAAAATAAAGAACATATTGAGGGAATTAACGAAGAAAAAATATCCCTCACACCAATAGCTACCCCAGACACAGTGGAGACTTCCAAAATAAATTTTAACATCATGGCTAAAGAAGTAGTGAACAATCCAACAAAGCATGTGACATTTGAGTTTCCAATAACAAACCAAGAAAGGGTTGTTTCTCTTAAAAATATACCTCCTTCAACATTACCCATTTTCTATGGATTAGTTATTGAAGACCCAGACACATTCCTTTTTGAATTTGGTGTTGTGCCAGGGTTATGATTATACTATAGATTCTCATCAACTCAAACTATTTCTTGCCACATTAAATGATGTCACTTTGTGCTAGTTTATGGGATTGGGGAGGAATTTTGTCCCCAATTGGGAAACAATGAAGAGAAAATTCCTAGAGAAATATCATGATTATTACAGAGGAACAAACAGGAAGATGGATGAAATCTTTAGGATGTCACAAAGAGAAGATGAACCACTTAAGGATTATGTGGAAAGATTTCAATTATGTTTGAAGAAATCACCTCAAAACGAACTCTCTCCTAAGTCATTAAAACTAGTATTTTGGTGGGGGGTATATGAAGATTGTATAGATGCTCCAAATCTCATAGGAGCAAAAGATATCTCTCAACTATATTTTGATGAGATTTTCTAGGTATGTTGAAACTACTCTAAATCATCCATAAAGAAGACTAGGGTTGATAGAACCTCTTCTTTCAATAAAACATCCTCTAGGGTCTCAATGGTGGAACTCATTAACCTTCTATCAAATATGAAGGAGGACATAATCAACCACTTGGATACCTAATTGGACACCTTTCATATAAAATATAAGCAATAAGAAGCTGAGGAATCCCTAACTAAATTTTGTCCACATTTCCACTAGAAGAAGATCAACTACAAATGCAAGAAGTTGGCTAGCATCTCTCAATAAAATCAAGGGAAGCTTGAATTTCATGCCTTGGAGGATGAATAAGGCCAATATTTTTCCATTGTGCAACACAAACCATGGAAAACAAGATAAGGTATGCATCAAGACCCCTTGTCTTACAATATGTCATTTACAAGTGGTAATTAAAACTTCTCAAATTGGAAAACCTAGCCCTAGACTAATACACAAAGTCCATCATGGCCAATAAACCAAGAACCCAATTGGATCCAACAACAACAATGTATATGTCTACCAAAACCTTATCAAGTCCCAAATTATAATTCTTAGTGTCCACCTCAACAAAACCAATGGCCATCACAGTGGTGTGGAGCTCAACAATTGAAAAAACAAAATATAAACTACCTACAACTACAACAACCTTTACAACCATAGAAACCTACTATAACTCCAAATCTAACCATGGCTACACCATCACAACCAAGAGCACCTCATATTCCATCCCAACCTACACCTAGCCCTAAAAACAAGCTTGTTCAATAGGCTTATATTAATGGCACCATCCAATACCAAACCTATGGGGTTGAGATGAGTGATGTCCATCTCTATTAAGGGAAAATGCTATCTAGGCCTTCATTTCCTCACATCACAAGCTTAATAATGAGGAGACCCTAGTAGAAATTATGGATAAAAAACCAAAGGAACTTGAACAAAGTATGGCTCACCCAAACATCATAAGTCTAGAACCACAATTCCTTGAAAGATTAACTATACAAAAGCATCATTTTGGAGCTGAATCTAACCTATTAGGCCAACTTAGAAATGTTTGCATAAAAATGCCCCTAATTCAATTAATCAAGGAAGTAACAATATACACAAAAAATATAAGATATTTATGCCTTAAGAAGCTAGAAAAGAAATGGAAGGACCCTTAGACTATGCATGTCTTAGGAAAACTTGTTGACATATGTTAGGAAATATAATTGTTCCTAAATATGTAGACCTTGGGAGCCCTATAGTAGATGTCCAAACCAATGGAACTCCCATCAAAAAAACCTTAATTGACCTAGGAGAATTCATAAATATTATGACAAAGGAAACCATGAAACAACTTCAGTTAATGGAGCTCTGACCTATGCCTATTGTTTTACAACTAACAGATAGGTCACCAGTTAAACTAGAGGGTATTATAGAATACTTGGTCATCACACTAGACTCATGGGAATACCCTATAGATTTTATAGTCTTACAACCTAAAGAAAACCTTGTAGGATACCCCTTAATCCTAGGGAGGCCTTGGTTGGCTACTACAGATGCATTCATCAATTGTAATTCTAGTAATATGATTATTTCCAATAGAAAAAACTATTCCTTACCCACATGCACAACCACATACATATTTGGATCAAACTGTATGGTCTTCCCTTGATGAGGATGACCAATATTCATTACAAACACCAATGACCATTAAATGTATCCTAATATTGTAAACCCGAGATGAAGATGAATTCCTTGCAAACATTATGCAAAAATCTTGTGGTATGAACTCGCAAAAATACATCTCACATTCTTACACTACTCTTTGCATAACATAATACATGTAAATACATATGAGTCTACTTCTCAGATTTTTCATAAGCCACTACCCCATAATTTCAATCCCAATTTAGTGGGCCTTGACATTACATCTATTAATACATGAACCTTGACCATATAAATTACATCAGGTAGAACACTAAATGTCAAAATCCAATCGACAACTAAATAATAGTCTTCACTATTAACCATGCTACAAGCACACACAACTACATTTGTATGGGACTATCATAAAATGAAAGGTATAGATCCTCAACTATGCATGCACATAATTTATATTAATGAAGGCTAAAAACCCATGAGGCATCCTTAGAGAAGGATGAACCCAACTATATGTGGCAGTCAAATCATAATTATAGAATTTGTTAGATGCAAGGCTTATTTATCCAATATTTCACAACCAATGGATCTCCCCATTAGTGATTGTGCCCAAAAAGGGAGGAAAATGGAGGGTATGTGTTGATTACAGAGAATTGAATGTAGCAACAAGAAGAGACCATTTTTCCCTTCCTTTTAATGATTAGGTGCTAGATTCATTAACAATAAAGCAATATTTTTCCTTCTTAGATGGGTTTAGTGAGTATAATCAGATACAAATAGCTCTAGAGGATTAGGACAAGACAAATTCTACCTGCCCATGGGGTACATAGGCCTATTTTGTCTTGTTATTTGGGTTATGTAATGCTCCTACAACATTTCAAAGGGTAGTCTTAAGTATATTCTCAAACTTTCCACATGATTCCATGGAAATTTACATGGATGATTTACCACTGATGGGAATACCTACGAATAAGTATTGGCTAATTTGGAGAAATTCCTACAAAGATGTCAAGATCGCAACCTTTCCTTGAGTCGTAAAAAATATTTCATGATGATGACCGAAGGAGTGGTCTTGGGAAACTTTGTGTCTCACAATGGGATACAGGTAGACCCAAACAAGATAGAAGTAATCTTCACTCTATCTTTTCCTCAAAAGAAAAATGATGTCAAAAAAATTATTTTTCATGCTAGTTACTATAGGAGGTTTATCCAAGATTTTAGTAAGATAGCAGCCCCATTTTTTTGTTCTCCTCTCTAAAGATGTGGAATTTGATTGGACCCTTGCATGCCAAGATGCCTTTGAAGCCCTCAGAGCAACACTCACAAAGACCCTAGTCTTAAGAGGACCAAATTGGACAATACATTTTCACATACATACAGATGCATCCGATTTTGTAATAGGCATTGTTTTAGGACAAAAAGAAGGGAATTTAGAATATTCCATCTATTATATTAGCAAGAATCTTCAAGGTATAAATCTCAATTATACAATAATTGAAAATAAAATATTGGCAATAGTCTATGCCATTAATAGGTTCACACACTACATAATAGGATACTTTCTCTTTATTCACACAAACCATACAACAATAAGATATTTGATGAATAAGCCAGTGGTTGGAGGAAGGCTTGTAAGATGTTTATTACTACAAGAATTTGGTATCACAATTATGGATAAGTAGGAAAGGCCAACGTAGTAGTAGACTTTCTCTCAAGATTACCAATAAAATCAATAGAGGATATTGTTGATGACTCATTTCCTAATGAACATTTATTTTCCCTTTTTGTGGATACACCTTGGTATGTAGATATAGATAATTATTTGGTTCCAGGGAAAACACCACCACATATCTCACCAAGATAAAGAGACATCTAGTTGAGAGAAATTTTCCTTATTCATGGTTGGTTGGATACCTCTTTTATATTGGCCTACACTTCTCAAGGATGTAGTAAAGTACACAAGAAGGTGTGAAATTTTTCAAAGGATGTGAAGAACTACTAAGATTGATGAAATCCCACTCCAACCCCAATTACTCATTACACCATTTGACAAGTGGGGACTAGATTTTATTAGTCCTTGAATCGCAAATTTTAGGGAAAAGGGAGATCTCTAACACTTCTAGGGTTTTCCACCTAAAAGGAGAGAGGTCCTCCATCCCAAAAATTGGAGGTTCACTCAAGACTAATGTTTATATGCTTAAGATGATTGATATGAGATTCCTTAAGTGAAATGAACTATTAAAAGAGATGAATGATCAATGCAAACCTAATATAATGTAGCTTGTTTGAGCCTACGCAATGAAATGAAAAATGATAAACTTAAGATAATACAATATAAGATAGGAGGGAAGATAAGAAAAGTGCACCTAGAAACGAACAAGATTTGAAGTGAAGATTGCAGATACCTCTGAAATCCTAAAAAATCTGATTTTTAGGCCCACTGGAACACTTATGCCAAGCTGGGCGACTTAGTCCCAGATTTCAAAAACTGTTGTGGGGTCAATTTCAGCCAATTGGGTATCCATATCTCAAAAAATCCTTGAAAAACACATGCAGTGGGACTAAGTCGCCACTGTTGGTGACTTAGTCTACTCTGCATTTTCTAAAAATCAGAAAGTGGAAACGGAAGCCTACAATTTGCAATTTGTTCTCCAACTGAAATCTGGGTCCAGATCTTTGAAATCACCTATAAAACAAAATATGGTTTGGTTTCTAATGGGGGGTTTTCCTTGGTCAAACCCCTAGTTGGTATTTAAACTTTCAAAGAGATAATAAATCTGCATAAACCCTAGCTCTAAGTGTGTCTAAGACTAGGAAATCTGAAGTATGATGCAACCCTATTCTATCATGCAAGAATAAGATGCATAAATGAAACTAGAACAAAGTAAGACTCATTACAAGAGACCCTAAATCACATTAGAAATGAATCTTGATGACATGCAAACCTTCCTTAGGCTAAAGATAGAGAGGAAATGGAAGATGGAGCCAATTTGAAAATAAGTCTATAGGATTGATTTGATGGCTAGTTGTATCTCCTCAACCTAGATTTCTCCATGATTCTCCATAGGAATCCATGATAAAACCTTTTCAATGTGAGATCTTAAACAAAAACTGAGCTTGAAGACTTGCAAAAAAATTAGCTTGTTGCCCTAAGCTTCAACTTTGTTGTAGAAAGATTAATGAATCTTCTTATGGAAGATGTTCAACACTTGATTCTTGAATTTTCTTGTGAAAAATGACTAAAGGTTGTGAAAATTTACCTAAAAACATGTATTTATAAGCATCAATACCTAATTGTTGGTTATTTTGACCTAAGAGGTTGACATCCATCGGGAATTTTTATTAAATCAAAGATTTTCCTGCTCAAAAATGCAGACTACCCCAAAAGGGACTAAGTCACCACCTTAGGCAACTTAGTCCCACCAAGGGTTTTTGAGGTGGGATTTGTGAAATTTAAGTAATTTGAATTTTTTTGTCGGGACTTATATGATTTCTTAGGTGGAATAAGCCTCAAGGTCCAAAATAATGAATCTTAGGGGCCTATAAATATTGTTTTAGGGGGTGATTGATGCAAGGGTGTCTAAAGTAGGACCAATTTAGGCACAAAATTGTCTCTTTCTTCAAGAGTATATAATTTTTGGTTGTAGATTTAGCCCCCACTTTAGCGCCCATATGTCTTTATGTGCATAGGCAAGCTAAAGGACTCTAGAAAGTACACTTTATTTCATAAAAGGATACTCATTCTAAAGATGGGAGAATGAAGCCCCCAATGTAGTTATCCACAAAACCACGGAGAATGAAGCCCCCAATGTAGTTATCTACAAAACCACAATGTTAGGAACTACATCCTGCAACACAAACTCGCTAGTTGTCCAAAAATCCTCTTATGCAACTTCTAGAAATTAAATTTGAAGGTAGATGTATGCCCTCCTTGATTCCACTTGCTTTACGGAGGTGGAATCAAGCCAACAATCTAGCCACATCGAATAAGGAAACTCACATCGAAGGGAATTTCCAAGTACCATGCCACATAACGATAGATGATTGATGATGTAGGGTGTGGAAGCATGATTCTGATGCAACAAATGGCATCAAAAATAGGTTTCACTATCACCTATGACATTGTTTTGAATGAAAAGCACTCTATTATTTCTAAGATAGGAAAAGTTTGAATGTGCTTACATGAGAAGAAAAAAGAGTTAAAAGAGTTAAAATGAAGTCTTTTTTCAATTACTTGTTCACTTTACATTCTTTTAGTGTGAGATTGACAAGATAATAGTGGAATATGTTGATTAGATGAGACTTCACACCTACGAGACTAGACATGTTGCGGGACTAGGTGGCATAAGATGAGCATTATCATGAGGTGCATCGATTAATCTACTACCTTCGCTTTGTGTTTTCACAATTATTTAATGATTTTTATGCATTTCTAGGTTAATTTAGGATCTTGGAAAAAAAATTCACAAAGTGTCCCCTTTTTTTGCAAAGTGTCCCATTTGTTTGTAAAGTGTCCCTTTTTTCACAAAGTGTCTCATTTCTTCGTGAAGTGTCCCAAAATGGTTCTAAAGTTTCTAGGGCCTTGAAGAAAGCACACTAGAACAACATTATTACACTTGCATGATGAATTCGAGTAAAAATGAAAGATATTAGATGGTTTATAGAGCATATTTTTGTGTTTTTAATAGGTACCCACCTGTTTGCAACAGTGTCTAGGTGGTAGGTAGTTGAGTTTATTCAAAGATTTAGCCCTCGATTTTTTAGCAAAGGACACAAAGCACTTGTAGGCTGTGGGGATATATTGGGTATACCTCATGCCTCCCATGAGGTACCATGATGCTATGTTGATGGTGCTCTATGAGTGTTCGGACCCAGACACATGTACATTCTATCTGTCGATCGGGGAGATGACGGTTACTCTAGAGGACATGAACCAAATTCTTTGAGTTCCTATTCGGGGAGAGTAAGTGTGATTCCAAAGAGATCGTACCTTCCATGAGCAGCAGGTCAATATGCAATATTGTCTAGATAGGTCAGTGTATGATGAGCGGGTGACATGACAGATTGACCTAGAAATTCTACTATATTCACAAGCACTAGTTGTTAGATGTATTATGATGCATACAAATTCTCTATTACTCCCAGATGGACAAGAAACACACCTAGAGGGAGGAATAGTTTACCTGATATGCGGTATGGTAGAGTACATGATAGTATACGCTTAGGGACATTGTATCCTTGCACATTTATATTATGATTTGGGATGGATTTTTTTCGGGAGGTAGACAACATGATGCATTTCACACTTCTACAAGTTTGGTGTTTGGAGCATATCACATGCACTAGGCCTACTAGCTTCTTGTGTCTGACAACAATGGGGTATCCTTGGACATTTGGCTATCCTCTATGGTGGTTGTGGCAGTATGGGGATTTTCACTTTTGGAGACTGATATTCGACCGACTAGAGGAGGATGACATCGTGTTGAGACCTTATCAGCTGACAATGCAGTGGCTAGATTACACGAGATAGATGAGGATATTATAGTTAGATAGGTTTTTCGTTGGTTGTCATGATCATATAGTATGTCCTTTATACTATGATCGAGTCATGCAACAGTTTGGATAGATTTAGAGTCCACCCACGTCATGATCCTCTTTCAAGAGGTTAGTGTGGAGTTCTCGAAGACTAGATGATATAGTATGGCTCACTCTAGACGATGTGGTCGAGAGTGACTCCAATTTCTCAGATCATGACCAACCTCTAGTCTCTAATGCAGACAACGTTGATGCCACATGGGATTATGAGGAGTGGTGGATAGTATCATGAATAGCTCATGTTTATCCGATTGATGAGCCCATAGGAGATGCGAGACCATTTCTAGATGAGGGATATGAGAGAGAGGACAGGGCCGAGGAGACACGCTATAGGGCTATGGACATATTTCTCAACATCATTGATGAGGAGTATGATGAGGATGCAGATCCATACTATGATGGGTATAAGGGAGAGGAGGAGGATGAGGATGACTAGGAGGAGGATGAGGAGGAGGAGTCACCCTTAAGTGAGAGTGATGAGGCAGCAGCTGAGGATCGACATGATTAGGGAGAGTTCTCACTCATTCATATGACTAGATCACGAGCAATGTCTGCAAAAAGAATCAATACCCACAGTCGAGGAGAGGTTAGCACATCATCCATGCCCCCTACACAGGATGAGGTTGATATTGCTTATCCCACTGGAGATATAGGTGATGATATTTAATTTTATGCATGTACCTTGTTCTTTGTATATTACTTTATGTATATATATATATCATGATGTGTATTGATTGTGTATTATTTCTACCTTGCAAGAGCTACAAGAGATTGATGGGATCTCTACCATCAACCAGCTATAGAGAGTGTCAAAATCTATCGATGAGGAGGAGATGGACTCAAATTATGTGCCCCCACCTATTTTGGAGCAGGATCCAAAGTCACTCATACCATTCATGAGATTACGAGCAATATATGAGAGCCTAAAGAGATGAAGCCACCAAGCTAAGACTACAAAAAAGGCACAATCATCCCGAACTCCACCAGAGGTTGAGAGACTAGAGGTATAGGTGGCATGGCTATGGGAAGAGAGGGATCAAATAGCAAGGGAGAAGCGGGTGGCCCTTGGATGGATACAAGGCTTAGAGTTTGCACTCAGATTCAATAGATCACGGTCATGATCATGTATGACCATCTCCTGACATATTGCTACTGACACAACATGACTACTAGATCCTAAGGGATCTAGTAATCATATTCCTTAGTGACATAGTATAATTTGATGACATGTACAAAAAAAAATTGATATATATATAGATATGAGTACTTTGATGTTATTTCTATTCTTAATGTGTTTGAATGTTAAATGACACTATGATTAATTAAATAGTCCTTGTAAGATTACTTAATTAATTTCTTCATTATTTAACAAAGCTTATGTGATCTAATTAAAAAAAATTATAGCTTCTTTTAGATACAACATGATGATTAAGTATTTTATGCACTTATGATCTAGGTTAACATAACACACAAGAGGAATTGGAATAGTATGAAACCTAAAGTAACTAAAAAAATAAATTAAATAATCACTTTAGTGCTCAAGACACACACATAACCAATTGTCAAGAGTGAAGAAATGTGAAAGCATATTGGATATAATCTGATAGCTTCTAAAAAAACTAATTTATCATTCATACCATTCAAAGGGATTAGACATAATACCTATGCAAATGTGTGGCATTCATAGGGTCTTTGAGGGGCATACCATCTTGCTCGATTACTGTGTAAGTGCCATATCCATAATTCGTATTGATTATATAGGGTCCTAACCAATTAGGACTGAATTTTCCTTTTTCAATGTAGTCGATAGTAGCGTTTCATTGATTTTCATATAAAACTAAATTGCCCTTGTTAAATCTCTGAGGGAAGACACCAATATCATGTTTACATTGTAATTGTTTGGTGTGAGCTTGAAGATGCTCGAGAGTGTTAATGCATTGTTCATCAAGCATTTCAAGGTGGTGTAATTGTTGTTGCTTATATGTGTCATTATCAACAAAACCTTGGAGAGAAATCCTTAATGTCAAGATTTCTAACTCCAAAGGTATGATGGCCTCGGTACCATAAACAAGGTTGAAAGGTGTATTTCCCATAGATGATCGAACACTTGTGTGATAGGCCAATAATGCATATTGTAATTGTGTGTGTCAATCTTTGTAATTTTGATTAACAGTTTTATTAAGGATTTGTTCGAGGATTTTATTAGTGCTTTCAACTTGACCATTAGATTGCGAGTAGTAAGGTGTTGAAAAATGATGTTGAATATGAAACGTCTCCAAGAACTTCTTCACATCATTATTTTTAAATGGTGTTCCATTGTCTAAAACTAATGTGGAAGGGAGTCCAAAGCAAGTGATGATGTGTTCCAATAAGAAATGGCATATCACATTAGTAGTTGTGGATCAAAGAGGAATAGCTTCTACCCATTTTTTGAAATAATTAGGTGCAGTAATGATAAATGTATGTCCAGCAGAAGATGGTGGTGAGATTTTTCCAATTAGATTTAGTCCCCATAAGAGAACGGCCAAATAAGGATTTGGGTACGGAGCTCAGAAGAAGGAGCATGAAACAAAATTGCTATGTTCTTGAAATGTGTGACATTTCTTAACATGTGCATAACAATCTTTCTCCATATTTTTCCAGTAATAACCCATACGAAATATTTTTTGTACTAAGGTTTTTCCTCCAAAATGACCTCCGCAGGTGCCCGCATGAGCTTGCTCGAGGGCTATGCGAGTTTCATAATTCCTAAGGCATCGCAAGATAATGTCATCAAATTATCTTCAATATAGTACATTAGCAAGGATTATATACTTGGTTGCTAGGATTTTTAGACAAGTTCGGGTGTTTTTTGTTGTAGGCTTGGGAATGGTACCATATTTTAAAAAATTATATATGGAATCATACCATTCACATGAGTTATCCTAAATTTTTATGAATGTGTCATAAAATTTATCACTAATGGAGGGTTTTATGATTGGGTGAATGGTAAACATGACATTTTCGGAAGGATTCGAATGAGATATGAGAGAAGCCACACTGGCCATTACATCCATGTGTTGATTATCCTTTAGGGGGATGTTATGAATGATGAATGGTTCAAATTTCTCTAAAAATGTCATTACAAGGTCCTTATATTGTAATAATTTTTCATGTTTAGCTTGGTAGAGACCATTTATTTGTTTGATCACTAATTATGAATGACCAAAGATCTTAATATCTTTGATGCCTATGGCTAAAGCAGCACACAATCCAACAATTAATGCCTCATATTCAGCTGTGTTGTTTGTACATAGGAAATTTAAGTGATATGACAAGGGAATAGGCTTTCCTATGGGTGGAATTAATATAACTCCAGCACTAGAGCCTATTCTACACTTGGATCCATCAAAATATAATTCCCATGTAGGAAGCTCTATTGTCAACACACTATCATTGGGAAAAGAATCATTACCAAGGAGGGCTAAAGGAGAAGGAGCATCAGCTAAGTGGTTGGTCAGGGCTTCGCCTTTGATTGCTTTTTGTGAAAAAAACTTAAGGTCAAATTCTGTCAACAATATTACCCATTTAGCAAGACGTCCTCATAAGTCTATTTTATTGAAAAGATATTTGAGAGGATCAAAGCTTGTCATGACTTATATTTTTGCATTTATTAAATAGTGGTGCAACTTACTAGTAGAGAATACAAGATCCAAACATTGCTTTTCTATTGGTGTGTATCGTGTTTCATAATCTATTAGAGTTAGACTAATGTAATAAATAGGATTTTATTTTCCATTGTCATCTTGTTAAGCCAACTATGTGGCAAGGTCATGGGCGGAAGTGGTGATATAAAGGATGAATGGTTTGTTTAGTATAGTGGGTTGTAAATGGGTGGATTTGTA
>CM021102.1:322117179-322514606 GCA_007115665.2 Sequoiadendron giganteum
TCTTGTGAAAAATGACCTAAAAAATGTATTTATAAGCATCAATACCTAATTGTCATTTATTTTGAACTAAGAGGCTGACATCCATTGAGAATTTTTATTGTCAGAGATTTTCCCGCTCAAAAATCCAAATTACTCCAAAAGGGACTAAGTCTGCACCTTGGGCGACTTAGTCCCACCAAGGGTTTTCGAGGTGGGATTTGTGAAATATGAGTAATTTGAATATTTCTTTTCGGGATTTGTATGATTTCTTAGGTGGAATAAGACTCAAGGTCCAAAATAATGAGTCTTAGGGGCCTATAAATGTTGTTTTAGTGGGTGATCGATGCAAGGGTGTCTAAAGTAGGACCAATTTAGGCACAAAATTGTCTCTTTCTTCAAGAGTATACAATTTTTGGTGACACAGTTCTATATCCCCAACATCAAATAACAAAGAATATATTTTTTTCTACACATATTATCTCACAAAATGGGTGTAGGAAAAAGCATTACACTTTGCAAGGGATGGAAATATTTCTAAGTTTCTTTATGAAGATACCTTCACAAGTTATGGTGTTCCTAGAGAAATAATAACAAATCAAGGACCTCAATTCATTTTTTATTTGATCAAAAAATTAGTACAGTAATATGATATCAAATATAGGAAATCCACACCCTACAACCCCTAAGTTAATGGTCAACTGAAAGTTACTAACAAGGAAATAGAGAGTATTCTTACAAGAATAATATAACTTCACAAGAAGGATTGGGTAGCAAGGCTACCTGAAGCAATACAAGCTTATAGGACAATCTAGAAGACTACAACATGGTTTACACCATCTAAAATGGTGTATGGAAAAAAGGTTGCCCTCCCCACTGAGTTTGAATATAAGACTCTTTGTATAGTAGTACAACTGGAAATGGACATATCTACAACACACAAAAAATATTACATAATATTAATGCTTTAGATGAGATACAAATGGGGGTAATTCACCATACTAAAATAATACAAAAATAGAGGATGTGATGGAATGATCAATTTATTAAGACTAAGCAATTCAATGAAGGGGATTGGGTCTTACTTTATGACTCAAGGTATAAAGACCATAAGGGGAAGTTACAAACAAGATGGCTTGGCCCATATGAGATTCAACATGTTTTTCCCAGTGGGGTAGTTCAACTAACTACCATTGTAGGTAAGATTCTCACTTTTAGTAAATGGGCATAGACTTAATCTATATAAGAGACTACTACAAAAAGACTTATTCTAAAATTTACAACAATTCAATGCCAAAAAGAGTGCCCATAAGATAGACAAGCATGACACTAATTTCTACATCACTGTATGAGCCAATTGGCTCACCTATTGATGCATCATAGGTATAATTTTAAAATAACATCACACATGCGCACAAATGCACTGTCTTCTTTCGAAAAAAATATTCTACAAAAATCAAAAGCTAAAATCCGCGTGACTTATAGTAGTATCCTCGAGCAATATAAATATAGAGGGACATGTTTTGAAGCTACCTATAGCACATATTTCCACTCGATTTTCAAAATTCCCCATAGCACTTTCTTTCATTCAATTCCATTTACCCATATAAATTAATTCTTATCATCCTTTATGTCACCCCGACATGAAGCAACTATACTCCAGTACAATTCATTCACCATCATGTCACATCATCATGTACTTTTTGTGGCCTTTCCTTTCAAATTGCCACCTTCTTTAATGCATGCCTTCATTACACTATGTATTGCTTTGGTATGTTCGCATATAGTACATTCATTTCAATTCCATCATACCAACCATAATTCACCTTAGATGCATGGTGGTAATCAAGTCTCCTCACACACATCACCTTTCCATCCTACCATGTGTTATTCCCTACATTACCACCCTATTTTTTTGGTAAAATTAGATCCCCTTTGTTGTTTTTTCCTTTGGTGTTCTTGTTTGAGCTTTGTGAGTTGTCTTTTTCTCCCAAGTCTTTGTTTTCCTTATTTTATTGGGATCGTATTTTGGGTTGTCACTGACACTTGGCACCTTTAAAAGTGAAAGTTCCAATTTTCATCTTGATTCTGATCTTCGTGTTTTTCCTTGATTTGGTCTTTGTTTTGTCGAGTTTAGGTATCGAACAAAAACTGATGCTTGGCACCTTCACTAGGTTTGAGTGTCGGTTTCTTCCCGATCCCGCTCCTACACTTTTTCTTGTCTATCTTGGTTAGATTTGGGTTTCAGATCAGAAATGTCACCTTGCACTTTCCAAAGTGTGAGTTCCAATTTTCATCCCGATCTTGACCTTCACTTCCTTGCGCTCTTTTTGGTTTGTCAGAATCGGATTTCAGAATGAAACTAGAACCAAGAACCTTCACAGGTTCTAGTTCCACTTCTCATCCCAATCCCAATTTATGACTTTGTTTTTGTGTGTTTGGGAATTGGGTATCAGAACAAAACCAAAACTGAAACCCTTCACAAGTTCTTGTTTTGGGTTCCATCTCAATCCTGATTCCCATGTCTGTCCTACTTCTTGACTATCAAGTTCAGGTTTTTAAACTTTCCTAGAACTTTGCACTCGTCGAAGGTTTTGTTCTTGCATTCCTTCCTAATCCCAACTTTTGCCTATCTTTTGGTTTTAACAATGATTCATTTATGATCTCCACCCCAATCTTGAGGCCCGAACTAATGCGTATTAATGGCTACCTATTCACATGTGTGAACCATTTTATATTCTCGTTGCTCCTCATCTTTTACTCATTATTAACTTTTCATTCTTGATGGAGGAGGCAAAAGCAGAGTGAGGGATTAAGGACTTTAGAGTTTAGGATTTCTTAATGGATTTTTTGTCGGAGGCAGTTGGATTTTATCATCACGTTTCTCGAGGTATGCATTCTCATTTTCACGTTTCTTGTGTTTCTCACTTTTTGGTGTTTGTTCATTCATTATTTCACTAGTTCATCATTTTCCTTGTTTTCTAATTTTTGTGTGTTTGTTTCATTTTTTCTTTGTTTTTCTTGAACTCTCTAGTTTGTTGGCACCCCTTTTTTGTTGGGTTTTCTTTATTTGTGTTCTTTATTTTTGTTTTTTTTGTGTTTCGTGTGTGGGTTTTTCTTTGTTCTCGTTATGCCCCAGTTTCATTAGGGTTTATGTACTATCAATCAACTACGTTTGAATTTTTGAAGCAACCTTAAATTATCGATTATTTGAAACTAGACCCAACATCTTTCCCACGTTTGATCTTCAAGGTCGAATGAATTTTGGCTAAGTGAATAAATTGAGGTTGTTAGGGTTTTATTCTTGACATTTTCTTGATCCCAACACCAAATGGTGTTTGGAGAGAAGTATTTGAAAAATATTCTTGTCACATTCCATTGATCATTCCTTGATCTTGATTTTCGCATAAGCTTCAGAATCGGGTTTCGGATTGAAACCAAATGAGGATCATCACTTGGTATCAAGTTCCTCTTTTCATTTTGACTCTAACTTCTAACCTTTGGTCGAGATCGGACATTAGAACGGTACCCAACATTTTCCCCATCGATTGGTTTAGTTTCAGGTTCCAACCTGAATCCAGCTCCTGACTCTGTCAGAAGTAGCAATCGAAAGGGAACCATAACCTTGACTTTGAGTGAGGTTCTAGTGTTGACTTTTGGTCTGACTCTGATCTTCAAATTATTTTCAGGATTAGACTTCTGAAATGAACCTGAATCTTGGCCTCGTGCTAAGTTTTGGTACCTGATGTTATCCTCTTCTTAAAATTCACTATTCTTTCCTTCATTTGGGACCTTCCAGAGGCTCCTCTACAATCTCTTTCACAGTCTCTAAGCCTTTGATTCATCTCACTTGGCTCTTCAAAAACTCTAAGCATTCACTCCATTAATCTCAAGCAACACTTTACACTCCATAGCAGCAACATCAACACTCTATCAACTCAATAGAGCAAGTGTGGAACAAACACCATTGTAGTAGAGGCTTGAGTTCCTCTCATTTTCTCCCCCATTAGCCTTGAGCGCTCTTGGTGGAGGTGGTAATATTTCCACTCCTCTCCTCTATTATTTGGTTGATTAGCATAACATTTTTTTGTAGTGCTTTTGTGTTCTTCCTTTCACTTCTTTCTTTATCATACTTTTCTCTTTATCTATTTGGTTGTTTGCGGAGGTGGGAACACCAAAATGAGGATTTGACTGAGGCAAATCTCTATACAGCCCCAATAATTTCTCCATCTCTTGTGTACAAGTATTGAATACATTCATGTGCTAGAGACTTCATCACTTGTGTGATTGTAAGTATTTATTTTCCACTTCTTATTCTCTTCATCTATTTTACTATATTTCAGATCTATCACTTTCTATCATTTTCTTACATTCTAGAAGTTCTCAACAATCAGAGTAGATGTAGTCACTTAGCCATTCTCTATGATAAAATTTCTCTCTACTCCGTAAAAGATGCCAACATGCCTTAGCGACTCCAGTGTGTGCATTGTCATCTTTATCCCACATTGTTGTCCTTTGGCCGAGAGCTTGTCAGTTTTTCCAGAAGATCTTTGTGACCTACTCTTCTTAATTCTAGGACTCCCCATTGTTCCTTGAGGTAGTTTAGGGTAGTTCACCTCATGAAGATAACTCTTGAGTAGTGAATCCCCCTTCTCTATGAGTTTTGACCTGATCCTTACCTCCAATATGTTCTCTTCTAGGGTTTCGATGCAGAACACGATCTTGATCTTGATTCCCGATAGACCTATTAGTAGACTTCAAATGATTGACCTAAACCCAATCTTAATGTTTGACAGTATGATAATAAATGTTATTAGTGGTCACATTCAAGGTGCAATCCTGATCCCAACTTTTGAAAGTATAGACATATTATCTAGGAAAACACTTCTTTCAGACTATAGGATTTTAACGTAAAATGTGTATGAGGTCTAACCTTGTTTGTTGCTCCTATTTTCTAATGAATGTAACTATTTACAGGTTCAATTAAATTTCTTCATCAAAAGAGGATATTGGAATTGAAGAGGTGCAAGAGGTGCAAGAAGAGCAAGGAGGAAAAAGGGGACAAAGACCTAAGAGGTTGAAGCCAGAATAGTTGTCGCTCACTATGAAGTACAAATATCAAGGAAATCTAGTCCCTTCCAAGTTCGGGTTAGAATTAATGGAGATAAAAAAATCATTGGTCGGTCATATTGACCTGGAATAGTTTGTAAAGGATACTTTTAGAGAGGATGACAGTCCAAAAGAAAAGAAAATTGCTAACTCAGGGTTGGCACACATAGCTTCATTTCCCATTTTTGTACAGTGTCCTAAGTTTATATTAGCAGCTGCAAATGCATATAATGCAACTCAAATAAAATGCATTGATTCTTGGGGTAATGATATTATTGGTTTGTCACCAAGGATGGTGAGACTACTATTTTATTTTCCTCCTTACCCTAACCTAAAAATAGTGATCAAGGCCCAAGAACTAGCATATTATCATAAAGATGTAGAGGGAAACAAGGAATATATCAATAAGAAATGGTTAAAATTTGACAAGTCCATAAAGAAACTGCCCCCAAAGCCTAAGAGCTCTGATTTATCAGTTGAGGTAGATGAGATTATTCCACTATTATCTAGGGAATTTGGAAAGAGAGACTCACATGCCTTTGAGGATTGGATGTTCCCATTCATTCAAATAATTCTTGATGGAAAATAGTACTTGGATTGGGGACATATGGTATCAAATACAACTCACAGTCAAATTACTAAAGTGAAGGATACCAAGACATTCTATATGAGCTCCTATGTTATATATTGTGCTACTAGGATGGGGAATTTCCTAGGATTGACTCCAGTGGGCGTGCTGGGAGAAGTAGATGGATAGAATAAGGTCTAGCAATACTATGATCAATTAGAACTTGAAAAGGTAGAAAGACATTTCAAAAGAGTAAATGACGCCTTCGT
Source organism: Sequoiadendron giganteum (assembly GCA_007115665.2). NCBI lineage: Eukaryota > Viridiplantae > Streptophyta > Pinopsida > Cupressales > Cupressaceae > Sequoiadendron > Sequoiadendron giganteum. Next base: position 322,123,102 of record CM021102.1, read on the forward strand.
GTATGTGGTGATCAACTGACAAAATGGAGATGTGATTTTTAGACTATATAAAGAAGCCAAGGATTTTGCTGAGGAATGGGGAAGTTGGTTCATTCAATACCCCATAACTACATATATTTGATTATTTGGTTTTGATAAAGCTCCTTTCAAGTTGCCAAGGTTTTGCAGCGACAAGATTATATTGATGGAATTCTCTCAATAGACAACTGAAGTAAATGCTAAGTTCTCAGAGAAGCACAAAGTGGTATGCCATTCTTTTACTATGGAGCTAGGGTTTCATTCATGTCAATCATCAATAGTAGCCAAGACAACAAGAAAAGAATTTTAGGCCTGCAACCTGAAGTTTGTGAAGAAAGGAAGAACTATGATCCTAAAGAGAAGATGAATGAGATATATGCTTATGTGTTTTCTTACCATGAAGACCACCTTGAGGATTTATGGTCCAACTTGCAAAACCAATTCGACATCAGAAAAAGAGGATATGAAAGGTTGACTTTTCCTCAAATGAGGGATTTTTGTATTAAACAAGATATACCAAAAGGGGTTTCAGATGATGGAATTCTTCTTGATCCTCAGTATGAAATGGATCAAGTGGCTAGAAAATATTTGGATCCAATTAATTGGATGGAGAAAGAAGAAACAAACATTGATAAAATTTCACATGTAGTTGTTAAGAGGATTCTAAAATGGATTAATCTTTGTCTCAAACAGCCAAGGGTGAAGTTCTCAAGGAAGAAGAAAGATTCCAATAGTGAGCCTACTTCTTCCACTAAAATAAGGCAATACAAGAGGTTGAAGAAAGATGTTGCATAGATAGAATAACCCACCTTAGAAATAGAAGAAATTACAATGAAGAAGGTGATGGAAGCCTTGGAACAGGCCAAAATTACTTATCAAGCTATTTTTGCAGGGGTTGTTTCTAATTTGGGTGCTAAACCCTAGCTATTGTATACCCCAGAGAAGAAACTCCTTGAGAAGGTCCTTCTACTATTCCTCTACAAACTAAGGATACCCCTCCCATTGTACCTTCAACTACAGAGGTTTCGTGAGTGATTGATATAATAGAATCATCTATACCATCTTATTCTGAGGAGACTCCCCTTTGGGAAGACTTTCCTAAGAAAAAGGGAGAAGATGAAGAAAATTTTGAGTAAGATCCTGAGGTAGGAGATGCTAAGTTTGAGGAGAGGACCCTTTGGAACAAGGTAGAAATGATCCATGTTCTAACTGAGGAAGAACAGAAAAATATACTAGAGGGTGCTCAAAGGAAATTTGTTGAGGAGATAGCCCATGAAGAAGAGGAATATACAAAAGCACAAAAGAAATCTAAACAAGACAAAGAAGAAAAAGAGGAAGCTCGTGCAATGGAGATTGAACTGAAAAAACACAAGGATGAGGAAGAACCTACACAAAAATAATTAGAGATGAAGAAGTTAGAAGAAATAAAAAATCAGAATGAGAAGTTAGAGCAAGAGAGACTATTGAAAAAGAAAGATGAGCAACAAAAGACTTTTTTAGTGTAAATAGTACAAACAGTTCCTCCTACACCTGCTTCATCAACACCTCTAAGCACCCAACAAGTAACACCCCATTCAATTGCTCCTACATGGTTAAAGTTAGACCTAGAAAAAAGGTAGCAAGTTCAAGCTCAACCAGTGACTTGGGATGATATGGTGAAGGAGGTTGACAAAGTGAAGCCCAAGAAGACACCCCTAAGTTATTCATTCTATGAAGATCACTGATGATGGGGACTTGGTGGCAGAAATTGCAACTCCAATGTTTGACAAAGGTGATAGCGAGTTTCAAGCCTCAGATTACCAAATTAGTACTATCAATTTGGGTAAGGAAATGAGGACACAACAAATGAATCTTATTGACATTATAGCCACCTCAACAAAGTCAAGGATGATCAAAGACAAGTAGGTAAAGGATGAGATTAAGGCTCATGTGGGGTAGATGAAAATATCTTTGAAGGAACTCACCACCTCTACTTTTGAACATCCAACGCCATCAAAATTTCCTATATTAATGAGTCGTAAACAAGATGAGATGAGCGAGATGAAAAGAAAGGCTCGGATAATGCATAAATGGGTTGAAATTCTTAAGAATGAGATAGAGGAACTTTTTATTGCTGGTTCTAAATGATAAACTGAGGTAAGTGAGTTGATTAAGTCTCTATAATGGTATACTCAAATAATTGGGAGAGGAAGAAGACAAATATGCAGAGTATATGCAAAAGTTGAGGATTTTAAAGAAGATACCCAAGGGAGATATAATTGAGTATGCCATTTTAGAAGATTAATACTTCAGCTATATTGATAAATCTATGAAAATATTAATCTTCAAAATAGAAGTTCTCATGGAACATAGACTGATATTACAACAAGCTCAACAGGATATATTTGATGAAACAAAGGTGATTAAGGGGATTGTTGCTGATATAATTGGTAAAGGAGGTTTCATCATATCTTGATTTTATTTCCTTACAAGAGATAATGGAACAACATGTTAGAAGGGTTGATAAAAGAAGGAGATGACCATGAAGGCCTTCCTCTGGATAAGTTGATGGAAATCAGATTTTATGTACAAGATACCACCAAGAATTAGTTGGCTGCAAGATATATATGTTTCCACCACCAAGGAGTTTGAAAGGGTGATGTTCAAAGTGGAATGGGTAGATGCACCCAAAGAGGATACCTTGCAAAAAAAATATAGCAACATAGAAGAATACTTCAAACAAGTTAAAGCCGACAAAGTAGCTAAAGCGACTAAGTAAAGGAAGGAATATTCTATTTTTGAAAAAGGATCTGGTCAACAAAATCAAACTCCAGATCAGTTTGTGACAAAAAGTTAGCCTCAGATCAATTTTAGTAGGCCATGAATTTGGCACTCCAACATTGATAGAAAAAACACCTCCAAGTCAGTTTTGATTTAGTAAGAATGAGGCGTACATCTCCAACCTCAACAATTTCAACAAATTGAAGTCGGATTTGTTGCCTAAGACTAGACATTTTTTTGTTTTTACAACTTATGTAAAACAGTTGGACATTTTCTACAGTTTTAATGTAAATAGTTAAATTTTAGAAGTTTATTATTTTAATGATGATAACAATAGACAATGTTTTTTCGTATGCCAGTGAATCTTGTTGTGCGTAAATGTTTCTTAAATTGGTGAAAATCAATAAGAAGAGGTTGAATTCAAAACTATCTATTGTATTATATGTGGATGATATTTTCTTCTTGTTTATTGATCTATGAATTTTGTGATGAGCTTATGATGTTTGTGGTTAAAAAAAATAATTCTAAAAAAAAACTAATGATGAATGGTGTTATGTATATTAAATTTGCACTATGGATGAATATAATTGCATCAATTTTTTATGAGTTATTTCATTCTATAGTTTTAACTGATTAGGAAATGCTCGCTACAAAAATTGAATGTCTGAATTTAAGGAAATGTTTGTTTACATCTTGTTGTTCCAAAGCCTTGATCTATCTTTTTCTATTTATTTGAAAACCCCCATGTTAGAATACTTTGTAATATACAATTTGTACCATTTTACTAGTAAAGGCCCCTTTAATATTACAGTTGCATGAATCACTAAATGATAACAACACAGTCGGGAACCAACTACCAAGACCTTGGAAGATAGGTGGTTTAATATTAGATATCTTTTTAAGGAGAAATAGAATAGAGATATTCTATTTAACGTTGTTGTGTTATTTTGACCATCAATAGAACTGGTGCTAGAAGGAGGGACCATAGGAACAAACTAGAGTGAATTAGGTCATTTTATCGCACAGGTTTGAATGATTTTTGAGGTCTTCTCCCAATCCAGAGCCATTGGTAGAACTTTGATCTCTTACTCAACCTAGAACATGTAGGACTCCAATCCCACCACCATTAACACCACTAGTGACTCTACCAGGATTTCCATTAATACCACAGCTAGCACAACCTAACCCATTTCCATTGATGGTTTTCTTTGCAAATAATCCCTCACAACTAGGAACTCTCCCTGGTGGTATACATGAAATGCCTAAAAACCCAAAGAAGTTGTCCTAGGTACACCCATGGGGAATCCCAAAGTGTAGAAGAGCACATTCAAGCATTCAAAGATGCATGCACTTGAGCTCAAGTAGTACATCATGATGTGGCCTCTAGATTGTTTTCTTACTAATTTAGAGATATGGATTACAATTGGTACCTTAATATGCCTATTGGATCCATTCTTAGTTGGACCAATTTGGAGGATTCCTTCAGCAACCAATTCCATTTCTACATAGACCCAGCCATCCTATATCACCATTTTTCCATGACTAGGAAGGAACCACATGAACCCTTGCTTCTATTCAACACACGGTTCCAGAAAATGTATAGGAAACTATAGGAACCATACGCAGTGGTTGCAAATATCATCATTCAAGAATACCTTAAGGCATAGATCCATTGATAGGTTTATTCCTGTAGAGAACTTACACTCCCACAAAAATAGATTTGTCATCCAAAGTATACCACCTAACCATCAAACTGCAACAAAAAATAAGTTCCCAGTCATGTGGTATGGGAGGAACACAACCTACCCTGGGGTATCCTAGAATTCTCAATCAGATGAATTCAATTAAAAATTCTCTGAACATTGGAACCCCACTATTCAATACAGTTCCAGGGATGTCTAATTTGGCCTATGGACCTTTGGCTAAAATACATCCTCCACCTATGTTACCATGGGTCAATGGTGGAACCTTAGGTTCCTCCCAACAGAAAAAAAATTCTCACAATCATGTTAGAGGATCCAACACCACAATCAACCCATCAGCTGCAATAATTGTAGAAAATGAGTGTATTTATCATTTGACAATTGAGTTGGAAATTTTGAAGGAAACCTTGTCTCAAGTGACTAATGAAATGGCCCAGTTCAAATTGAACCCCCCTCAAAACCAAAACCAAAGCTAGTACCAAAATAAGGGAGGGTATTCCAATAAAAATAATTACTCCAACCAAAACACTAACCAAAATCAGAGAAACTTCTAGAACCAAACCTTCCAAAACTAAAACTTCCAGAACCAAAACTTCTAGAATCAGAATAGAGGTAAAAACAGAGGCCCAACAACAGAAAATGGGACACCAAACCAAACAATGGAGGATTTTTTTATAACTATCAAGCTAATGAAGACAAACCACATACTGCAAATGTTGTAGATTTAAACTTCATGACTAACTGGTGCAGATTGCATGATACTGTCGTACATTCTGAGGTTAACTGCCCAGAGGTAGAAAAAATGATTAAGATGGCTCAGGTTGATTCTTAATCACCACAAGTTAGTGCTAATAAAAGTGATGGATCTATAGATACTGCAATCACCTTTAAGTTCTATGATGAATTTTAGTTCCCATTTCAAGATGAAAATGAGCTAAAAATTGAAACATACAACGCACAAGCCTTTCTAGAAAAAGGTGGCCATTTTCTAAGAAATTAGAACAAAGGGCCTTTTACCACATCTCCTCCACTATCCAACAACATGTTACCCCCAAATCCAAGAGCGGATAACAATCCACCTCCACCCAAAGGACCACCTGAGATTCCAAACAGAGGTAATTTTGTTGTCTTTCCTAAGCAGCAATATAATAACAACATGAAATATGATTTGATTTCAGAAATGTAGAAGAAAAGGACCTCTTTGTCATTCTTTGATGTTCTAAAGTGGTTTCATGCCCAAAATGAACTTGTGCTGAAGGATTTGGCTAAGGTAGATCAATCAAAGGGAAAATCAAAAATGACTAGCTATTGAGGTGAATGCAGCCTTATAAAGGGGAAAGGCAGGAACACCACCATTATTGTTAAGTTTGAGGATCTTTAGGAAGAACCTATAGAATTTCCTATTAGATTCTGGAGCCTTGGGTAATGCTATTTCATTTACCATTTGTAATAATTTAGGCCTAACCCTAATTCAAACTCATAAAAAGGTTATACAGGTAGATAAAACTAAAGTGAATGTTGTAGGGGAATTGAAAAATGTCCACATATAGATTGGATCATATCCAAGGATTCAAATTTACATGGATATCCAAATCATTTTCATTCTTGAAATGTATGGCATTTTATTGAGCAGGGACTTAATGAAGACCATTGGGGACTATCTTTCATTAGACTTCTCACACATGTGGCTGGCACAGAAAGGTATGGTAAGTCAAATCAAGATAGAGAGTGAACCTCACCTAAAGCACATGATCATAAAATATGACCATCTTAATGAGGTAGCTTACTTTAAAACCAAAATAGGTGTTTATAGGAGGGACAAAGTCTTGACCTTTTCAAAGCCTAATCCTAATCAAGAACAACCCTTAAAAAACCATGACCCAATGACTACTATTAACCAACAAGTGTTATTTCAAAAACTGCATCAAAACAAACTAGTCTTGGGAGAGGAGGCATAATTGTGGAGTTTGTTACTCCCAAAATAGTGCAGGTTCCATTATCAGAGTCATTATAAGTTAATGTATGAACCTTTTTTAGATATCTTGAATCACATTTGTCAGTTAACAGATGCCCAAAATAGAAATTTTACCACAATCCCAAATCATTTTTTGCTGAAAACTAACATTGCCTCTATTTTGATAGGAACTAGAGATGCATAGGAAAGTCTCCCACCACTCACCAACCAACCCTTTGGATTTTATAATTTTCTACAACCCAATGTTAGAGAATCTCGGGAGAGGTTAGATACCCCTACACCTACTCATCTTCCAATTTCGAAAGAAATACTTAAAGGAAAGGTGAGTTGTAAAGTTGATAATCATGAGGAGTAGTAGGAGATAGTTTATGCACATGTGTTTAATCTAAATGAAGTACCTAAAATTTCTCAAGTACATCAATCCCCTGACCTTAGCATCCCAAACTAGTCAAAGTTGCCACCTACTTCCCTTAAACAACCACTTGGGATTGACCTAAAGAAAGAAACTCCAGCCCAAGATCAACTATGGACCCTCAAATTTGATGGTTCTAAATCCAAAATAGGGAGTGGAGTTGGAGTAGAACTAACCAACCTGAAAGGGAAAACTTACTTTTTTTCTTACAAGTTACAATTTGGGTGTACTAACAATGTTGTAGAATATGAGACATTAGCCAGGGGGTTGATGTTTACACATCAAAATAAAGTGTCATCCCGCAAATTCATGGGAGATTTTAAGGTGATCCTAAATCAAGTTCATAGCCAGTATGCATGCCACAAGAAAAAAATTGGTTGTTTATAGAAATAGGGTATGGACCCTGATCGAATATTTTGAGGATTTTGACATTAAGCTGATTCCTAAAGAATAAAATTAAATTGCAAATGCACTAGCTATAGTAGTTAGTACCCTAGAACCTATTTAAGATTCCAAGCTAAAGAGGTTTTATGTAGAGTTAGTGTCAATTCCATGCATTCCTAATATGTTTAAAAATTCTAATTTTTGATGATGATCAACAAATCCTTTCCTTTTTGGAAAGTTTAGACATCTTCAAAGGATAAATCATTGATGAGTTCGAGAGAGATCAAGGAGACTAGGAGCCAAAATATTTTGATACAGAAGGCATAATCAATTTAAAGACTAATAGCACCCTTAAGGGATTGTTAGCACTAGAGAGGATCTTTGATTCTAATCCTCGGGCCCATGAGAAACTGCCTATGGACACTAATGGGGAGATGTATGAAACATAAAACTTGGTAGATTCAGGCCCATAAAGAAATATATTCATTAGGAAGACTTGTCTGAAGGACATCCAGGACAAAATATTGAAGGTGTTGAAGGAATACATCATAGTGATTGCTTGAGGATATGAGGACTTAAAAACATTTGACACTTTGGTGAAAACTCATACTATCCCTCTTAAGCCTCAAGAAAATTCATTCCACCAAAAGAAACACCCAATTAATGCCTTGATTGAACCACTAATTCTTAAAAAGGTGCAGAAATTACTTTCAACCAAAATCATTTTTATCATAAGGCATTCAAGTTGGGTTACAAATTTGGTGCCTGTGCGTAAAAGAATGGGGAAATCGGACTGCATTTCATTTTCATAAATTTGAACAAGGCTTAAAAGAAGGAAAATTACCCTCTTCCTTCCCTCGATGAATTCATACAAATAGTCAATAGCTTGCAGATGATGTCCTTCCTAGATGGTTATTATGGATATAACCAAGTGATGGTCAATTACAAGGATAGAATGAAGACCACTTTCAAAAAAAAGTGGGGAAATTTTTCCTATCGAAGGATGCCATTTGGTCTCAATAATGTTGGAGCTACCTTTTAACATGTGATGGATGTGGATTTTAAGGATTTGGTAGGTAAATATATCATTATTTACATGGACGATATAACCATGTTTTCAGATAATAGGGAGGACCATGCTATTGATTTATCAAAGGTTCTCAAAAAATGTATAAAGTATGATGTCTCCCTCAACCCAAAGAAATGTGTGCTCAAGGTCTTAGAAGGAAAACTACTAGGTCATATAATTTCGTAAAGAGGCATTTCAATTGACCCACACAAAGTGGAATCTATCCTAAAGCTTCTTATGCCAGGCAGCAAAAAGAGATGAGATATTTCTTCAAAAAGATAAACTTCATAAGGAAGTTCATAACTGGGTTTCAAGAAATTATCAAGCCCCTCAATGAGATGATGAAGAAGGATGTGAAGATTGAATGGAGTAATAAGTCCAAGGCTACCTTTTCACAAATCAAATAGTTGATCTCAAAAATGTCAGCGTTAACTAGCCCTAATTATTTATATTCTTTCTATATTTATTATTTTTCGTCTAACCATTCATGTGTTGTTGTTTTGACACAATAGAAAGGTGAAGGGGATGAACAGCCAATAGCCTTCATGAGTTCTCGATTCAAAAATTTTGAGATCAGATAATCACTATTGGAGAAGCAGGACTTCACATTGATTAGAGTTGTTATAAAATTATGTCATTACATCCTACGCAGCCAAATCACTACCATCGTTCCCAACCCAATAGTGAAGTCCCTTATTATACAGAGTGAGGTGGGAGAGTGAAGGGGAAAGTGGATGGTGATCATATAGGATTTCAACCTCAAAATTCACCCTATGAGGTTGGTCTGAGGGCAAGGCCTATCCAAATTAATGGTTGACGTTGAATCCAAGATCACCTATCAACAGTATATGATGCAGTCATTCATATAAGATCTGTGGTATGCTAATCTAATTTTTATGTTAGTAAATAACAAGTGTCCTGACGGGATGAATACAATGTAGAGAAGAGAACTAAGATTGAAGAGTTCCCACTATATGATTAAAGGAGGGAACTTGTACAGAAATAACTTCAAGGGTGTTTATTTGTGTTGTCTGGACCAACATAAGGTGAAGAAGACCATTATTGAGTTTCATAGAAGACATGGTACCGGGCACGGTTCGACTAATGCAATAGCACATTAGATCTTGAGTTCAAGCTACTATTTTCCTCATGTGTTCCAAGATTCTCATCAACACATTAGGACATCTCATACATGTCAAAATTCAGCATCTAGAGAGTGCAACTCGGCGATACCCATGTTGCTTGTATATGAGGTAAGACCGTTTGCCCAATGGGTGTTAGATTTTGTCAGGGTAATTATCCAAATTCTTTCGTAGGTCACAAATTTATCTTGACTATGATGGATTATTGCACATGGTGGATCAAAGCTCAACCTTACAAGAATTGCACCACCAATGTGGTTATCAAATTCCTCAACAAACATATCATTACCAGGTTTGGGGTACCATTTTCTCTAGTATGTGATAACGGCCCAACCTTTTCTTCTACACAATTCATTTAATGAGAATTTGAATATAAGATAGTTTTGAAATACTTGTCCAACTATTATCCACAGGGAAATAGGGTATTTGAGTCTACCAATAATAATTTGTTGGAAGTAATCAAAAATTTGTTAGAAATTAATCCTAGGGACTTGCACACACAGCTGAAGTTCACCTTATGGGTGGATAGGAATAGAATTAAAGATGCCCTAGGAAACTCACTAATTAAATTAGTTTATGGTCAAGATCCAGTCTTTCCTATCAATCTACATATACATGCTTTATGGTTTATGCAAGAGTTATATTCCAATCATGATATGATAGAGGTCAGATTAACTAATTTGTTAAAATCTAGAAGAATAGAGGAATGTTGCCTTGCAGCAGTTTTCCAAACATCAAGTTGTAGTCAAAAGCTAGTTTGACAAGAGAGCCAAAATCAAGGCCTTTAGGATATCTGACATTGTGCTACTATAGGATAAGGCCAAAGAGAGGAAGGGTGATCACCATAAGTTTGATAGACTTTGGTTGGGACCATACCAGATCATTGAGATCCTTGGTGAGAATGCTTTCTGACTTAGCACCTTCATGGGAGAACCTATTCCTTTTCCAGTCAATGGACAATTTCTCAAGCATTACTTTGGCCCATGAAGACCTGATCGCCCGTCCTTTGTAGATATGTAGTTTATTTGTTTTATTTTTTTGTTTGTTTGTTTATTTGATTGATTTATTTTGTTTTATGTTTCATTTGTTTGTTTGTTTGTTGTATTTTGTGGTTTTCTTTCTATTTCTGGAGATTTCATTTTTGTCATTCTTGAATAGTGGGTAGTTGATTAAAGCATATAGAGGGTACTATGATGAAAAAATATTTAGGTATTTTTCAGGTATATCTGACGTTCTTTTTCATTTCAAAACTTATGTTTTATGTCCATCTTAATGATAGTTTGAAAGGTCATAACAAATGGGTATATTCTAGGTGATCTTATAAACCATGGTTGAATTTGTCATGTATTAAATAGGATCGTTTATTTCCTTGAAGGCCTAGCTGTCCTAGGAAGACTCTATTCATGATTTAGGTGAAAAATATGAGTCCTAATGCTATCATGAGGTCCGCCATAGTTCTCAACCTAATTTTCAGATTACAATGCCTAAGTATTGAGGAAAAAGATATAAAAAAATAACTACTTCAAGAAAAGCTAATAAATGGAAAAGAAAAGGAGAAAAGTAGAAAATTTGAAAGTAAACTCAATATTGTAAGGGTGATTCAAGTATCTCTATCGAGGCTATGGATGCCTGGTTGGTAGTAGATAAATTCTTTGAGAGAACTAGAGGTATCGTCAAGGCTATAGACACCTAGCTGGCAACGGAGCAATGCCCAGGATGTCATTGCACGACAACTAAAGTAACCCACCTCATGCAGCTTGAATATGAATCTACTTGTTTCCAGGATAGCTAAATTTTTTAAGAAAAGAAAATACCATGAATGCACACACTCAAATTTGAATTTGTTATACTAATTCACGATTTGAGATTTCAACTCAACCTTGTTTTTTGTAGCTAATCATGCTCAAGTTAAAATATTCATAAATTCAAAGGTTCTAGGTGACTAAATTCTTCAATATCTTGAAAATGGGTAAACCATTTACCTAGTCGAGTTTCCAATTGTTGTGCCCTGCATAACCACCCCATTTTTTTTTTGGTCAAAATGGGTCCCCCTTTGTTGTTTTTGTCTTTGGTGTTCCTGTTCAAGCTTTGGGAGTTGTCTTCTTCTCCCAATTCTATGTTTTCTTTGTTCTGTCAGGATCGGGTTTCAAGTTGTCACTAACACAAGACACCTTTAAAAGTGTGAGTTCAAGTTTTCATCCCAATTCTGATCTTCGCATTTTTCCTTGCTTTGGTTTTTGTTTTTTCAGGTTTGGGTATCAAACTGAAATCGATGCTTGGCACCTTCACTAGGTTTGAGTGTTGGTTTCTTCCCAATCCCGCTCCCTGTGTGTTGTCTTGTTTGTCTTGCTCAGACTCAGGTTTCGGATCAGAATTATCACCTTGCACTTTCCAAAGTGTGAGTTCCAATTTTCATTCTGATCCCAACCTTCATGTCCTTGTGTTCTTTTTGTTCTGTCAAAATCGGATTTCAAAATGAAACCAGAACCAAGAACCTTCGTAGGTTCTAGTTTCAGTTCTCATCTCGATCCTAATTTTTGACTCTATTTTTGTGTGTTTTGGAATTGGGTATTGGAATGGAACCGGAACTAGAACCCTTCATAGGTTCTTGTTTTGAGTTCCATCCTGATCCTAATTCCCGTGTTCATCCTGCTTCTTTCTTGTTGGGTTCGGGTTTCAAAACTTTCCCAAAACTTTGCACTCATTGAAGGTTTTGTTCTTGTGTTCCTTCCTAGTCTTGACTTCTTCCTATCTTTTGGTTTTTTGGACGATTTATTTATGATCTCCACCCCGATCTCGAGGCCTAAACTACTACACATTAATGGCTACTTTTTTGCATGTGTGAACCATTTTATATTCCCTTCACTCCACAATTTTCTCTCATTATTGACTTTGTATTCTTGAAGGAGGAGGCCAGAGCAGAGCGAGGGATTGAGGACTTTAGATTTGAATATTTCTTGTTAGATTTTTCACTGAAGGCTGTTGTATTTTTGTGTCATGTTTTTCGACATAGGCGTTCTCATTTTTGTGTTTCTTTCTTTTTGGTGTTTGTTCATTTTTTGTTTCACTGGTTCATCATTTTTGTGTGTTTGTTTTATTTTTTCTTTGTTTTTCTTGAACCATTTGGCTCGTTGGCATCCCTTTTCTATTGTGTTTCCTTTTTTTTTTTTTCTTTCTTGTTGTTTTGTTTGTGTTTCGTGTGCAAGTTTTTCTTTGTTCCCATTGTGCCCTAGTTTCACTAGAGTTTTTGTACTGTCGGTCCACTACGTTTGAATTTTTTATGCAATCTTAAATTATCAACCATTTGAAACAAGACCCAACACCTTCCCCACATACGATCTCTGAGGTCAAATGAAGTTTGGCTAAGTAAATAAATTGTAATTTTTAGGGTTTTTCTCCTGAGGTTTTCTCGATCCTGACCCCAAATGGTGTTTTGAGAGAAGTATTTGAAAAATATTCTTGTCACATTTCATTGATCATTCCCTAATCCTTATTTTCGTATAAGATTTGGAATTGGGTTTTGGATTGAAACCAAATGATCATCATCAGTTGGTGTCAAGTTCCTCTTTTTGTTTCGACTCTAACCTTTGACCTTTCATCGAGATTAGACATCGAAACGAGACCCAACATTTACCCCATCGATTGTTCTAGTGTCAAGTTCCAACCCGAATCCAATTCTCAACTCTTTTTCAGAGGTCAAGATCGAAAGGAAACCATAACCTTAACTTTGATTGAGGTTCGAATGTCGAATTTTGGTCCAACTCTGATCTCTGAATGCTTTTTCAGGATCAGACTTTGAAAATGAACTTGACTCTGGGGCCCGTGCTAAGTTCTGGTACCTGATGTTATCCCGACTCTGACTTCCAACCTTTAGTTGGTATCAAAAATTGGGGTGAAATTTGAACTACTTCCATTTGCAGAAGGTTTGTGTTGGGTGTTGACCTGATCCTGACCTCCAATATGTTCTCTTCTAGGGTTTTGATGCAGAACACGATCTTGATCCCGATTCCTGACAAACCTATTTATAGACTTCAAATTCTTTACCTGAACCCATTCCTGATGTTTGACAATATGATAAGAAGGGTTAGTAGTGGTCGCATTCTAGGTGCAATCTCAGTCCTGACTTCTGAAAGTACAGACATATTATTTAGGAAATCTCTTATTTCATACTATAGGCTTTTAACATAAAATGTGTATGAGGTCTAATCTTGTCTATTGCTCCTATTATCTAATGAATGTCACTATTTGAAGGTTCAATTAAATTTCTTCATCAGAAGATGATATTGGCATTGAAGAGGTGCAAGAGGTGCAAGAAGATAAAGGATGAAAAAAGGGACAAAGACCTAAGAGGTTGAAGCCAGAACAACTTCCCCTTACTATGAAGTACAAATATCAAGGAAATCTAGTCCCTTCCAAGTTCAGGTTAGAAGTAATGGAGATAAAAAACACATTGGTTCGTCATATTGACCTGGAACAGTTTGTTAAGGATACTTTGAGAGAGGATGTTAGTCCAAGAGAAAAGAAAATTCATAACTCAGTGTTGGCACACATAGCTTCATTTCCCATTGTTGTACAGTGTCTTGAGTTTATATTAGCAACTACAAATTCATATAATGCAACTCAAAGAAAATTCATTGATTCTTGGGCTAATGATATCATTGATTTTGACTACTATTTGATTTTCCTCCTTACCCTAACCTCATAATCATGACTAAGGCCCAAGCACTGGCACAATATCATAAAGATGTAGAGGGCAATAAGGCATATATCAATCAGAAATGGTTAAAAATTGAGAAGTCCATAAAGAAACTACCCCCAAAGCCTAAGAGGTCTAATTTCTCAATAGAGGTAGGTGAGATTATTACACTATTATCTAGGGAATTTGGAAAGAGAGACTCACGTGCCTTTAAGGATTGGATATTCCCATTCATCTAGATCATTCTTGATGGAAAATAGTACTTGGGCAGGGGATAGATGGTATCAGATGCAATTCATGATCAAATTACTAAAGTGAAGGATACCAAGACATTCTATATGAGCTCCCATATATATATTGTGCTGCTAGGATGGGGAATTTCCCAGGATTGACTCTAGTGGGTGTTCTAGAAGAAGTATATCAACAAAATAAGTTCTGGCAATACTATAATCAATTGGAACTCAAAAAGGTAGAGAGACATTTCAAAAGGGTAAATGATGTCATCTTGTATGTGGTGATCAACTGGATGACTGGAGATGTAGGTTTATGACTATCTAAAGAAGCCATGGATTTTGTTGAGGAATGGGGAATTTGGTTCATTCAGTACCCCAAAACTACATATATTAGATTATTTGGTTTCGACAAAGCTCCTTTCAAGTTGCCAAGGTGTTGCAGCGACAAGATGATATTAATGGAATTCTCCTGATAGGTAGCTGAAGTAAATGCTAAGTTCTTAGAGTAGCACAAAGCGGGATTCCATTATTTTCCTATGGAGCTAGGGTTTTATTTATGCCAATCATCAGTAGCCACCAAGGTAACAACGAAAGAATTTCAGGCCTAAAACCTAAAGTTTTATGAAGAAAGGAAGAACTATGATCCTAAAGGGAAGATGAATGAGATATATGCTTTTGTGTTTCCTTGCCATGAAGACCACCTTGAGGATTTTTTAGCCAACTTGCAAGACCAATTCGAGGTCAAAAAAAGAGGATATGAAAGGTTGATTGTTCCTCAAATGAGGGATTTTTGTATTAAAGAAGATATACCATAAGGGGTTTCAGATGATGAAATTATTCTTGATCCTCGGTATGAAATGGATCAAGTGTCTACAAAAGATTTGGATCCAATTAATTGGATGGAGAAAGAAGAAACAAACATTGATAAAATTTCACAGGTAGTTTTTGATAGAAGTCTAAAATGGATTAATCTTCATCTCAAGTAGCCAAGGGTTAAGGTTTCAAGGAAGAAAAAAGATTGCACTGGTGAGCCTACTTCCACTACAACAAGGCAATACATGAAGTTGAAGAAATTTTTTGCATAGACAGAATCTACCTTACCAATAGAAGAAATTACAATGAAGGTCAAGGAAGCCTTAGAACAGGCCAAATTTATTTATCAAGCTCTTGCTATAGGGTTTGTTTTTGGTCTAGGTGCTAAACCCCTAGCTATCATATATTCTAGAGAAGAAACTCCTCGTGAAGGTCCTTCTCCTATTACTTTATAAACTAAGGATACCCCTCCCATTTTACCTTCAACTATAGAGGTTTCCCTAGTGATTGATTTAATAGAATCACCTTTACCCTTTGATTCTAAGGAGACTCCCCTTTGGGAAGCCTTTCCTAAGAAAAAGGGAGAAGATGAAGAAGATTTTGAGGAAGAGCCTGAGATAGGAGATGTTGAGTTTGAGGAGGGGAGCCTTTGGAATGAGGAAAAAATGAGCCATGTTTTAATTGAGAAAGAACAAAAAGAGATACTATAGGGTGCTCAAAGGAAAGTTGTTGAGGAGATAGCCTGTGAATAAGAGGAAGTTGTAGAAGCACAAAAGAAAGTTGAACAAGAAAAATCAGCAGAAGAGGAAGCTTGTGCAATGGAGCTGGGGATACAAAAAAAAATATTAGGAAGAAGCTACACAAAAATAATTAGAGATGAAGAAGTTAGAAGAAATAAAATCTCAAAATGAGAAGTTAGAGCAAGAGAGACTGGTGAAAAAGGAAGATGAGAAGAAAAATACTTCTTCAAAGAAAATAGTATAGATAGTTCCTCCTACACCTCCTTCATCAACACCTTTGAGCACCCAACAAGTAACACCCCATCCAACTTCTCCTACATGGTTAAAGTTAAACCTATAGAAAAGGCAGCAAGTTCAAGCTCAACTAGTGACTTGGGATGATATAGTGAAGGAGGTTGACAAAGTGAAGCCCAAGAAGCAACCCCTGAGCTATTCATTCCATGAATCTCACTGATGATGGGGACTTGGTGGCATACATTGCAACTCCAATGGTTGAAAAATATGATAGGGATTTGCAATCCTCATATTACCAAATAAATACTATCAATTTGGGTAAGCAAATGAGAACACAACAGATGAATCTTATTGACATTGTACCCACCTCAATGAAGTCAATGATGATCAAAGACAAGCAATCCAAGGATGAGCTTAAGGCTCAAGTGGGGCAGATGAAAATATTTTTGAAGGAACTCACCACCTCTACTTCTGAACAGACAACATCGTCAGAAGTTCCTATATTAATGAGTCGTAAATAAGTTGATGAGTTGAGCGAGATGAAAAGAAAGGCTTGGATGATGGATAAATGGGTTGACTTTCTTAAGAAGGAGATATAGGAACTTTTTAATACTGATTCTAAATGTTATATTGAGGTAATTGAGCTGATTAAATCTCTAGAATGGTATACTCAGCAGCTAGGAGCAGAAGAATACTAATATGCAGAGTATATGTGAAAGTTGAGGATTTTAAAGAAGATACCCAAGGGAGATATAATTGAATATGTCATTTCAAAAGATCGGGACTTCAGTTATATTGATAAATGTATGAACATATTAATCTTCAAAACAAAGGTTCTCATGGAACATAGAAGGATATTACAACAAGCTCAACAAGATATATTTGATGAAACAAAGATGATTAAGGGGTTTGTTGTTGATATAATTGGTAAATAGGTTTCATCAAATCTTGATTTGATTTCCTTACAAGAGATGAAAGATTAATGGAACAATAAGTTAGAAGGGTTGATAAAAGAAGAAGATGTTGATGAAGGCCTTCTTTTGGATAAGTTGATGGAAATTAGATTTTATGTACCAGATGTTGCCAGGAATATTAGTTGGCTATAAAATATATATGATGCCACCACCAAGGAGTTTGAAAGGGTGATGTTTAGGGTGGAATGGGTAGATGCACCCAAAGAGGAGACCTTGCAACAAATTTTCAACAACATGAAAGAATACTTCAAACAAGTTAAAGCAGCCAAAGTAGCTAAAGCGACTAAGGAATATTTTGTTTTTGAAAAAAGGAATCTAGTCAACAAAGGTCAAACTCCAGATCATTTATTGAAAAATAGTTAGCCTCGGATCAATTTTAGTAGGCCAAGAATTGGGCGCAGTCTCCAACATTGATAGAAATAGCAACTCCAAGTCAATTTTGAATGAGGAAGAATGAGGCATACTTCTCTAGCCTCAGCAATTTCAGTAAAGTGAATACTCTTGTTTAACTACAAGCATCCCCTATAATTATGGATCTAGGCCCTAATTGATGGATCATGATTTTTGAAAGGAGAAATTAGTGTTTAATTCTTTCTATAAGTTTGGAATTTCTCCTCATTGTAAACTTTAGCAAATTGAATTCAGATTTGTTGCCTAATAGTTAGAATTTTTTTTTGTTTTTACAGCTTTATGCAGAACAGTTAAACATTTTCTACAATTTTAATGTAAATAGATAAATTTTAGAAATTTATTAGTTAATGATGATGAAAATAGACAATTTTTTTCCGTACGCGAGTGAATCTTGTTGTGCATAAATGTTTCTTGAATTGGTGAAAATCAATAAGAAGAGGTCGAATTCAAAACTATCTATTGTATTATTTGTGGCTGATATTTTCTTATTGTTTATTGATCTATTAATTGTGAGATGAGCTTGTGATGTTTGTGGTTAAAAAAATTAATTCTAAAAAAAATTGATGATGAATGGTGTTACGTATATCAAATTCACTGTGGATGAATATAATTGCATGAGCTTTTTATGAGTTATTTCATTTTATAGTTTTAACTGATTAGGAAATGTTCATTATAGAAATTGCATGTATGAATTTAAGGAAATGTTTGTTTACATATTTTTGTTCCAAAGCCTTGATCTATCTTTTTCTATTTATTTGAAAACCCCCTTGTTAGAATACTTCATAATATCTAATCTGTGCCATTTTACTAGTAAAGGCCCCTTGAATATTACAGTTGCATGAATCACTGAATGATGACACCACAATTGAGAACCAACTACGGATACCTTGGAAGATAGAGCTATCTTTTTTTGAGAGAAATAGAATAGAGATATTTTGTTCAACGTTGATGTGTTATTTTGACCATCAACACCGCGTTCTTAGGTACTTTTATTGCTATTTATTATAATTAAACATTAAGTTCTACTAATTTATTTAAAATCTTGATATCTTACATGTATTATCTATAATTTCTTTGAGATATTTTTGAGAGAGAGTATACAAGGTCTAGTCTATAATTTTTTTTATTTTCCATTTCAAAATTTCTTTCCATTTCCAAATTTCCCTTGCTCAAGACCTAAATAATTTCATAAGCCATCAGTTATAATCTACTACAAAGTACAGAAGAATGTACAGAAGTAGTAACATTCAAAATCTTAGAAGAAGCAGAAGCGGTAACATTCAAAATCTTGGAATTCAAAGAGATTATAAGCTATATAATTCAGCTATCAAAATGGGAGGTGATATTATAAGAAGGGATCCATTAGTGCATAACCTCTTATTCGAAGATTAACAATTTCTTCCAATTTCTCAACAAGCTGGGTGGATGGTTTATTTCATTCAATTGATTGAATTTAACAAAGAAATCACCTAGAAATTTACTAGCACATTGCAAAATGATGAAGCTATAGTTAGGGGGTTAAAGGTGGACGCATCAAAGGCAGTAGTAGTAGAATTTTCAAGGCTACCTAGGATAGGAAGATAATTTTTTGACCTGAGTGGATGCCATTGCAGCAAGAAATGAGTTCAAATTTCTAGGAGAGAACCTAGAATCTTCAACTCAAGGTACTAAATGACTCTCTTTACCATGACCTTGTGGGCCTTTGTAGACTCTTACATAGTTAAATACTTAACTTGTGATGGTAGAAAGTCTCTCCTATATAGCGTACACTTTAAACTCCTCAATCACCTTTTCCACTAACAACTGGTGAATGTTCCTAATTTTTTGTATAATTTATTTAAGAGAATGTCTACATAATACAAGAGGAAGGGAATTTTTTTTGCATTATCTCACTTTTGTTTAGTTACTTTGTTAGTCAAAAAGAGTCTCAAAATTTAGTTTCCCAATGTAGATTGGGAAAACTTTCTAGGTTGCAATAGTATCAATGATGTTGTTATAAGACCAGAGGGAGAAAAATTAAACAAGAGAAATGAAGTAAATAAGCCTTTTTGTGGTTGCAGCAAAATAATATGAATCCTCTACCTCACCCATCACTTCACTTATCTGCAACATTGGTGGGCATTCAAAACTAGAAGCATAGGAAGCACAACATGCAGCTTCTATGGGTCAACCCATAGCAAAAGATGCATTTGAAAACCTTGCTTCTACCAAGAGCCCAAGCCCAAGCAACGACTAAGAAAGAGTACAACTTCCACTTCCACATCTAAGAAAATTTAGATGAAACTAGCACAACTAGAAAAGCAATCACATCACCTCAAGAAGAAGGGATTTGAAAATAAGAAGGCCAATACTCGTAAAAAGAAAATTGTGGAAATTGAAACTAAGTTAGAACCTAAAGAGGATAAGTTGCCTAGTAAAGAGAAGAAACCAAAGACATTGCAATCCTTATATTTGAGTAGCATTACATATTCTAATTTTGAGGATTTATTTATAGCTAGGAATAAAAAACTACCTCAAAATAGCCTTATCTCTAAGGAAGGGTTTGTGTCACCTAATGAGGTTGATGAGAAAATATTTTTGTAAAAGGAATAAGAATTGTTTTTAGAAGAGAAATATGGAAACAAATATTTAAAGGCAGAATTGCAAAGAATAAAGGATTTGGAAGAACAACTCAAAACATACCAACAAAAGGAGAGTAGCATGGATGTCAAGATCTGGGAGTTGGAAAAGAAATTGCAAAAAATTGAGCAGCAAGGGTTAGGGTTAGAAACATTAGCAAAATTAGTTGTATTTGAAATAAACAAAAGGACTCAACATCCTATTGACCCAATTGAACACCCGAAGACACTAATTCCCCCACTATGGTGACACTCGGCATAGAGTTATGGAACAGAACACAAGAATTTTCCCAAAAGAAAAAAGATTGGGAAAAGCAAAAATCAAAATTATTTTCAACTCTTACCAAAATAGTTGATAAATAGGAGGTAGAGATTAAGAAATTAAAGGTAAATATAGATGAAATAATGGACAAGATAGTTCAATTATTGAGGTGTAGACCTCCAACCAAGGTATATACTCTATTTCTCCAAGAAAAAATTATTAATTTTTAGTTCATCCAATTAATTAGTGACCTCCCTCTCTCACTAAATACACCTAAACTATTTTAAAAATTATTCCAGAAATCTATTGGAGAAATGTAGGATCATTTGTGTGAATTCTATTTACACAACCTGATTCTTCCCTATGAAACTACATTGAACCCACTTATGTTTGTGGGAGATGTTCAACTCAGAACATTAGCTTCTTATAGCCAAAATAAACATCTAGGGGGACAGTTATAGCAAGAATATCAGGAAATAAAAAATAATTTCCCTCTTCAATTGAGGGAAGAATCAAGAGACCTAGAAATGGTGGTGGATCAGTGGATAGATCTTGTAGAGAGAGAGGGAGTGGCAGTGAAAATATGAAAATGTAGGGAGAAATATTACAATAGGTTCTAGGAACTTGCAACAGAGATAATTAGGCATGCACTTAAATTTTCCCAAGATAGATGGAGGGAGCTTACACCAGAACTTAAAAAGAAGGAACCCCATTCCATATTCAACTATGTAGCAATAGGTAAAAGGGCACATAAGTACATCATAGTTTCCCTAAAAAATGGAATCACTTGGCTTCCCCTCACCTTTCATCCTCCTCTCCTTATTTCCTATCCCACATTGGATAGAGAGGAGAGTACAAGAAATAGATGCAATAAAGGAAGATAGGTGGGGAAAGATATCATATCAACAAGGCTTTTACTTTAAGCAGGGGATAGGGGTAACTAGAATGGTGGACTATAGAGAAACTACATTATAATACAACCTTCAACCTTGAACCTACTTGAGGAAAAGCTTGAAGTTAAGTTGGGGGGAAATGATGATCCTTAGAATCGACTAGTTTCCTACTACAATCTCATATTTCCTATCTTATTTTTGCTAAGCTTTAAAGACATTACAAATAACTTGTACCTTTAAGTAACTTAAAATATTTAAAGTCTGTGTATGTGGTATTAATGAATGTATGCATGGATTTTAGATGTTTATAATTTTAGTAGAATTTCTTGATTAATTATGGTGATTAGCTATGAATGTGCCTTTAGAATTAAGACTAACCCTTGTAGTGCAAATACTTGTCAACCCACACTAGAAGGATTTTTAACCCATAGCAAAGGGGTGGCGGTTCAATACAACAAAGGATTCAATCGATTACAACATCAACATTTTTTCCCAAAATGGGATGAATATGACAGTTGGGAGTCATGGACACAATTATCCATGTGGCATTCCATTTGTTGAATAAACCTTGAAGCGAAAGAAGTATGTTCTAATAAGGAATGCTAGTTATGATAAGGATGCTCTGTCTAGCACATTCCTTTGTTATAGAATCCTTCTTAAAATATGTAGAATCCTTGTTTGATTTTTGCACTCATTTCCAGTAGTTAGTTGTTTTTGTTAAGCTTTAAAGACTCAAGTCCTCTTCCTATCTTCCTAGAAGAGTTTATGTTTGTTGGATAGCTTTTTTATAGTTTGATAATAATCACACTCTAATAGACCCTATTTAGGAAGGTGTCATATTGAGAGATCGAAGTAGTTAGAGGATATATGCTAGATCTTTATAGAAATTAGATTGAATAGTAGTTGCTACATTATGTTTTGATGTATGATATATTACAGTAAAGAATACTTCTTTTGATACATTATTTGTTGAGTTAATTGAAGATATTGTGGAACCAACACTCAAGCAAGGGCCACTTGAGGTAATTTTGATTTCACATAAGAGTAACTAGTTAGATTATGCATTGAAGTTCTAAATTTTGATTCTTAGTTTACATTACAATTCATCATTACCTTAATATTTCTAATGCAATTCTTTATTTTGTATTCAGTTCAATGATTAATTTAGGATAAGTGCACATTGTAGCATAAGATTAATCAATTACAATCCATGGAAGTAATAGGTACCCATATCAACTTGAAATAATCAGATTACTTAATTTTGTATTTAAGTAGAATTTAAATTAAATTATTCTTTCAATTAGTTGTACTCAATCAATTAAGTTAGGATTATTGAATGCACATACACTGCCAAAATCATCTTAATTCTACGACTCCCTAGTTGACAATTAAATGATGCCCCCTTTTTAATAATGAACTACTTAGATATGAAGGATCTTTATGTCCACTAAGCTATGTGTACGATTAGTTACAATTAGAAATTAAGAGAAATCTCTACATACCCCTAGTGTAGTAAGTGATAAACTAAATCCTCTTCTCACTCATTTGATGGTGTAGCAAGTAGTATGGGATGCTTGCCATCATCACAAATAGTGAAAAATATTAGGTAAAATGATGGAACCACCATATAGAATGTTATGAATTTACATTCCTTTCCTATCTAGGATGCCCAAAAGGGTAGGTGTTAGTCACTCATTATGGGTATGTCAATCATACACTATGTATATTTTATTTATCAATTGTGTACTTGTGTACAAGTGGACTCAATTTTTATGCATATTGTTACTAATTCCCTTTTCATTGATGACATAAAGTAGTGTGGGTTGCTTGATTATTTCCACAGATGGAAATGGGTTGGAAAAAAGGATGGGACCCATGTTGTATTCTAGGATGCATCGCCATTACTTTTCTAAGTGATAGTTACATGTTGTCTTATCTAATTGTGAAGTAGATAGTTTGATGATGCATGTAGTAGGTTATATCAATTTCCAATTTACCAAGTATTATTTATGTAAATATGTGATGTGTGTGTGGATTTTTCAGAATGGATATATGTGATGCATGCTTAATCTAGTCATTGTTGTATGTGTGGCATGTGTATGATCTAGACACTATTTTGCATGTAATGTGTGTATGAGTTCTTATAGCATAATGACCCCTTAGTGCACTTATAAGTCCAACTTAAGTGTGTTTTGGAAGATAATCCCAACAAGCAACAATAATCACACTTTAATTCCTGACAATCACTCAAAATTTCCCAGGTGGACTAAGTCACCCAAGGTGGTGACTTAGTCCCATGTGGCTTAAAAATAAAAGTTAATTCAAAATTCTTGTAGGATTTTTTCTTCTAAACCCTAAGGTTGGCCTGTGATGTGGTATTTTTGGGAAATTAGGGCACAACATGTATAAATAAAGGGTTTTCCTCTCATTTCTCATCTTTTTCACCCTAATTATTCTTCTCTTGTCATCTATCTCTCTTCTTCATTCATCACTTATTCTTCTCAAGCAATCCAGGGTTTGAGTTTTCTAAGTCATCAATATATCTCATTGTAGCAAGGTACAACATTATTTAATATTCATACTTCATTACATTTTCTATTCATTTTGGTTTAGTTACCTAAAAGGGGTTTGACCAAGGAAAACCCCCATGCCCTAACAATCGACATCTCTTTCTTTCTCTCTTGATATGTTTGTAGATTTAGGTACATTGAAGATCATTGAAGGCTTTGAAGATTTATTGAAGACCTCTCCTTGCTTGCAAAGTCAAAAAATCCACTAAAATTCACTTTCAGGCCTAGAAATCAGAGTTTCAAAAGTAGACACTTGTGAAGAACCGAAGTGCAGACTGAGGGCTTCCATTTCCCCTTTCGAATTTCTATAAATACAAAAGTGCACTAAGTTGCCACTAATGGATAATTAGTCCCACTGGACATGCCTTTCAGTGATTTTTGCATATTTAGACACCTATTTGGCAGAAACGGGTTTCTGGACAATTTTTCTAGATTTGGGACTAAGTCGCCCAGATTGATACAAGTGTCCCAATCGGCTTCTGCAACAATTTCATTGGGATTCCAGACCTACATATCACTCTTATTCATATTCCAAGTGCACCTCACTCTCCTCTTTCATTTGTATCATAGTTTACTTGCATTTCATAGTTCATTTCTAGGTCTTTTGTATACAACATTGTGTTTTCCAGCACTATTGCATTTCAATAGTTTGCATTCAATAGTTAGTCTCTCTTCCCCTTTCTAAGCACTTAGATCATTTCACATCACACCCACCATCAAACCCTCAATATTGAATGAACACCGAGAATACTTAGCATGAAAGAGAGCCATTTCTCAACCTAGCCCCTCGGTGAAAAACCCTAGGGGCCTATTAGGGAATCCTCTTTCCCTATTGCATGTTTTTGGAGGTTCAAATTCATGAAAAAAAAACACCAAAATAAAGAATTTTACACACCACTTTTAATCTCATAAAATAAAATTCTACCCAAAATAAATCTAATTCTCACAAAAAGGAGGTTAGATAATTGAGTTATGGACTTCTAAATTTTGAGTGAAAAAAATCCATTGGGTAGTGTTAGAACTGTAAAATTTTGAATTTTTACAGTCTATCGCATTCATGGGTTTCCAGCATTAAGTCCTTACCTTAAGCATAAAATCCCCTCTTTGCCTTGTCTTGTGTATTCTATGTCATATAACCCATTTTGAATCCATTTTGCCTCTTCTTATTCCATTAAAAAACCATATCGGCAAGACATGGTAAAAGTCTCCCCGAGATATATTTTCACTAACATGTATTGGTTGCAGATAGTCGGCAGGACTTTTAATTTTGTTTCGGCGACTAAGAAGATTCATATCGGCATATGCTGGGGCGTCGTCATAATGTCACAACAAATTGAGCTGGTCTTGTCGACTAGTAATGTGGAGGGGTCATTTCGGCCAAACTAATGGGTATCGACATGAAGTCATAGTGACATCATTGTGTCTTGCCGATTGACTTGTAAGCAAAGTGTTTCGGTAAGACTTATGTCGTCGGGGAAGGTCTTGGCGAGGTCAATTTTGTCTTGCCAAAATTAATACAAGGGGTTTCAAGGGACTATTGGAAAGGGTGTTGGGATCTTGCCCATTTAGAAGGTATGCTGATAGAAATATGTATCGCTAGGAGAGGAATATTTCGGCGTAAGCTTCACCGAAGTTCGAGTGTTATATTGACAAATAATTTGGGGTGAGTCTCACCGAATGGGAGTAATCTATAGAGATGTTTTCGGTAAGACATTTGGTATCGGTATGAGTCTTCCCAAAGATTTACTGTCTTGCCGAGAGTGTTACTTCATTTGTAGATTTTTCGGCGAGACAACTTGATGGACATGCCGAAGTGATAATTTATCGGTGAAAGGGTAATTTTGTTTCAACGACTATAACTTGAAAGAAATGCATATCGATGTGACATAATAAGGTCTATGTGATGTCTCCCCGACTTAGAATGTTACAATGACATAGAAAATATGAGCAATAGTCATCATTTTTTGGATCCTAGGTGTCGATAAGACCACATTCTATCCTAGCGAAAGGTGTAATAGACGTTGAAAAGGGATTTCACCCCTGATTTGAAAATCTCTTATCGAAAGGACACTTGATGCGACAATGCCAATTTCAAATTGGTGTTCATTCGTGCTTCATTAATGGCGCGACGGGATATCAAAGTAAAGATTGAATCAATACTTCATTTCCGAATTGATTGCAGGTGAATTGGCGTGTTGAACAGAGAACCAGGACGATTTTCAGTCTGAAGAGCTCGAGCAGAAAACTGTAAGTGACTATTCCTTGGCTTTTGCATTTTGATTCTATAAAGCTTGAGAATGGAGTCCTTTGGTTCTGGAAAGGGTAAGGGTAGAAAGCTTGCTATGAGTAGTTCGTCAAAGGGAAAGAAACATAAGGTTGATACAGAGCAAGAGGGCACTGAAAGGAGGTTAAATCAGGACCTTATTGATCAGTTACCTGGCTTGGGCCCTAAAGCAAGAAGGTTTGCACAACTTAGGGCAGAGGTTGATAAATTAGATGATAAATTTAAGTTCATAGGTGATGTCTGGACTGCAATAAGGGGTTATGAGCTTTTTAATTTCCATTATCATAGAAAAAACCGTTTTGAACCAATCTGCAACCCATGGAAATTAAATATAGGGAAACTGGTGTGCCCTAATGTCTTTGTAAATGCATAATTGATAAAACTGCTTGCTAATAACTATGATCCAAAGCATAAGGCTATATGTGACCCATTTGGAAAGCCACAGATATATGTGTCCAAAGAAGCAATAGGCGAGGTTTTCAAATTAGAAGGGTTTTGCAATGAGGAGATCAGTTGTGAGGAGTTAGAGAAAGAATTTTCAAGAATGGACACAATCTATAAGGGTTGGAGGTTGCCTATCCATAGGATTAAATAGGGTAACAAGTCAGAACCTTTGCAAGATGGTGAAGGGCCTCCTTATCATGTGGATCTGTTTGAGCCTTATATGAAGTACACATACTTCTCAGTGTGTCAAGTGTTGGGGATGGACTCTCCGAAACTCATGTCAATAGTGCCAATGATTATCACAGCAGATATTCAGTATCATAACTCCAAGCCATTTGATTATGCTTCATATATTGCTAAGGATCTTGATTCAGGACTGATAGCTATAAAGAGTGGAGCTTCTATTGCCCATCTCAGGCATTATTCATTGTTGATGCACTTGGTGTTGTATTATGGACAAGAGTTGGGAGTGTGGCCTCCAGAGGTGAGGATTTCTCAAGTTGGTAAAGAGGGTGAAGCATTGCTTGTTCAGTTGTGGACTGCTATTTGGGATGGCAGATTTGCTAATTCTAGTTTCATACATTTTGAAGAGTATCTTGTGAAAACATTGTATAAATTGTATAAGTATCCTTGTAACTATTCTTTGACTAATGAGATTAAGAGGTTTCTTCATCCAAAAGATTTCAATGGGCCAATTGATCATAATAGGGGTGACTGGTACTCTTTGGAAGGAGCTACAATGATCAGGGTGTATGGATTTGAAGGTACCCCTTTTATTCTACCAAAGACAGTTCCAAAAAGGATTGCGTATTTGGAAATTGTTAGACAGATGGACTACAACAGTGTCATGATTTTCAGTTCTTATGGGAAGCAAGCTTTTATGCCTAGTACATTATGCTTTGGTGATTTCACTGTATTGGCTAAGGAGGGATATAATTCAATTCATGATAGGTTATTGCATTATAATATGAAAAGTGGACCACCCAGAAAAAAAATTTGACCCTGAAGGATATATCAATTCAGCCAAAGAAAAGATTAACTTTGGAAGATATCAGCATGTACCTTATCCTTTTGATGATATGATTAGAAATCTAGATGAAGAGGAAGTAGAGGCAGTGGTTGAAATTTATAACCAAGGGCTACAGGATATGGGTGTATTGCCTTCTGGAAATGAGGAAACCCCAATGGATAAAACGCCACAAAGCAGAACGGAGAAAGCTTCTAGGCTAAGAACTCAGCAATATGTTTGCCCAATTAGAGAACAGAGTATTGGAAGTGGTGATGTTGATGCACGGCATATGGAATAAAAATCATTTGTTTCAGATGATGAGTTTATAACTTCTCTAGAGTTTAAAGCATTTTTGTACAAACTGAAGGGGAAAGAAATAAGAGAAGGTGTGGGTGTTGTCACCTCTGGGAATGAAGAGCAACTGTTGGATCAATTGAGAAAGTGTGTGGATGATGAGATGACAAATATGACTCCTGAAAAGGGGAGGAAAATGTTGGAAGATGTTGGTGTCATGATCTTTCCTGGACTTGATTTGAATTTTGCATTGGTGTTTGACAGCTTCTTAAGAGATAGTAACAATACACACAAACTTGATAAGGAAAAGGTGACAGAGGTGTATGCAGGCTCTAAGTTTAACACTGATGAAGGGTCATTGATGATATGGGCTTTGTACCCACCCCACAGGAAGTTAGTAGTGATTGATACAGAAAAGGAATTTGGTCATGTTATGACCTTAAAAGTTGGAGAAGCTGATCCTGTGGTAACTGCAGAGATTGGTATAGATATTGCAAAACTGAATAAAGCACAGATCCAAGAATTGATAAGAGAAAGAGAAATGTATAAGGAAAATAATGAGAGGCTGTTAAGAGAAAATGATAGATTGAAAGACTTGGTTGGTGTTCTAGTAGTTTCAACCAAAATTATCACTCAGGGAGAAAGCTCTCAAAAAAAAGATCATTGGCTTGGGTCAAGTGCTTACATTCAGGGGAAGTATGATGCCATTGTAGCCATTGTTAAGAAAAGATAGGTCAATTTAACATCCTGGTTAAATCAATTATGGGGGAAGTATTCTTCTACCCTGGATGCGGTGAAAGAGCATGAAAGGATGAATGAGCGGGTTATGGATAAATTTCATGAATTGACTACACGTGATGAGGCTAGCAATACTACAATTGAAGCTGCATATCATATTATCACTCGTCATCAAAAATTCTATGATGAGTTGCTCGGGGATAAACAGGGATTGGTTGAAGTTGCCAAGACAACTATGATTGCATTCTCTGATAATAAAAGGGGAATTGAAAGATGCCACTAGGTGGAAGAATGAATGTGATACAGTGCTGAAGGAAATCATGAAGAAATCTTCTGCAGAGGATATAGCTCTAGAGGAAGTGAGCGAGCAAAATGAGGAGATGGTCAAGATGGAAATCACGATCCAGAATGCTGTTGAAGATGCAGACATGTACAAGCACCAAGATTATTTGGACCATATTGCTAATACTCATTTATGGTTAACTAGAGCTTAATATTCTCTATCTTTTTTTTATATTTTTTGTTTTCTTCTATTTCCGAAGGGACGTGTCCTTTCATTTTCTCAATGTATAAATGACCGTTTTGAAAACAATGTAAAGGGGAGCGAAGTAGAATTAGATAGAGAATAGAGAAGACACAACATAATACAATTATGAAAAGGGATGAGACTAGTAGCATATGTAAATCATGGAGATATCAATGAAAGTTTAATATGATGGTGCAGTGTTTCTAGTATCAGTTGTTCATGATATTTGTTGAAGGGTATTATTGAGTTGTCTTCATAATGGTGTTTCCTGGTTATTTGAATTAGTGTAAACAACTTTTTACATAGTTGATCGATGCACATTTGCTGTACTTGTATGATCAATTAATTGTCTCTTTCCAGTAAAGATTAAATCCTCTGAATTGATCATAGTAATTAGGGAATATCGATTGGATTATTAAGAAGAACTCAGTAATCACAATGTTGCATGTTTATACAAGTTATAAGCCAAATAAAATGCTAAAGAACTTGAATGTATACTAGAACAAGTAAACTCATTTTAGATTTTCTTGACTTCGTAAACCCTATAAGGCACTGGTCTTTTCATTTTCATCCTTTAGTTTCACTCGCAATCTTTTATCTATCATTTTTGAGTGTTTTAGGTTTTAGTTTTAATTATTATTGTGCTAGTTGTACCAAAATTGTTTTATTTTATCCATTTCAAATTGCCATCTTGGATAAATTAGGGCAATAGGAGAAGTTTAAAAGTCAAATCTGCTTAATTTAAATAGGTATACCCGCCTAGGTCTAGCAGCATCTAAAGAGTAGAAGGTTTAATTATTCCAAAACCTTGTTCTGTTACCCTAAAACGTCGTGGAATCTTGGCAACCTTTCATGGTTCAAACCTACATTTTTGAGAGCTAAAAAATTGGCAACTCTGCTGGGGACAATAAAGAATCTACACCTTAATCATAGAGTCAAAAGTCCTATATACAGACTCCGCTGGGAATAAATAAGTAGCATTCTTTTCTCACTTTCAAAAAGTGAGTGGCGACTTTGATTTGAATATTGCAATATGAATGGAAGAAGATCTCAATTTAGGGGGGGTCATTCTAGAGCTCCTCCTAGTGATGGTAGGTGGATGCATAAAGATAATAAACTTGATAAGGGTAAAGGGAACAGTGAGGACATGTTATTGAAAAACAAAGACAAACCATCAATACAGTTTGGTGAGAATTGTTTTGACAAATGGAAAGATAGTTCAACTGAAGAGCCTTGTACCCCGGAGGATCTGAGGAATCCTTTTTACAACGCTCAGAAATAAGCCGAATTTGAAGCTGGACTCGAAGCTGAACGACTCAGAATTCAACATGAATATGACCAAAAAATGTTGGGTAATCAGAATGAACTTACTAATCAAGAAGTTCATCAAGACGATTATGAATCTCTAACTTATGATGAAATTAAAGAAAAGTTTGAATCTCAGAAAAGGGAGAGGGAAGAGCAAGAAAAGGCCCAAATGATTCAAGCAATAAGGGAATTCAAGCTGCAGAAAGCTCAGAATATTCCTCATGGATCTGGTTCTCCCCCAAAGTATATACCTCCCCATAAACATAATAGTCAGGGTGCTGGATATTTTCAACCACCAAAGATCCCTCATCATCAAATTGGGAATCAATATAGACAACCAAATCATCCACCACATATTCCCACACAACATATAAATAATTATCCACCTCCTGGTTAGCATCACATGCCACAACAAAATCTACAATATAATAATCCTATGTACCAGTATCAGTATACTACTATGATCAGACAGTTTGATTTGGCAGGTTTTCAGTTGTGCCCTTATCTTATGGATGGTTCTTGGAGGAGTTTGGTGCCTAAATTCACAGGGAGTAATGCAATCACTGTTGAGGATCATTTAAGGAGTTTCAATGCTTTTATTCAGGATTTGGATGTACCTTATGAAGATCTGCATATGAGGTTATTCATGATGTCCCTTATTGAAGAAGCTAGGGATTGGTTTAATAGCCTGACAACAACGTCTATTTATTCTTTCCAGATATTTCAAGATCAGTTCCTTGAACAGTTTGGGAATCTGAGTGCACCAGACGCTACTCTCCATGAACTAATGCGAATTCAAAAGGGTTAGAATGATTCAATTTTTGATTTCAACAGAATATTTAATAAATTGTAGAATAGAATACCTCCTGGATCAAAGTTACCAGATTCTGTACCACTAAGTGTTTACCTGAATGCATTTGACCCTAAAACAGGGTATGAGTTGAGAAATAGATTCCCAAGGGACTTAGCTAAAGCACAAAAGATAGCATTAATAATTGAGAACAATAGAAAGGCTGCTGGGATAATGAATAAGAGAGACAACCCTAGACCTCTTCAGCAAAACAATAATTATCAATATAAGCAGGATAACACATATAGGAAGGATAGGCCTAGGCTGCATGATATGCCTTACAACACAAACTGGAAGGATGGAAAACCTATGATAGATAGGCCCAGAGACAAGGATACTCCCGATCCATTGAGAAAGAAGGGAACGTATATGGTGAATAAAAATTATTTTTGTGAAGTTTGTAATAAGCCACATTCCCCTGAATATTGTGTTGTAGCCCAGAAAATGCAAGAGGAGGGAGTGATGATGGGAGATGGTGGAGAGGATCACAATGTCTACTTAACTTCAAATGCTCTTCGACATGTTGAGGAAATATATTCATCTTCAGAGGAAGAAGGTTATGAATATGATGTTACAGAGCAAAGGTACAAAATCCATATGGCTGAGCAGCAGGTTTTTTCTGATTCCGAGGATGAGTATGTAGAACCACAACCTATTGAGGTTCCTACTCACAGTAGTGTGAGGAGACTTACTGATGAGGAGATAGAGAGATTAACTGTTGCCGCAGTTGAAGAAGCAAAGAGTAAATACTGGTTGAGAAATAGGACAGTAAATGAGAAGGAAGGTGTCCCTAGGGGTATTTTTATGAAAGATTAGAAAGCTATACAAGGAGTGTCAAAAAGGACTGAAAACAAACAACATGAAGAAAGCAAACAAAATCTTATCCAAAAGGAGGTAGTACAAGAATTACACAAATAAATTCAAAAGACAAATCTGTTAGGTAGGAGGGAAAAGGAAGAGAACAAAGGAGAAACATCAGAACAAAAGAAAGTGATTAAAACAGAAGGTTCTTCTTTTGATTTCACTCAAGCTTTATCTCAAATAAAGATGTCTGTCCCACTTCTTGAAATGATGAAAATTAAAGAATATAGGGACAGTGCAATACAATTGATAACAAATGAAAGTGAAAAGCATGTAGCTTCTGACAATAAAGTGACTACTAAAAATAAGCAGGATAAAGTGAACATTCCAGAAATTTGTTTGAGTAATGTGTTGACAAGTCCGCCACAAGTAGATCCTTTCTTTACTACATTACTCATAAATAACAAATCAGTGAGGAATTGCATGATAGATTCTGTTGCTGCCATGAATATTATGCCAGTAGGAGTGATGAAGCAGCTAGGCATGTGGGTCGATACATATGAAGGAAAATGTTATGCAATGGATAATCGACCTGTTCCTGTGGTGGGTATAATGAAAGATGTAGAAGTCAAGTTAGCTGCTTATCCTCAAGTAGCTTATAATATTGATATAACAGTTATAGACACCCCTCCTCAATTCGGTATGCTTTTATCAAGACAATGGATAGCAACTATTGGTGGAAATGTCTAGTTCGATTTATCTTATGCAACAATTCCAGTAAATGGCCAAGAGGTGAAGTTGTACAGGGAGCCAAGGATGAATTAGCTTATTGATTGTGTACCACAAGACCAAATCAACTATTTTAGTGATGTTGATCTCAGGAGTTTCAATATAGAGCCGGCACAACCAGAATTGACTAATAGTGATCCTATCGAGAAGCATGTTGCATAGAACCACAATGGTGTATGGAAAATGTATTTTGATGGAGCCTGCAACCAAGAAGGTAATGGAGTTGGGATAGTATTTGTTTCACCTGAAGGTATTACATTTAAGTATTCATTCCTATTGACTTTTGAATGTACAAATAATGTGGCGGAATATGAAGCTCTATTAACTGGGCTGAATATAGCGGTGAAACATAAAATCAAGTTGCTGGCTGTTCTAGGAGATTCAAAGTTAGTTGTCTCGCAAGTTAGGTCAAAACATACAGAAAAAAACAAAAGATTAAAGCAATATAGAAATTTTGTATGGGATACAATTGAATTGCTTGACGCTTTCTCAATTGAGTGGGTAGACAGGTCAAAGAATATAATGGCAGATTTTCTAGCTAATGTAGCGTTGAAGAAAGATGATATTACATTGGCTGGAGTATCACAAATTGAACTCAAGACCAGGCCTGCTATGCCTAATAATGTATATAGTTGGCAAGTGTTTAATGATGACACTAATCTTTTAAATTCCTTCATTGTATAGACCAGTATGAAGCCCAAGAAATCGACTTCAATCCCTTTGTAGAGGAAGTTGATGGAAAAGAAATAGTATTTGGCAAAGAGATTTTGCAGCTTAAAACCAATAAACTTCCTAAAGGGTTGGTGGCACTTGAGAGGGTATATGATGGAAATGATTGGTCTTTTGTGAAGCAAACACCAGTTGGAAAAAATGATATCGAGGAAATTAATTTGGGGACTGAGATTGCACCAAAAAGGGTATACATAGGTAAAAAGATAAGTCCTACAATTAGGAAAATCCTGATTGATCTGTTGAGAAAGTATAAACATGTATTTGCTTGGTCTTATGAGGATCTAAAAGCATATAGAGAAGACTTGTTTCAGCATGAAATACCATTGAAAACAGATGCTAAACCATTCAGACAAAAGCAAAGACCTATAAATCCAATTTTAGAGCCTAAAATGCAAGAGGAATTAGTAAAGCTCAGAGATGGTGGAATTATTAAGCCTATCAGACATTCAACGTGGGTCTCAAATTTGGTCCCTGTCAGAAAGAAGAATGGAGATATCAGATTATGTGTAGATTTTAGGAATCTAAACATAGCATCTCTTAAAGACAATTATCCTCTGCCAAATATGGAGGTTGTACTACATAAAGTGACAGGTTGTGAATTGTTATCTACGATGGATGGATTTTCAGGGTATAATCATGTTAAGGTTAAAGAATCTGAGCAATACAAGACAACATTCACGACTCCTTGGGGAACATATGTCTATTTGAGAATGCCATTTGGTCTTACTAATGCAGGGGCGACTTTTCAAAGAGCCATGGATGTGGCGTTTGCTGATTTGATAAATATTCTCATGGTGGTGTATCAGGATGACCTCACTGCTTACTCCAAGAAGGCTGAAGATCATGTTCATCATTTGGAAAAGGTATTTGTAAAAGCTCTTGAATATGGTATTAGTTTAAACCCCAAGAAGTGTAATTTTGTAGTCACAGAGGGTAAACTTTTAGGACATATTGTTTCAAAGGAAGGGGTTAGGATAGACCCTAAGAGGGTTGAGGCCATTGATAAAATACCTATCCCTAAAAATTTTAAAACAATACAATCATTCTTTGGACAGATAAATTTTATTAGGAGATTTGTCTCTAACTTTGCTGAGATTGTTAAACCCATAGCAAGAATGCTGAGAAAAGGACAGAAAATAGAATGGACTGCAGAAGCTTTTGACGCTTTTGTAGCTATTAAACGAGCCATTAAGGAGGCTCCTGCTCTTAAGTCTCCTGACTTTTCAAAACCTTTTCAATTTTTTCATTTGCCTTAATGCACACTGTTGCAGCTGTTATGCTACAGAAAAATGAAGAGGGTCATGAACAGCCTGTATCTTTCTTCAGTAAGTGATTACAGGGATCTGAATTGAGTAAGTCATTACAAGGATCTGAATTGAAGTATGATATAATGGAGAAGCAAGCATTTGCACTAGTGAAAGCTGTAAAAGCTTTCAGACCATATCTTGTTGGAGCTAAGGTAGTTGCTTATGTTCCTCATGCAGCAATCAAAGATATTCTGACATAATCTGAAGTAACAAGTAAAAGATGCAAATGGATCAACAAAATCCAAGAATTTGACATAGAGGTACAAATTACTAAACTAGTCAGAGGTCAGGGTTTGGCTAAACTAATGGCAGAAGCAAATATTGAAGCAAATCAGATTTGCAATATAGAAGAGGAGAATGTAATTGCAAGCATTGAACATACTCATTTTTATACAAATATTATGCATTATCTGAAATACATGAAGTGTCTAGAGGGAATGAATGACAACTGGAGAAGAACATTGAAGTTACATGTGTCCAAATATGTTTTTATGGATGGAGATTTATTTTGGAAAAATAGGGATGGTATATTGTCATTGTGTTTGGATGAATTTCAATCTAAACATGTTTTGAGTGAAATACATGAAGGAGTATGTGGAGGACATTACTCAACAAAAACAACTGCCCAAAAGATTCTCAGGGTAGGATATTATTGGCCAAAAGTCTTTAATGACTCTTTCGCACATGTAAGGAAGTGTGAAGCTTGCTAGAAATTCTTTGGAAAACTAAAGTATCAAGGAGCTTTGCCACTTCGACCCATGTAGGCTGATGCTCCTTTTCATCAATGGGGAATTGATTTCATTGGGGAAATACAAGAAAAATCAAGTGGTGGACATAGATGGATATTGGTGGCCATGGATTATTTTACCAAAAGGGTAGAGGCCATTCCAACTAGACAAGCTACAAGTAAGGTGGTGACACAGTTCCTGATGGATAATATCATTACTAGATTCGGTACACCACTGAGGTTGATCACTGACAATGGAATGTGTTTCAGATCAGATGAATTCAAAGACTTCTGTAGCACATATGGTATTGTCATTTCTTATGTAGCTCCTTATCATCCACAGGCTAATGGACAAGCAGAATCTAGCAACAAGAGCCTCCTGAAGATTATAAAAAGGATGCTAGGTTAGAATAAGAAGGCTTGGGATGCAAAATTAAGACTGGCTGTATGGGCTGATAGAATTATGGTAAAGAAGGCAATTGGGAAGTCCCCATTCGAGCTAGTGTATGGAGCACAGGCCAGGATGCCTCTGCAGAACTTGTTACTAGTTTACAAATTTGTTCTTCAGGAAGATTTAGATATTCCTGAACCTATGGAGGAAAGAATGGAATAGTTGGCTGAACTGGATGAAATAAGGAGGGTGGCTCAAAATCAGAATATAAAGCTGCAGACACAGATGAAGTATTTATTTGAAAAAAAGGAAAACAATAGGAAATTTGGAGAAAGTGATCTGGTATTGATGTGGAATGCAAGATGCCAGGAGAAGGGAAAACATGGGAAGTTTGAAGCTTTGTGGTTAGGGCCATTTGTGGTGGTTGGAAAGAAAGGTGAAGACTCATACTACTTGCAAAATATGGCGGGTGAGGACCAAGAATTGCCTGTACATGGGCAATTTTTGAAACATTTTTTGTCCTAAGGTAACACAGAGGATTGGGGGTTGCCAGTGCATGGACAACTCTCAATGATCCTTTCCAAAATTATTTTCCATGCACAGTAGTCTAGGATATAAAGGAAACAGGATTTGCAAGTACATGGACAATCCTGATGTTTTCTTTTTCAAATTCTTTTCCATGTATAGTAGTGTAGGGTCTCATTCTTTTGCATTACCATCTGTTCCATCATGCTCACATATTCCATCATCTTCAGTTTGGTCTGCTCATCTAGAAATCTGAATCCTTGCAATGATCTTGCTATCATTCATCCCCAGATGGAGCCACTGTTAGAACTGTAAAATTTTGAATTTTTACAGTCTATTGCATTCATGAGTTTCCAGCATTAAGTCCTTACCTTAAGCATAAAATTCCCTCTTTGCATTGTCTTGTGTATTCTATGCCATATGACCCATTTTGAATCCATTTTGCCTCTTCTTATTCTATTAAAAAACCATATCGGCAAGACATGGTAAAAGTCTCCCCGAGATATATTTTCACTAACATGTATTGGTTGCAGATAGTCGGCAGGACTTTTCCTTTTGTTTCGATGACTAAGAAGATTCATATCGGCATATGCTAGGGTGTCGTCATAATGTAACAGTGAATTCAGTTGGTCTTGCTGACTAGTAATGTGGAGGGGTCGTTTCGGCCAAACTAATGGGTATCGGCATGAAGTCATAGTGACATCATTGTGTCTTGCTAATTGACTTGTAAGCAAAGTGTTTCGGTAAGACTTATGTCATCGGGGAAGGTCTTGGTGAAGTCACTTTTGTCTTGCCAAACTTAATACAAGGGGATTCAAGGGACTGTTGGAAAGGGTGTTGGGGTCTTGCCGATTCAGAAGGTATGCTGATAGAAATATGTATCGCTAGGAGAGGACTCTTTCGGCGTAAGCTTCACCGAAGTTAGAGTGTTATACCAACAAATAATTCGAGGTGAGTCTCACCGAATGGGAGTAATCTGTAGAGATGTTTTCGGTAAGACATTTGGTATCGGTATGAGTCGTCCCAAAGATTTACTATCTTTCCGAGAGTGTGACTTCATTTGTATATTTTTCAGCAAGACAACTTGATGGACATGTCGAAGTGATAATTTATCGGTGAAAGGGTAATTTTGTTTCAGTAACTATAACTTGAAAGAAATGCATATCAATGTGACACAATAAGGT
The DNA here is from genome assembly GCA_007115665.2 of Sequoiadendron giganteum. Classification (NCBI taxonomy): domain Eukaryota; kingdom Viridiplantae; phylum Streptophyta; class Pinopsida; order Cupressales; family Cupressaceae; genus Sequoiadendron; species Sequoiadendron giganteum. The sequence continues at coordinate 322,160,918 of CM021102.1, forward strand.
CTATGTGACATCTCCTTGACTTAGAATGTTATAGTGACATAGAAAATATGAGCAACAGTCATCATTTTTTGGATCCCAGGTGTCGATAAGACCACATTCTATCCTGGCGAAAGGTGTAATAGACGCTGAAAAGGGATTTCGCCCCAGATTTAAAAATATCTTATCGAAAGGACACTTGATGTCACAGTGCCAGTTTCAAATTGGTGTTCATTTGTGCTTCATTAATGGCATAACGGGATATCACAATAAAGATTGAATCATTTATTCATTTCCGAATTGATTGCACGTGAATTGGCATGTTGAACAGAGAACCAGGACGATTTTCAGTCTGAAGAGCTCGAGTAGAAAACTGTAAGTGACTATTCCTTGGCTTTTGCATTTTGATTCTATAAAGCTTGAGAATGGAGTCCTCTGGTTCTGGAAAGGGTAAGGGTAGAAAGATTGCTATGAGTAGTTCGTTAAAGGGAAAGAAATAGAAGGTTGATACAAAGCAAGAGGGCACTGAAAGGAGGTTAAATCAGGACCTTATTGATCAGTTACCTGGCTCGGGCCCTAAAGCAAGAAGGTTTGCACAACTTACGGCAGAGGTTGATAAATTAGATGATAAATGTAAGTTCATAGGTGATGTCTGGACTGCAATAAGGGGTTATGAGCTTTTTAATTTCCATTATCATAGAAAAAACCGTTTTGAACCAGTCTGCAACCCATGGAAATTAAATATAGGGAAACTGGTGTGCCCTAATGTCTTTGTAAATGCAAAATTGATAAAACTGCTTGCTAATAACTATGATCCAAAGCATAAGGCTATATGTGACCCATCTGGAAAGCCACAGATATATGTGTCCAAAGAAGCAATAGGCGAGGTTTTCAAATTAGAAGGGTTTTGCAATGAGGAGATCAGTTGTGAGGAGTTAGAGAAAGAATTTTCAAGAATGGACACAATCTATAGGGGTTGGAGGTTGCCTATCCATAGGATTAAACAGGGTAACAAGTCAGAGCCTTTGCAAGATGGTGAAGGGCCTCCTTATCATGTGGATCTATTTGAGCCTTATATGAAGTACACATACTTCTCAGTGTGTCAAGTGTTGGGGATGGACGCTCCGGAACTCATGTCAATAGTGCCAATGATTATCATAGCAGATATTCAGTATCATAACTCCAAGCCATTTGATTATGCTTCATATATTGCTAAGGAGCTTGATTCAGGACTGATAGCTATAAAGAGTGGAGCTTCTATTGCCCATCTCAGGCATTATTCATTGCTGATGCACTTGGTGTTGTATTATGGACAAGAGTTGGGAGTGTGGCCTCTAGAGGTGAGGATTTCTCAAGTTGGTAAAGAGGGTGAAGCATTGCCTATTGAGTTGTGGACTGCTATTTGGGATAGCAGATTTGCTAATTCTAGTTTCATACATTTTGAAGAGTATCTTGTGAAAACATTGTATAAATTGTATAAGTATCCTTGTAACTATTCTTTGACTAATGAGATTAAGAGGTTTCTTCATCCAAAAGATTTCAATGGGCCAATTGATCATAATTGGGGTGACTGGTACTCTTTGGAAGGAGCTACAATGATCAAGGTGTATGGATTTGAAGGTACCCCTTTTATTCTACCAAAGACGGTTCCAAACAGGATTGCGTATTTGAAAATTGTTAGACAGATGGACTACAATAGTGTCATGATTTTCAGTTCTTATGGGAAGCAGACTTTTATGCCTAGTACATTATGCTTTGGTGATTTCACTATATTGGCCAAGGAGGACTATAATTCAATTCATGATAAGTTATTGCATTATAATATGAAAAGTGGACCACCCAGAAAAAACTTTGACCCTGAAGGATATATCAATTCAGCCAAAGAAAAGATTAACTTTGGAAGGTATCAGCATGTACCTTATCCTTTTGATGATATGATCAGAAATCTAGATGAAGAGGAAGTAGAGGCAGTGGTTGAAAGTTATAACCAATGGATATAGGATATGGGTGCATTTCCTTCTTGAAATGAGGAAACCCAATGGATAAAACGCCACAGAGCAGAACGGAGAAAGCTTCTAGGCTAAGAACTCAACGATATGTTTGCCCAATTAGAGAACAGAGTATTGGAAGCGGTGATGTTGATGCACGACATATGGAATACAAATCATTTGTTTCAGATGATGAGTTTATAACTTCTCCAGAGTTTAAAGCATTTTTGTACAAACTGAAGGGGAAAGAAATAAGAGAAGGTGTGGGTGTTGTCACCTCTGGGAATGAAGAGCAACTGTTGGATCAATTGAGAAAGTGTGTGGATGATGAGATGACAAATATGACTCCTGAAAAGGGGAGGAAAATGTTGGAAGATGCTAGTGTCATGATCTTGCAAAACTGAATAAAGCACAGATCCAGGCGTTGATAAGGGAAAGAGAAATGTATAAGGAAAATAATGAGAGACTGTTAAGAGAAAATGATAGATTGAAAGACTTGGTTGGTGTTCTAGTAGTTTCAACCAAAATGCTCACTCAGGGAGAAAGCTCTTAGACAAAAGATCATTGGGTTGGGTCAAGTGCTTACAATCAGGGGAAGTATGATGCCATTGTAGCCATTGTTAAAAAAATATAGGTCAATTTAACATCTTGGTTAAATCAATTATGGGGGAATTATTCTTCTACTCTGGATGCGGTGAAAGAGCATGAAAGGATGAATGAGTGGGTTATGGTTAAATTTTATGAATTGACTACACGTGATGAGGCGGGCAATACTGCAATTGAAGCAGCAGATCATATTATCACTCGTCATCAAAAATTCTATGATGAGTTGCTCGGGGATAAATAGGGATTGGTTGGAGCTTCCAAGACAACTCTGATTGCATTCTCTGATAATAAAGGGGAATTGAAAGATGCCACTAGGTGGAAGAATGAATGTGATATAGTGATGAAGGAAATCATGAAGACATCTTCTGCAGAGGATATAGCTCTAGAGGAAGTGAGCGAGCAAAATGAGGAGATGGTCAAGATGGAAATCACGATCCAGAATGTTGTTGAAGATGCGGACATGTACAAGCACCAAGATTATTTGAACGATCTTGCTAATACTCATTTATGGTTAACTAGAGCTTAATATTCTCTATCTTTGTTTTATATTTTTTGTTTTCTTCTATTTCCGAAGGGACGCGTCCTTTCATTTTCTCAATGTATAAATGACCATTTTGAAAACAATGTAAAGGGGAGCAAAGTAGAATTTGATAGAGAATAGAGAAGACACAACAAAATACAATTATGAAAAGGGATGAGACTAGTAGCATATGTAAATCATGGAGATATCAATGAAAGTTTAATATGATGGTGCAGTGTTTCTGGTATCAGTTGTTCATGATATTTGTTGAAGGGTATTATTGAGTTGTCTCCGTAATGGTGTTTCCTGGTTATTTAAATTAGTGTAAACAACTTTTTACATAGTTGATCGATGCACATTTGCTGTACTTGTATGATCAATTAATTGTCTCTTTCCAGTAAAGATTAAATCCTCTGAATTGATCATAGTAATTAGGGAATATTGATTGGATTATAGAGAAGAACTCAGTAATCACAATGTTGCATGTTTATATGAGTTATAAGCCAAATAAAATGCTAAAGAACTTGAATGTCTACCAGAACAAGTAAAGTCATTTTAGATTTGCTTGACTCCGTAAACCCTATAAGGCACTGGTCTTTTCATTTTCATCCTTTAGTTTCACTCACAATCTTTTATCTGTCATTTTTGAGTGTTTTAGGTTTTAGTTTTAATTATTATTGTGCTAGTTGTACCAGAATTGTTTTATTTTATCCATTTCAAATTGCCATCTTGGATAAATTAGGGCAATAGGAGAAGTTTAAAAGTCAAGTCTGCTTAATTCAAATAGGTATACCCACCTAGTTCTGGCAGCATCTAAAGAGTAGAAGGTTTAATTATTCCAAAACCTTGTTCTATTACCCTAAAACATCGTGGAAGCTTGGCAACCTTTCATGGTTCAAACCTGCATTTTTGAGAGCTAACAGGTAGGGGGTCAAAGTGGGTGAAGGACCTACTATTTTAATGTTGACATCAAAATTGACCAACTCATAAAATATGCCCAGAATCACCAGAATATTCTCATCTAACCCAAAAATACCACTGGATTTTGAAAACCCTATAATTTTGGTTAAAACAAACATTTTAGTGGTAAATTTCCTTCTTCGCATTATGGGTGATTTTGTGGTTACTTTTCCAATTTTATGGTGACATTTTTTTGTTATTGCTAGGTAGTGATGTTTGTGGTTTCTCTGGCTAGTTAATGTGGTGGTCATCAATGGTCATTATTGGTAGGTTCCAATCGTTAGTGTGGTAGGGGCCATAGATGGGATGATGGGAAGCCACATGGCTCCCACATACACTACCTATGTACATTGAATATCATATAGGATACTTTATATACCCTATTATGGTTTTTAATTTTTAATTTTAAAATATAAGAAGTTATTTTAAAAAATAAAATAAAAATCATTTTTTTTACTAGACCAACATGTGCAATAATTATGCAAGCAATATTTTATGTAAAAATCCTTATAGACAAGGGAGAAATATTTTCTTTGATAGCTCTGAGCAAAAGTGTCCAATTTTGATGAATTGGAAGTCAATATTTAGGTTCTTGGGCCTTCTAGATGCAACAAAAAGATGAAATTTGACCCAACATGGTAAAAAAATGTAGCTACCTTTTAGATCTATCAACCATCTCCCAACTTCATACCCTTCTCAATTTGACCTCACATGTCCAATTTGGAAAAATCAAAAGATTGAGATAAATTTTTTGGACACCCTAAAATCAGTGGCAAGCTTAGATTTCTACCAACATGCTGCAAAATGAACCTACATAAAAAATCATAAAGAGGGATCCCCTAGAATTTAATATTTCTATCAATTTTTTTATTCTCTAGGTCATCATTTGATGCAAGAGAAAATAATACTTATATTTTCAAGAAAATATAAGATCTACACTCAAGATCTCCCAAAAGACTAACCAAACACTCAACCTACTATAATACCATGTAAGATTTGGTGATGAAGATAGCAACCCAAGATCTAGAGGCCTAATATAAAGCACAATGAAATGAGAATATCAATATGATAAGAATACATCATATTCCTATCAAAGAATGCAAATAGAATGATCATACAAAATTATGCAATGTATGAGAGGCCCTTAGTTAAATAGGCCAATGTGAGACATAAGAATTTACATAGGATTATGACAAGTGTCTTAATATTATGATATACAATATAAAGTTATAAGTATCCCATTTGTACCCTAAGTAAACTTAGCTATAATAGTGTGAATAGGACCTAGGAGGTGAGCCAATCAGGCAATATCCATGTTCACACAATTTTTTTCTATATTTTATTTTCTATCCTTCTTTGAGACATTTTTTGATCACTTCGAAATTTCTTCCCCTTATTCAGCCCCTCATAATCTTTCAAACAAATATTTTTTCTATAACAAGTACCAACGCAATCAACCACCATCATGGTCAAGAATTCATGCCACCACTCAAAATAATAGATTAGAAAGTGGTAAGCTCTTGATGTTAGATTCATCTCTAGACCCACATCTAAGACTTGAGGTTTCATTCGTGATGGCCTTTCCTATGTATCCATTTAAAATAATCAAAGGCTTCATAGTTTCTACAACAATGATAGAGACACTTCATCAACTTGTATGAGATCTATGAACTCTCTTTAAATCTTGACTATTAATTAAACATAATATTTTAATTTAGTCCAATTAAAATAGATATAACAAATTTTCATTAAGTGTTGGTTTCATACCAATCATCAATGTAACCACACACAAATTCACACAAGGGTCATATCATTCCATAATCCAAAGTTCACATAGTTATTTCCTTAAGAGTACACCACTTAAACAGAGAGTGACTAGTTTATGCACACATCACAAGTACAATAATGACTAAGGGTTGATTTAGTGATGACAAGTCTAAGAAAGTGTGAGTTTGTTACAATTCTTTACAACATTTTGGACTAAGGCTTGGAAAGGGGTTATTTAGGTGAACTATAATGAAAGGGTCTTAGAAAATTGAGGAAATGTGTTACAACACTTCACAACATCTTTGCAAGACACCATAGAATCTAAGCAAAACTAAGCCAAAAACCACAATAAAGAGCCCAAATGATTGAAAAGTGTCAAGGCTACACTTTTTGGCGACATAGAATTATAGATTCTTACAAATTCTGTTGAGCAGTTTTATTTTGGTAACTTCTATGAATTTGTTCGGGGTCATACGATAACCTTTTTTTGTGCATGCATTTTTCAAAGTGCATAATTTTCCCTGTGATTTGGAGTGTTGTGACCATATTGATCTCATTTTATTAAAACAATTTGCTTTCATTTCTATGGCCAAAATTGGCATCTCTTAGTAAAATAATTTGCACCAATCAAACAATCCATTCAATCATCCATCTTTGAGATCTGTAATCTATCCTTAATTATGATCTTTTGTATTACTTTGGAGTTTTTACACATTCGCTACTAACCTCCTTTCTTTAGTTCTAGTAATATAGGCATCACTTATGGACTTAAACTTTCTCTAAGAAAACTTTTTTTAGTAACTCTTGCACTTGTTAGTTTAACTCTTCATTCTCTAAAAATATCATTCTATATGTCATTTTTGGAAATATTTATCTTTAAACTAGGTCTATATGATGACTAATATTCCTCATTGATGATAATCCATTTTTAATACTATTTGATATGTCCTTATACTCTATCGCTAATTTTAATAGTTTTCTTGTATGCTTATATTTTACCTTTTATTATGTTTACTGCCTTTTTGGTGTTGAAAATTCTAGGGATAAATATACAACATGCATTTTTATGTCTTCAATCATCTAAAAAAAAATCAATCAATTAAATAGATTCAGACACTACTATAAACTAGAATTTATCTCTCCTTCAATAGTACTAAAATATGTTTGTTTCCATTCTTCATCACAATGTAAGTATTTTCTCTTCGATTATGTATAATCATTTTTTAACATAATACCATGGTCTACCCAATAATAAATGACATAGATATTGGCATAATATCACAAGAAACTTCATCATCATATGTTTTGTTATGCCTTGCATAACCACTCCATTTTATTTTTTGGTACCCCTTTATTTTTGTTTCCCCTGGGTGCTTTGTTTGGGACTTAGGAGTTGTTATTTTTCTTCTAAGTCTTTGATTTATTCCATTTTGGCAGAAGCAGAAATAGAACGAAATATGAATTTGGACCTTTTGCAAAAGGTTCCCTCTCCAGATTTGGTTTTGATTCTACTCTTGTTTGTTTCCCTTGTATTTTTTTCGTTTCTCTATGTTTCGTTTGGGATAGGCTTCGCCTTGGTCCCACCTCCTTTATATTTTTTTGTTTCCTTGTGTCGGTGTTGTTTTCTTTTGGCAAGATTGGAACTAGACTGGAACTTGAATTTGGAACTTTTGCCAAAATTCCAAGTTAGGTTCTCATTCCGATTTTGCCTCCGCCTTTGTGTTTTGTTCTTTTGTTTGTTTTGGGCTCAGTTCCTTTGGCCCCGATCCCCCTTTGTCTTCTTGTCTCGCCTCCTTTGTTATTTTATTTTATTTTGTGTCTTTGGTGGGAATAGAATTGGAAACGGACCTGAACTGAGAACTTTGCAAAAGGTTTCCTAGTCCAGTTTTGGTCCTGAGTCTGTCCCTATTTCGTTGTTGTCTTCTTCCTTGCCTCAGAGCCGAAGCTAGTGAAGGATGAGAGACTTTGGTAAAGCTTCATTTTTCTTACTGAATTTATCCCGCGCACACTTTACTTTTGATGTGCAAGATAGCTATGTGCTTGTTCCCACATTGATTCTACGCCCAACCAACCGCATTAATTGCATTAATTGCAGGCTCTCCACATGTATGAAATCGAATTCAAAACCTTAATCAAGATTATTTGACTCATTAAAACTATTCAAAGTATTTTTAACAATCCAAAGCTAAAGTAGTTCAAAGAGAAGTGTGATTTGGTCAAATGGCAAGCACCTGCAAGAGGATTTTGATCGAGTTTTCATCTTGTTTGGTAGCATTTTGAGGTAGATGGTTTTCTCTTGTTCCATTTCATGTGATTTTTCCTGTTTGATGTTTGTCATGTTCTTGGCGCATTCGCGAGAGCTTCCTCATGAATCTTCATTTTGTTTCATTGTTTCATTTTTTTTCCTTCTTTGCTTTGTCTTAATCTATCATTTTTCGTTTTCTTTTCATTTGTTTTCTATTTGTTTTTGTCGGTTTGCTATCATTTTTATATTTTGGTGGTATTCGTATTGTTGTGCCCTAATTTCATTTAGGGTTTTGTTTTTGGGGGGTCTTGAGCATTTTAAAAGGGTTTGAAATTTGTTAGGGACCCCTCTAATCTTATTCCTATCCCAATTAAATGGTTTTCATGTTGGGTTGATGCCCTAATTTTTTGAGTCGACGAGTTACAAAAACTAGGGTTTGTGTATTGTTTATTTACAATATTGTGCCCTAGTCGGCTTGGTCTTACCTCAGTCATATCAATAATGGAGTCACGCCTTTATTTTTAAGTCTTTTCATCCCCTCATATGACCTCATTCTAAGTCACTATGGGTGCTTGGTTTTTACTTCATATTTGATGATAAAGTGGTGGAAGTGGAGCCAAGAATGAACTCAATCCATAAGTATGTGGGTATGAGTTCATGACTAATTTTGAGCCCACTCTCAATGAGGTTTTGACTCTCCTCCACATCCTTTTCACTGGTAGAAGCGGAACCCAAATGGAATCAATACTTGGAACAGTGTAATTTATCGGGTTCAGTTTTCATTCTTATCCTAGTCCCGGTTTCGATGTTGATCTTGACCTCAATCTCACCAATATTAAAAGCTTTCCAATTCTAATCCCTTTCTTGGTTCCATCTTCAATGAGTTTCAAATTTCACTAAGTATAAAAGGCTACCTAGGGAAGGACAAGGTAATATGAAAGGTAAACCTTCTAATGATGATATTCATGTTTTTTATTGATCTAATCCAAGGTTGTCTTGCAGGAATAAACAATTTATAGAATATCTAGAGATGTTTCACAAAAGGAAGGGAAAGTTTTTGAAATCTCAAAGGGAGCAAATCCAAAGAAGATAAAGGTGCAGCAGCTGCCCTACACTTTGAGAAACAAACACCAAGATGTAACCCTTACAACTAGCAAGTTAGATTCACGATGGGTCGATGTTACATATAATAATTTGGGATCATTCAACTATGAGGATTTGACTCTCGATACTTTTGTAGAAGATGTGATTGGAAGGATAGAAATAATAGTCCAATCTATGCTAGCACATGTCACACTCTTCTCCATGTCAGTTCAGTGCTCGAAGCTCATCTTTACTATAGCAGAAGCTTACAATCATGTAGCAAGCTAGTGTATGGACCAACAAGGGAATGTTTAATAATTGATTTATCCCCAAAGATGATGAGGTTTATGTTCAATGCACCTACCCCAAAGAACCCCAAGTGAGTTACTGAAGCAAAAGCATTACAAATATTCAATAAAAAGAAAGAATTCAATAGATCCCACATGAACAAGAAGTGATTGAGGATTGAGAAGAAGTCCTTAACCAAGGTTCCTAAATAGCCCAAGAGGGGAGACTTCAAGAAGGAATTTGATGATTTGATTTTGATGCTTTCTAGGGTGTTTGGAAAGAAGGAATTTGCATTCTTCAAGGAATGGATGTTCCCATTCATTGAAGCTATTTTTGATGGCAGGTAGAAATTTTCTTGGGGCATGATCCTATCTAATAATTTGCACAATCAGATCTTGAGGGTGAGGCAAACAAATATCTTCTTTATCACCTACTATGTTATGTATGTTGCTACAAGGATGGGTATTTTTCCTAGGTTAAATGCAGTTGGAATATTGGGAGAAGCTCCTAGACATAAGAAGGTATGGGATCATTATGATCAATTGACCTTGCAAACATTAGAGTTGCACTATAGAAGGGTCAATGTTGTATTCCTTTATGTCATCATCAACTAATTGAATGGGGATGTTGGATTTAGGTTGAGTAGATATGCCATGGCTCTCATTACTGAGTGGAGACATTGGTATATCCAATTCCCCAAGTTCTCTTACTTCAGGTTGGTAGAGTTTGATGGACATCCTCACCTACTCCCAAGATGTTGCAATGATAGGATTATCCTTGTGGAATTCATATATCAAGCTATGGGAGTTAATGCGAAATTTTCCAACAAACATAAGCCTAGATGCCACAAGTTCTCCATGAAATTGGGAGAATATTGTTGCCTGCACAATCTGGCTACAAAGGTAGTATGTGAAGAACTGAGTTACTTGAAGTTAGGATTATATACAACTCGAAAAAACTTTGATCTGGAGCATAAGATGAATGGTCTAAATCCCATCATTTTTTATAAACATTACAATTTGTTGGAAGATTTTTGGATTGATTTATAGGATGACTATGATGTTAGGAGGAGGAGATATGAAAGGTTGACCATCCCACAAATTATTGAGTATGGGGTGAAGGAAGACATTCCTGATACACTATCGGATGATGGTGTAACTTTGGACCCTGGATATAAAGCAGGAAAGATAGGCACCAAGAACTTGGACCCAATAAACTGGGGTGAGGAGGAATTTATTGATATTAAATAAATTTCCAAGACAGTGATGGATAGAAGTATCCAATGGGTAGTTATGAGGATAAAGGAAACCACAAGCTCAAGCTTCAAAGAAAAGAAAGGTAGGAGCTACCCAAGGGTACAAAATAAAAAGAGGAGGAAAGCTCCTAAAGAGAAATTAGAATATTTACCTCCTATCTCTGGAAGAGATATTGTTCCAGAAGTACCTGTTCAAGAAACCCATGAATCATTGGGTTTGGAAACTACCATAGTTGGAGAAGGATCTTCATCACATCCTCCTTTCCTTGAAAAATCTTCTTAAGAAGTACCTATAGGGACCCTACATGTGCAAGTTAAAACTCTAAGGGGAAAAGAAAAGGAGATTGAAATTCATGACATAAATACTGATTCAGAGGCTACACAATCAGATAATGAGTCTCTTTTGACTGCTTCCACTGAAAGTGTTGAGATGAAGCATGTCTTGACTCCAGAGGACCAATGGAATCTTTTTGAGGATGAAAAGAGAGAAGCAGATACCAAAGCTAAAGCTGATGCAATATAAAAACAACAAGAACTGGAGGCTAAAGCTAAAGATGATGCACTTGCCAGGCAACAAGAATTAGAAGCTAAGGCAAAAGCTAAAGAATTGGAAAGAAAACAAAAGGAGAAAGAATATATTCTACTACAAAAAAGGGAAACAGAGTGGAAAGCTAAAGAAGAAAGAGATAAGTTAGTTTTGCTGCAGAAAATCCATGAACTGGAAGAAGAAAAGGCTCAACAAAAGAGAGAGAAAGAGAAGCCATTGAGGCTAAGTTCAAAACCATAGAGGAAGCTCAGAGAAAGAAAGAAGAAGAAGAGCTCAAATTGAGAAGACTTGAAGAAGAAGAGAAAGCTAAACAAGAGAAAGAAGCTGCTAAAATGTGGGCAAAGGTTAAGGAGTTAGAGAAACAAAGAGATGATATGTTATAACCAAGGAGGAGAGAGGAAGAACAAGAGAAAGTTGAGGCTGATAGGATGACCAAGGAAAAGGCAGAAAAGGAAAATCAACAAGAGGTTGATTCTCAACCTAAGGTAGCACTCTGGCAACCCCTCTCTCCTGCCACATCTTCCTCTACACAAGTGGTAACTCCTCTTGCTGCCCCAACATGGTTAAAACTTAATCTAGAAAGAAAACATATAGTACAACCCCAGCCCCTTAATTGGGAAGATGTGATGAAAGACATTGAGAAGGAGAGGCCCAAGAAAAGGGCTAGAGTTCTTCATTCTACTAGGTTGATGGATGTTGGGGAGATTGTATTTGAATGCGTCTTTCCTATGGTGGAAAAAGATAAACAAGAGATGCAATTGAGTGACTATCAATTAGGCACGGTGAATTTGGGAAGACCTACAAGGAACCAACAAATGGATCTTATTGATATTGTAGCCTCTTCCACCAAATCAAGAATGGTAAAGGACAAGCAAAGGAAGATGAGCTCAAATCTCTAGACCAATTGCATAAATTTTTGAAATATTTTTCTTTTCCTATTTCTTCACAATTTGTTGCTCCTGAGACACCAGTTTTATTAAGTAAGAAAGAGGCAAACAGCCTTGTTGAAATGAGGAATAAGGTGAGAATGATCGATAGATGGATTTCTAGGCTGAATTAGGAAGTAGAGGATTTACTTGTTGAGAGTTGTAAAGCTCATGAAAGTGCACTAGAATTGGTTAATGATATGGTTTCACATGCTAAGACTCTTAGAAAACAAGAAGAGGAATATATAGAGTATGCAATGAAGTTGAAAGATATCAATAAACTGCAAATACAAACCTTGTTGGAATAGTCCATCCTTGAAGAGGATAATGTAGACTTCATTGAAAAGACCATCAACATTATTAGATTTTTCTCTTCATTCATTTATGGACATAGGAATGAGGTGCAATAGGCTGGAAAGGATCTACATGAGCAAGTTGAGGAATTGGGAGAAAGTATTGCTATACTTGTTAATGAAGACATCCATGTAACAAATGGCCTCCTTCTTGATAAACTTAAAGATAAATGGAGTGGTAGATTTGAGGAGGTAATATAAAATTGGATGATGGTGATGACCTCTTGATGGATAGGCTCATGTATATCAAGGAAGAAATAAAGGTTGCCAGAAGGGAGCTTATTAAACTTGGAGATATGCAAGATTTTGCCTTTGGTGAACTAAAAAGAATAAATTTTGAAGACAATTGGGTGGATGGGCCAGAGATGGATGTACTTCAACAAGTGTTCACTAATTATGATGAGTACATAGTTGAGAAAAAAATGCAGGAATGAAGTGGCAGTGACATATCCCTTTGTCAGATGAGCATCAAAAAGGCACGGCTAGCTAGATAGCTCCCTTTCCTATTTTGCAATATTATGACACAAGTTCATATGGAGATCCTCACAGTCCTATATTCGCCCTCTTGAGTGCAAATTTTGATAAGGGATGATCAATCAATAACTGAAGATCATGATAGACAGTCATTCTACATTGCCCTAGTTGCTCCATGATTTGTGGATCTGAATTTTTGATGAGAGGAATTAGTGCAAAAATTGCCTATATGTTGAATTTCTCTCCATTTTGAAAAGGTCGGTTCATTGACTCAAGGATTGGCCACCTAAAGAGAGATCTAGGATAGTTTTACAGTTTTTTCAAAAGCTTTTACAATTTTTATGCAAAGATACTTAGACATTTTTACAAGTTTTCAGTATAGTTTTTTTTATTTCCATAATTAATTTCAATGGTAATGTTAATGAACAATAGTCATTTGTATGCTAGTGAATTTTGTGCATAAATGTCTCTTATTGATAAAAATCAATAGAAGATTCTTAATCTGATACTATTTCATTGAGTTATCAGTGAATGGAATTTCTTTGTATTTTTTAATCTATAAGTTTTAGTGATGAGCTGATGATATGTTCTGGTTTGGTTTCAAAAGTTTAATGATGAGGAATGATTGTAAGTCTTGAATTAGCACTATGAATGAATGCAGTGCTACAGAGTATTTTGTAGATTGTATCATTTTATGGTTTTAGTTGTTTCAAAGAAATGCTCATTATGAAGTTTGTATGTTTGAATTAAAGGAAATTTACATTTATGATTTGTTGTACTACACTTTGTTCTATATTTTTTGTTTATTTACACCCCCCAAAGGTTAAGTTAGTTTGCATTATGTAATTTGTACCCTTTACCAGCAGGCCCCTTGAACATTACAGTTGTATAGGCCACTGAATGACATCAGCACAGTTGAGAACACACTATAGAGACCTTGGAAGATAGGTGGTTGTAGGTTATTTATATTTTTCAGGAGAAATAGGGTAGTAATATTATGTTTTATTGTTGTTGTGTCATTTTGACCATCAATAGAATGGGCGCTAGAAGGAGGGCTTGAAGGAACAAACTGGAGCGAATCGGGTCATTTTCACCAGAAAGGTTCAGAAGAATTATCATATCCTCTGCAAATCTAGACCCATTTCTCGAAATTTGAATGCCTACTAGACCCAAAACTCATAGGGATTTAACACCACCACCCAGTCCACTTGGATTTACCTGAGATAAAGTCTTCTTCAAAGTTTCTACCTCTGAATTCAATTGGGTGGTACACTCATTTTCTACAGAGTTTACGACGGGTGATTGAGTTGCAGGATTACACTCTCCAATGAAATCATGTGAGTTTTGAGCTTGTTGGGATGGATCCAAAATCCCCCTGTTAACCCATGGTTGTGGGGAAGGAATCTATAACTCATCTAAAGGTCCATAAGCAGAGTGGGACATCCTTGGGACTGTATTGAATAGTGGACTTGGATTAGGCATCAGAACGTATCCCAAGGGAGGAAAAACTCCTCTGGGGCTGCCTGACTGCGAGCTTATCTATTGTTGCAATTTAATAGCCAAGTGATACACCTTGGACAATGAATCAATATCTACTACAAGATAGGTCCTTTGCAGAAATAAACCAATGAGCGGGTCTATGGATTTCAGGTAGGATCTGATGACAATGTTTTCGGCCACTAGATAAGGATCTTGCAACTGTCTATACATTCTTTGGAAACGAGTATTAAAAAGGGGTAATGGCTCATGTGGTTCCTTCCTAATCATGGAAAACTAGTGATATAAGATATTTGAATCTACATAGACCCAGAATTGATTGATAAAGGCATCCTCTAAGTTTGTCCAACTCAGGATGGATCCAGTGGGTAAGTTCAAATACCAATTATAGGCCATATCCCCTAACGAATAGGGAAACAACCTACATGAAACATCATGATGGGATATCTAAGCTCATGTAAAAGCATCTTTAAATGTGTGTATGTGCTCTTCAGCACTTTGTGATTCTCCATGGGAGTACCTAAGACAGAATTTCTCAAGATTCTTAGGCATCTCATGAATGCCACCGAGAATAGTTCCCAATGAAAAAGGGTTATTTGAAAATAATTCCATGGGTGGCATTGGATTTGGTTGTTCCAGTGGTAATATTGGTGGAAATATAGGTGGAGTGGGTGGTGGTGTTAAAGCCCTATGAGTATTTGGTCTAGTAGGCATTCAGAGTTTGAGAAATGGGTCTAGATTTGTAGAGGATCTAAGAATTCTTCTGAACCTTTCTGGTGAAAATGACCCGATTCTCTCTAGTTTGTTCCTTCAGGCCCTCCTTCTAGCACTAGTTTTTTTGATGGTCAAAATGACATAGCAACATTGAAATAGAATATTACTACCCTATTTCTCCTAAAAAATATAAATAACCTATATCCACCTATCTTCCAAGGTCTCTATAGTTGGTTATCAACTGTGTTGATGTCATTCAGTGGCCTATGCAACTGTAATGTTCAAGGGGCCTACTGGTAAAGGGTAAAAATTACATAATGAAAACTAACTTAATGTTTGGGAGTGTAAATAAACTAAAAAGGATAGAACATAGCATAGGATAGCAAATCATAAATGTAAATTTCCTTTAATTCAGACATACAAACTTCATAATGAGAATTTCTTCCTAGGTACTCCCATGGAGAATCATGAAGTGTTGAAGAGCACATACAGGCATTTAAAGATGCTTTTACATGAGCTCAAATATCCCATCATGATGTTGCATGCAGGTTTTTTCCTTATTCTTTAGGGGATATGGCCTATAATTGGTATCTGAACTTACCCACTGGATCCATCCTGTGTTGGACAAACTTAGAGGATGCCTTCATCAATCAATTGTGAGTCTATGTAGATTCGGCTATCTTATATCACCAGTTTTCCACAATTAGGAAGTAACAACATGAGCCATTACCCCTTTTTAATACTCACTTCAAAAGAATGTACAGAAAATTGCAAGATCCTTATCTAGTGGCCAAAAACATTGCCATTAGATCCTACCTAAAATCCATAGAACCGCTCATTGGTTTATTTCTACAAAGGACCTATCTTGTATTAGATATTGATTCGTTGTCCAAGGTGTATCACTTGTCTATTAAATTACAACAATAGATAAGCTTGCAATCAAGTACCCTCAGAGGATTTTTTCCTCCCTTAGGAGGTACTTTGATGCCTAATCCAAGTCCATTGTTCAATACGGTCCCAGGGATGTCCCACTCTACTTATGGCCCTTTAGCTGAGTTACAGATGCCTTCCTCGCAACCATGGGTTGACGGGGGGATTTTGGATCCATCCCAACAAGCTCAAAACTCAAATAATTTCACTGGAGGGTCTAATCCTGCAACTCACTCACTTGCCATAAATTCTATAGAAAATGAGCGTACCACCCAATTGACTTCAAAGGTAGAAACTTTGAAGAATACTTTATCTCAGGTGACTAATGAAATGGCTCGGCTTAAACTAAACCCCTCCCAAGGGAAAAATCAAAATCAAGGATACCAAAATCAGGGTTATCAAAACCAATGAGGTTTTTCCAATCAGAACAATTATTCCAATCAGAATTCCAATCAAAACGAGAGGAATTTTCAAGGTCAAAACTTCCCCAATCAAAACTATCAGAACCAAAATAGGGGATATGATCAGAGATCAAAAAATAATAGGCAATGGAATACTAGACCAAAAAATTGGGGAGTATCCCACAATTATCAATCTAACGAGGAAAAGCCTCATACTGCAAATGTTGCAGATTTGAATCTCATGACGAACTGGTGCAAGTTGCATGACACTGCTTTACATTTTGAAGTTAATTTCCCTAAAATGGAAAAGGTTGTCAAGATAGCACAAGCTGACTCCTGACCACCACAAGGAAATCCCAACCAAGGTAGTGGATCAGTGGATAAAGCCATGACTTTTGAGACCATTGATGAATGATACTAGTTTCCCATGCAAGGAGAGAACGAACCAAAGGAAGACACTAATGATGCTCAAACCTTTCAAACCAAGGGAGGTCATTTCCTAAGGAATCAGAACAAGGGGCCATTTACTACATCCACCCCTCCTAATGTGATGGTTCCTCTGAATCAAAATGTTGATAACGATTCACAGAAAAAAGGTAACTCTACTCATATTCCTTGGTTTCCTAGGAATAAGGATATAGAATTTGATTTCGTTTTAGAAATGCTAAAACAAAGGAGCTCTCTATCATTTTTTGACATTCTGAAGTGGTTCCCTGCCCAACATGATATTGTATTGAAAGCCTTGGAGGAGGCAGATAATTCAAAAGGAAAGAATAAGGTGACTCCAACCAATGATATGAATGCAACCCTATACAAAGGTAAGACAGGGACCCCCATTTCTTTTAAGCTTAAGAATTTATGGAAAGAATCTACACAATTGTCTCTTAGATTTCGGAGCCTCGGGTAATGTCATGCCCTTTTCTATTTGTAAAACGTTGGGATTAATTCCGGTCCAAAATCACAAGAAAGTGATACAATTAGACAAAACTAAGGTTAATGTCGTTGGTGAACTAAATAATATGCATGTATAGATTGGATCAGACCCACAGATTTAGACATATATAGATATTCAAGTGGCTGATATACCTAAAATATACGGCATGTTGCTTATCTGGGACTTGATAAAAATTCTTGGAGGTTATCTTTCCCTTGATTTCTCACATATGTGGCTCCCATGGAAAGGGGTGGCAACCTAGATTAGGATAGAAAGTGAACCCCATTTGAAACACATGATCAAAAAGTATGATTGTCCTAACGAGGTAGCATATTTCGAAATTGAGATGGGAGTGTATAGGAGAGAAGAAGAAATGTTGACCTTTTCAATAGTCAATCCTAAACACCCACAGCCTTTGGAACATCGTGATGATATGACCATTGTTAATCACCAAGTTCTAATGAGGGAATTACAACAATATAGGATAGTTTTAGGAAATGGCGTTGACTTGTGGAGTCTGTTACTCCCAAACTAGTGTAGGTTCCATTACCAAAGTCATTCTGAGTTGACATGTCAACCCTGTGTAAATATTCTAAATCATGTTTGTATGTCAGGAGACAATCATGAACCTCACCTTAGAACACCCTTGGGTCGGTTCCAATTTGAAGCTAGAGATGTGACTATCCTGACAAGGAACGATCATACCAAGAATGAAGTCATTCCCTGTATTGTATAGATTGAGCTCTTATTATCTGATTCACATGATGAGGCTGACCAATCTCAGAAATTGATCAACACACCCACCCCTACTAATCTTCCAATCCCCAATGGATTGCTTTAGAATATGAACAATTCTGGGGGTGTTGATCAAGGTGAGGTGCAGGGAGCAATTCCTACACAAGTCTCAAATTTGAGTGGAGAACCCAATCAACATCATTTGCACTAGACTCCTAGGAATGATATGTTGAACCAGTCTGAGCCGCCAGTTATTCCACACAAAAAAACACCCATGACTCACCCCAAGAAGGAAACCCCAGCCCTAGACCAACTCTAGACCCTTAAATTTGATGGCTCTAAGTCTAAAGTAGGGAGTGGAGGTGGAGTTGAACTAACAAACCCAAAAGGGAAAATGTATTTTGCTTCTTACAGGTTGCATTTTCGCTGCACTAATAACGTTGTAGAATATGAATCACTTGCTAGAGGACTAATGTTTGTGCATCAGAAGAAGATCACAACTCTAACAGTCATGGGAGACTCTGCGACAATAATTAAACAAGTCTGTAGTCAACATACATTTCATAATAAGAGGTTGGTTGCACACAGGAACAGGGTATGGAATCTGATAGAAAATTTTGATGCTTTTGGAATCAAATTGATTCCTAGAGAAGATAATCAAATCGTGTACATCTTGGCTATTGCGGTGAGTACTTTGGATCCCATACAAGATTCCAAATTAAAAAGATTCTCTATTGAATTAGTCTCCATCCCTGTTATCCCTGACAACATCAGAAATTTCCAAGTGTTTGATGATGATCAGCATATTCTCGCTTTCCTCGCAAGTTCAGAGGTGTTTGAAGGTAAGATCATTGATGAATCTGACCAAGATCAAGGAGATTGGGATCCAAAAAATTGTGATGCAGAAGGAATAATGAACCTGAAATCTAATAGCATTCCTAAAGGAATGGTGGCATTGGAAAGAATTTTTTATTCTGATCCTCGAGCTCGTGAGAAAGTGGTTAAAGATGCCGAAGGAGGGAAATATGAGTTGTATAACTTGGCAGATTAAGTCCAGAGAAGAAAAAATTTATTGATAAAACCTATCCCAAGGAAATCAAAGACAAAATATTGGGAGTGCTAAAAAGAGACATTGAGCAATAGCCTAGGGATATGAAGATCTGAAGAATTTGACACTTCAGTGATCACGCACACCATCCCACTGAAACCTAAAGTGAAGCCATTCTGACAGAAGCAGCGCCCAGTTAATTCTCTCATCAAACCTCTAATTCTTAAGGAGGTATAGAAGTTGTTGTCGACAAGGATAATTTTTCTAGTAAGCCACTCAACCTGGGTCGCTAATATGGTCCATGTTCGTAAGAAGAGTGGAGAAATTAGATTATGTGTCGACTTCAGAAATTTGAATGAAGCTTCAGAGAAGGAAAATTATCCGCTCCCTTCCCTCGATGAGGTGCTGAAAATAGTGAATGGTTCACAAATGATGTCATTCCTCGATGGATATTCAGGATACAATCAGGTATTGGTCAATCATGAGGATAGAATGAAGACTGCCTTCACTACAAAGTGGAGGACATTTTCTTATCAAAGGATGTCGTTTTGTCTCATCAATGCTAGGGCCACATTTCAACACACAATAGTTGTGAAATTCAAAGATCTGGTAGGTAAATGCATTATCATCTACATGGATGATTTGATAGTGTTCTCAAATAATAGAGAAAACCATGCTGCAAACCTGTCAAAGGTCCTTCAAAAGTGCATAAGTTATGGTGTTTCTCTTAATTTAAAGAAGTGTGTATTCAGGGTTTTAGAATGGAATCTCTTGGGTAACATAATATCAGAGCAAGGAATATCAATTGACCCTGATCAAGTGGAATCCATTCTCAAGTTGACCATGCCAAGCAGTAAAAAGGAAATGAGATCTTTCTTCGGAAAGATAAATTTTGTAAGAAAATTTATAATCCGGTTTGTGGAGATCCTCAAACCCCTCAATGAAATGAAGAATAAATATGCTAAGATTGAGTGGAGTAATGAGGCTAAATCTACCTTTTCATAGATTACACAGTCTATTTCAGAGGCATCAGTTTTAACTAGCCCTGATTATCTGAAGTCATTTTATATATATTCTTTTGCATCTGACCATTCTTGTGTCGATGTTTTGACATAGCGAAAAGGTGAAGGAGATGAAATACCTATTGCTTTTATGATTTCTCCATTCAAAAATGTTGAAGTTAGGTATCCACCCTTGGAGAAATGGGATTTTTCACTTGTGCGAGTTTTTGAGAAGTTTCAAAACTATATCCTTTGCATTCAAGTTATTGCCATAGTTCTTGACCCTGCTGTAAATTCCCTTCTTATGCAAAGTGAACTTGGGGAGAGACGAGGAAAGTGGATGGAAATCTTACAAGAATTTGATCTTGAAATCCATCCAATGAAGCTAGTCCATGGATAATTCCTATCCAAGGCAATGGAAAACGTTGATTCTAAGATCACCTATCAACAGTATACGATACAATCATTTACAGATGATCCCTGGTATGTTGGTTTGATCTTTTTGTTGTTAAATAATAAATGTCTAGATGGGATGAACATTACTTAGAGAAGATCACTTAGGCTGAAGAGTTCCCACTATATTCTCAAAGGGGGATCTTTGTACTGAAGAAACTTTGATGGTGTCTATCTACGTTGCCTTGGTCAGCAGCAAGCAAAAAAAGTCATAACAGAATTTCATGGTAGACACGGTACTAGAAATGGTTCTGTTGATTCCATGACACACCAAATTTTGAGATTAGGTTACCACTGGCCTCATGTATTCTGTGATGCTCACCAACATGTAAGTACATGCCATACATGTCAGAATTTCACATCTAGGGAACACAATCCAGCAATTCCCCTACAACTCATCCACGAGGTAAGGCCATTCGCCCAATGGGCATTGGATTTTTTTGGGGTAATTAATCCCAATTCTTCTGCAAGACAAAATTATTTTGATGGCAACCAATTACTGTACATGCTAGACTAAAGCTCAACCTTGTAAGAATAGCACCACCAAGGTGGTCATCAAATTCCTCAATGAATGCATCATTACCACACTATTGTATTTGACTCCAATTTCCAATGACAGTTTGTTGGAATTTTGAAAATCTATTGTTGGAATACTGACGAGTCACCGAAATAGTTTTTGTTGCTCAAATTTCGTCGATATTCCGATGAAGTTTAAAATGTCAAAATCACGATGCAAGCTCATCAGAATATCGACAAAAAAATCATCGATCTAGCGACGAATAGTAGCTAGAACACAAGTGGCATGCCTTTGCCAAAGCGTCAGATCAACAATAGAAGTTCATTGCAATTATGATGAAATTTTTGACATATTGCAAATATCGGTGAGAGATCAAGACTGTTACAATGATCAAAATTTCTTGAGAAGATATATTGGGAGGATTGGCCTTTGGTCTCAGCGATGAAGTTTCATCGGTGAGATACTCATCTTGTCTCATCAATGAAGCACAAGGGAAGCATATCAGCAAGACATATTCTATCGAAGTAAGTTCTGAATGTCTACCTGACCTGCTATGTCACGCCGATAAGATTACATCGGAAGGAGTCTTGGCGACATACTGACATCGAAAGAACAATGACAACAATTCATCGAAATTACGACAAAATAGGCAAGTCATTATGATGAAAGTTGTGTCAGATGTATTGCGAATTCATCGGATGCTTTTGGAGGTTCATCAAAAATTCGTCGAATGCTTTTGGAGGTTTGTCAAAAATTCGACGAAACAATGCATTTTTTTAAAAAAGAATTATCCGTTCAAATGTAGGCATGTTGGTGAAATATCAACATTGTTACAGCGATCAAAATTTTTTGAGAAGATATATCGGGAGGATTGGCCTGTGGTCTCAGCGATGAAGTTTCATCGGCGAGATACTCATCTTGTCTCATCAATGAAGCACAATAGAAGCATATCGGCAAGACATATACCATCGAAGTAAGTTTTGAATGTCTACCCAACCCGTTATGCCATGCCGATAATATTACATCGGCAGGAGTCTTGGTGACATACTTGAGATCGAAAGAATAATCATTGGGGAGACTCGCCACATTGGGGAAACTATAGAATATCCTAGTGATACATGATCTCTTGTCGATGAAGATACAAATGGATCGAAATACTTATCGGGGTGACTCTAGGCAATATTCAAAAGTAGTAGGAGGCTCCAAAGTGCATCCATAGGGATAATGATAGGACATACGGACAGGTCAATCAAAGAGAGAAAGTTGATGTGCCAAGACCATGAGCATTTAAAAGGGGTAGTAAAAGATAAGATGGATTGTCATCAATGCTCATATATAAAGGACAGATTGGAAGACTTCGTTATGAAAATTTAGATCACAATATGATTAACCTTGTTTTGACAAATGCAATGACATTAGTGTCAAGAGTTAAGAGGCCATTCAACTTTACAATTCAATAAATTATTGTATGCATTGAGTAAGTGTTTACAAGGTAGAAAAGGGACAGTCATATGATTGTTTAAAATATCTAACAACATGTCAGTTGTTGTGTTTGATTAGGCTTATAGAGGCAGGATTTATCATTTTTTGCATACATCTGCAGTCCAAGCTCTAGGTTTGCATTATTTGGTTACTATGTATGAGAAATGAAAAATGAATAATTGTAGAATATGGAGGCTATGGATGATATTATGATGGCCACATTTTATTTTGATGATCAACAATTGGAGAAAAATATAAAACCTATGATGATTCATGAGATCAAGGGGACTGTCATGGACAGTGAATGACAAATCATAGATGTTAAGACAAAAAAATATTCACCATAGAGCACATGAAGAATAGAATTTATGATGCTATAGGAAGGTTTACTATCATAAAGAATGTATTCTCAAATTTTAAAAGATAGTCATACCAATGTGTAATTACAATCACTTCAACAATGAAATATATAAGGACATGTGCTAGAGGAATGATAGCTAAATAGTGGATTGAGCATAGAGATAGTAACCCTTAAAAGTATAATGTTGTGTTGACATCAAAGAAAGAGAAGAAGGTTACTATCAAGTGAAGTACAATTTCATGGCTACCATCAAGAGTACAATCACATCCATTAGTGATAGTGAAAAGGTTTTGACAGTAGTCTTGATGAATATCACGGTGCCCTTTACTTCATATCAAAATGACAGACTATACTAAGGCAGTGGTATGAAAATTTGTTGAAGATAATCAACTACAATGAAGAGGGAAATCAATATATAATGATGGTTTGAGCACTATGATAGACAAGTCTGGAGGCCAAAGTCAAGCCAAATGAACAATCTTAAATAATCTTTGAAGACAAATTTTGATAATGAAAAGTAGAAAGCACAATATTTAGAGGACAATGTAGGACTCAAAGCTGGATAGATAGTATAAGTTTGTGAGATTTCCTTCAAGAGTGTAATGGTGATGAGGTATTAAAGGCTAAAGTTGCTGCAAATGTACATAGATTTACTAAATGGAATCTCAATTTCTTTGTTTCCCATTCTCATGGTCAAGGAAGTGTTGACACAGTAACACATAGTTCATCATGGGAATTACAGAGAGGTTGAAGACACTATTGCAAAAAATTAGAGGTATGACAAAATAGTGAAGTAACATAAATTTGTGAAAGAGAATATTGAGACAGTCATATGAAGGACAACCATAAAATAAAGGTTTTAATCAAGACACAGTCATCCTTTGATAAGTTGAAAGAAAGTCATGAATATAAGAGGACAGTTTGCAAGATATATTCATATACATTGATAAGGACAATGAATAAGGTTTTAAATTATTACTCAAAGAGAAACTAGTAACCTAATCCTAATATCTGAACTCCATAGCATAAAATTTTATTGAAAAAGGAAAGTACTATGCAGCTAAATACAAAAAACTCATCTTACAAATTTGCACAGCAAGCACAACCTACGAACTGGATTCTAGTTTTGCTTAAAAAGAAAAAATAAAACTAGTGAATATTATACTACACACTAGAATCTAATTTTGTGGAAAATGAGCAATTTGGTGAGAAAAATTACCTGCAGTGTGTCTTGGATACTTAGCTAGTGTACTAAAAAATAAGATTGCAAACCCAAAATTATTCACTTTGGAAATTCAATAGAAAAATACAGAATGTTATCCTAGATACTTAGCTCTTAGATAGTCAATAAAACAATATGAGCATGATTATGAACGGTTTTACCTGGTCCCACTCTTGATCTCCATGTTTGAGAGTCTTCTTTTAAGACCCCGTGAATCCACTTTGATCCATTGCTGCCAAAAGAGATATTAATGTGTAAACAAGGAGACACATTTAGACAAACTAGTTGTTGATTTCATCTAAGAAATTTAGAGACTAAAAAAAGAAGATACCTGATGGGGATCATGTGGGCTTCCTAGAGAAAGCACTGCAATATGGCCTCGAGCAGCAATGAAAAACTTTGGATTAGCTTCATAGTAAATCCTAACAACATGAAATTGAGGCTCCTCTTCATTAAGTTGATGGTATGAAGAACCAGATCCATATCCTCCTTGAGATACATATCATATTGAATAGAAAAACACAGTGACACAAGAAATCTGAATTGTGAGATAAAGCCTCCAAACCCTCTATGGAAACATGACTTTTACCAGATAATCAAAATTTTAAATTTAAGTAATACCCAAGAAAAATAATTCCGTACAATGCAGCTACACACGAAACTTACAGATGGGACTGATCTTCCACTTCTAACTCTCCTTCTTATTCCATTTGAAGAGGACAACCTCTACCCCTTGATTCAGCTATGTAATTTTAGCATTAACAAATAAAAATATTTTTAGCACAAGAAACAATCCTCACCCATCTAAACAAGTACCTATAAGACAATCCTGAAAATCTAAGTTTATCACAATCAAGTAAAGATTAAATCCTTATAATCAATCACAGTAACTGGAAAGTATTAATTGGATCAATAAGAAGAATCAAATAATTAGGGTTGGGCACTATATAAACCATTACTATCACAACTATTGAAACATGCTCAGGTACTGGGTCCTCTCCCCTAGATTAAATTAAGGAAAACATTATTTTAAACACAATATGTATAGAAGAATATGAATGTAAAGGAAAATGGATATTAGAAAAACATAAATGTAAATAAAAGTAGTGTGAGCATAAAATGAATCTAAATTGGTCTTGAACAAATAAAATCATATCCAATTAGCATTAAGTTGTACTAACCTTGTACTCATTTCCATTGTCAATCTTGAAGGTTACTTTGATGCCTTCTGTAGAAACTCTCTGGCCACGAGGCAAGAGAAGGCGGGAAAACCAAGTTATATTGATAACTTCCTGACAATCAAAAAGAAACAAGCAACCAGTCAACCCTATTAGAATAGAATAATCTTATGAATTTATTTTATTTATTTTACTGGCTAATGGATAGTGGACCTAGTTCCCTTGAATTGAGATACTACTAAGATGTGTTGACTGGTGATTTTAGACTACCGATATTCTACTTCAATCTCTATAAGTTACTTTTGTCTTAAATATATTCAAGATAACTGTGCAAAAAAAATCTTTGATCTCTTAGAAATTATGCATATTATTTTGTCAATACTTCTCCATTTTGATATTTTCTTTCAAAAATTCATAGAAATATATGTAATGCCATATTTGAAACTTTCATATTTTAATTTTACTAGTTCTATAACTATAGGATATGATTCCAACAATTGTGAAACACATTGGCAATATGTCGGATGAATGAAGTAAACTATGCAATTGGCAGGTGTAAAGCCAAATTCCTTAACCCTTGCCAGTATCCTTCTTGCCTATTCTAAAACATGTGCTTTGGAACAGGGCATGAAAATCCATCTAAGTATAATGAAAAGGAGATTTTTGTCGGATATTATATTACAGTAAGTTGAATGAATGTAAGTAGAGAAATTTTTGCATAACTGCAGATGGTACAAAATTTCATGGTTAAGTGGAAGCCTCCCATCAACAACAAGATTCAAATATCTGTGTATCTATCTCAATCGAACCTCTAAACCCTTCAAATTTTTCAAATTTTCCACTAACCTGTTATGCACAAAAGTCAAATTTTAGAGACCACTACAAAGAAAAGAAACAGAGCTTTGAAACCAAATCCACACACAACACAATGTTCCTAGTGAAAATTTATCACTTTCTTTCATCTTTGCATATTGGTTTTATGCTTCAAATGATGCATTTCTTATATTGAAAAGTGCATTACCTTATTGAGCTTCTCTTTGTTTCAAGAATAGTTTAATATTCTCTACTTAACATGGCCAACCACGTGAAGGTGGAATCTCAATTGGCCCCTCCTCCCCTCACATCACTCTCAATTCCCCATACCCAATCATATAATATTAATCATTCATTCATTCATCCTGCATTAATAACATATAACATTCATTCATTAACATATTCACAGTAATTCATTCATCCATTAATAACATATAACATTCATTCATTAACATATAATATTTATTCATTAACATATTCACATTCATTCATTAACATATAACATTCATTTTTTTCAGTTTTTACATATTATCAAAAATATGGTTGTCATAATATGATTACAATCACCTCTTTTTTTTGTTTCTTTTTTGTAGCTAAAAAAAGCTGAAGTGGAGTATCGTTTTCAAAATCATTTGTCCCCCTTTAGCTGTTCTGAGCTCTTCTCGTGATCTTAATGTATGCCTAGTTGTGTACTCACAATGTGGACACCGTTGCAAGGGGGGTCTGCTGCAATAGCAAAGAAATGTTAAATTGATATGTTTTATTATTATTGTTACAAGTATTTAATTAATTAAAAGAAAATTAGAGTGGTGCTCTTTAGCTGATGGGGCCACATCATGTTCCTGATCTTGTCTTATAGCCTCATGCTCAACATGTTGAACACCCTCTAAATCCTGATCTGGAGTTGGAACATGAAAGGTTACATTAATTAATACACCAATTGCAATTAAATATGTTTAAAAGAACATTAGAGTGGTCCTCTTTACTTGATGGGGCCACATCATGTTCCTGATCTTGTCTATCCTGATCATGCTCAACATGTTGATCATGCTCTACATGCTCTAAATTTGAAACATGAAAGGTTACATTAATTAATACACCAAATGAAATTAAAGATGTTTAATTGTATTAATCCATACTACGTTTTGTATAGCGCATGAATACATCTAGTACCGGGATGAACACCAAGGCCTTCATCTAGAGGTTGTGCTCCACCCTCACTAGGTCATATTCCAATGTCATGTGTAGTATTATCATTGCTTGTCTATTTAAAACAAATAGGCACATTCTTATGGTGGAAATTAATATTGAATAGATTGCACAAGTATTCAATTTTAAATCAACTTTATTGAGTTTATTTACCTCCGTGTTGGATACAATGGAAGATTGTGTAAAGGGTGATGGGAAATTTTATTGTCCTTGCAATAATTGCAAGGGCTTAAAGACGAGAATACTTTTAATCACAACAAATGAGAAACATTGCAGGCAGCATGGTCATGTTGAAGGGGGGCATGATTATCGTCCATTGGTAAGTTGTTCATTATATGTTTTTATATTGATTGAATTTGTAAATGTTTATATTGTTTTAACATTATATATATATATATATATATATATATATATATATAATCACTTGATCATGATCATGGTTTATTTGTGTCTATCATTATTATAAAGTTGGGGTGCCCTAGGGCACATGATATGGATTATCACGGTCCGAAGAATGTGGTTTTGTAAGCGAAGGAACATGGAGCTGTGAATATTGAAGATGAAGTTAATGATCCTATGGAAGAAGATGATCATGCGCCAGAAAACACAGTTGAAGATGATGGTACAAATACATTGATCCAT
Source organism: Sequoiadendron giganteum (assembly GCA_007115665.2). Classification (NCBI taxonomy): domain Eukaryota; kingdom Viridiplantae; phylum Streptophyta; class Pinopsida; order Cupressales; family Cupressaceae; genus Sequoiadendron; species Sequoiadendron giganteum. The sequence goes on from CM021102.1 coordinate 322,189,043, forward strand.
GACACATTTAGTGGCACAACTCATCATGTTGATCGAGATGACTTTGATGATGTTCATGATTTACCTTGAGAAGGCATATGATCCCCTTTATGAAGGCTCCCAAACAACTCTTCTCTTTGTTTTAGTGAACTTGAAGGTTATGAATGGTTTATATGATCCCCATTGGATATGACATGGACATGCAAAACCAAGAAGATGTTCTGCAAACCTCAAAGTGTAAAATGCATTATTAGAATCTCTATTACAAAGAGATCAATCCTTATGAAGGAGATCAAGAAACCCTGAAACCCTAAATGAAACCCTAGTGTGCACACTTAATAATTAATCAATTATTAATGTGAGTTTAGCTTTGAATAAGTGGTTATGAATTAAGGTTAACATATCCAACATAGTAACCTCATGGATGTTAAGGTATGTCATATATGTCATCTTTTTTCATCTATTTTAATTGTTGTTAGTTCATCACTAGTAAATAAAGGATAAAATGTGTACCATTAATATTATTTATATTAACAAATTATTTTTTGTTGTAGATTGATTGGTGAATTTTTCTTACCACCATCAAATATTTTACCTCGCTCATACCGAGATTTATCTGGCATTATGAAAGATATTGGAATGGAGTATCAAGCAATAGATGCATGTCCCAATTATCATATTATATATCATAAACAACATGAATTTACAACAGAATGCCCGAAATTTCATATCAATAGATATCAAATAGATCAACTAACAAAAAATCTACCTCACAAGGTTCTTCATTATATTCCCATTATTCCACGTATGCAAAAATTATTTAGGTGCAAAAGCTTAGCGCAATTTATGGATTACCATGCATGGAATAGAAGTGGAGATGACATTCTTTGAATGCCTATAGATGGTTCTACATTTAGGGACATGGAGGAAAAATGGCCACACTTTAAAGAAGAACCTCATAATCTCAAGCTTTCATTGGCAGCGGATGGTGTCAATCCATTTGGAGAGCTGAGATCTATTTACTCAGTGTGGCCTATTTTTGTTATCAACAATATCATTCCTCCATGGATGTCAATACAGAGGGAGCACATAATGTTGGCGATGATTGTTCCAAGTATTTGTTTACATCAATTTTCTTTAACATAGGAGCATCTCATTTGTCTTATTTATTGCATAATGACTTATATTTTTTTCATTTAATAGTCATGTACATTAATTTATATATATTGTAGTAAAATGGTTATAATAATTATGTAATGTTTATGTTCATTCAACTAGGTAAGTACCAAGTTAAAGATATGAATGCATATATCGAGCCTCTTATCGATGAGTTACTAAAGTTATAGAATGGTGTCACTATGTATGACGTATCTAGACCAATAGGACAAATACAATTTCAATTCCAAGCAATTCTTGTATGGACAATTCATAATGCCCTAGGGCTAACATATTTTTGTGGTATTTATAACTTTCAACTGCATGACTTTAACGATATTTAATTTTATGAAGTAGATATCATGTATGTTTTTTAAATAATCTATTCATTATATATAATTATAAAAATTGACATATTTAATACAATTATATATGATTTTCAAGTCTTCAAACAAAGGGAAAATTTGCATGTCCAATTTGTGGTCCAAAGATGAAATCTCATCATTCAACAAGTTTAGGAAAGTAGGTGTTTGATGAGTATAGGCACACACTTCACATAAATCATAAGTATCGAACTACTTAAAAATCATCTTTTCAATGGGAAAGAAGAAACTACATCAAAACCACGAAGAATGACACCTCGCCTATGGAAGTTAGAATATAATAGAATTAATCGTCAAGGTTATACATCAGATCAAATTGTTTATCTATCATATATGATATGTTTTGAATTTATATTTTTATATTATGTTGTGTTTACTCATGTTGTAATTGACAATGATTGTTGTTGTTAATTTTTTTAACTTATATGCTTCATGAAGGTCATCAAGGCATTAATGGTCGGCTTCCACAGGGACTGAAAAGTTATCCCAAACAATTTAGTAGGTTTCCCTACTATGAGCAGCTAAAATTTGTGCATTTGTTTGATACAATTCATATCGGAAAGAATATGACATAAACATTATGGAAAATATTGGATGGAAGGCATGACAAAGAAAAAATTGTCAAAATTTGTAGTGACATTCAGGAAGCCAATCATGCAATGAAAAATTTCATTCAATTAAATAGCGATGGAGACCAAATTAATATAAGTGCCCTTCCTTGGTTATTAACGGAGCAACAAAGCAATTCTATAAAAGAAGTCATAAGAAAAAATTCAATTTCCCATAGGATTTGTTGCAAACATAAACAATATCATAACAAAGAAAGGTGAATTTGAGTCAGGGATGAAAACACATGATTGGCATACCTTCATTAAGGTAATTATTCTGGTATATTATATATATATATATATATTTGTATACTTCATGCACTTTTTAGTGTATTATGTTTACTACTTTTGGAAAAATAATGAAAAGATCATTTTATAATTGTTGCAGTATGTTCTACCTCTATCTCTCCTAGACAACTTTGACAACAATGTCAAGCAAGTTATATATGATCTTGGAAAATACATGAGGTAAGTAGTGATATTTGTTCAATTCATTGTATATTTTTGTTAAATCTCGTTAATATATTTGTGCCTTAAATCACTTGTAGATGGTTGTCATCTAAAGCAATCCATAAAGAAGATATAAATTATTGGAAGAGAAAAATTCCTCATCTAATGTGTGAAATAAAAAAGTGTCTACCTTCGACATTTTTCAATGCACAAGAACACTACCTCATACACCAAGTTGAGGAGATTGAATTGTGTGGACCTATACACGCAAGGTCAATGTGAATGGTTGAGAGGCACTTGAAATTTTTGAAGGATTTGGTTAGACAAAGAGCACATCCCGATGGTTCTATGGTGGAGGGATATATGGTATACCAGACCATAGTGTACATTACTGAATATCTTCCTAAGTTTTCAGTAAAGATCCATGTAGATCGCATTTGGGATCCCAACTCGATTAACAAATTCGAAGGGGAGTACCTAATGGGGAAAGGTAGATTGAGGAAAGTGAGAGGTAATTATAAGATGGTCATGGAGATTAATTAGAATACATTTTACATTTGGTTTTTATGTATATTGTACTTATTTAATTATTAATCTTCAATATACATCAATTATAAATTAAGATCGTATACCGTGGTAATTAACTAATTATACGTCGTTTGAAAATTTCAATTTTTTTTGATACAGTTGGTCAAGAGTGGGATGCACTACATGTGTACATCACAAACAATCTTGATTGGATGACGGTATGGATTGAACGATGTCAACAATCTGGTCGCGCATTAACATGAGACGGTGTGGCTTCATTGGTTAAATAAGCTCATCGTAATGAAGATTCCAATGTTACACCGAGGGAAATTGATTTAGCATATGGTTTAAGAGATAAACAGGTACGTATAAATATATTAATCACCAATATTATTTAATTATTTTTAATTATATTGATGTATATATATGTTGAGATTTTTTTCTTTGCATACATTCAACCAAGAATAAAAATGTTTATCAACTGATGATATTACAATAATTTTTACATGTTTGACATATTGAAAGTGAAACACCACAAGGCTATGTGGTGCAATGGTCATAAATTTTGAATCAAAAATTTGGATGACACGAAGAAAACTTGTGATTTTGGGATAACTACAGTCTTTAAGGTGACTAATGTTTCATCTAGAAGCGACATACATCCAAAAGTCTCAGAAAATCAATACTATGGAATTTTGGATGATATACTTGAGTGTGACTCTAAGTCCTTCAAATTAGTTTTGTTCGTCATCCTATGGTACATGCTACGATTGAATGAAAATGATCTTGAGAGAACTGTGATTGAACATGATAATGGATTTACCATGGTTAATACAAGGTATTTTGAGCAAGCTGGAGATGAGCCCTATGTTCTTCCAAGCCAATGTGAGCAGGTATTTTACTCAGAGGTTCCAGGTAAACTGGGCTGGTCATATGTTGTTAGACATTATCCAAGAGGAACGCCGGTAAAGTTTAATGTGGTGGAAGAAGAAGATACCAAAGAACTAGAAGATGATGTAGATGATGATCAGGATCAACGGTTATTTTGGATGATATACTTGAGTGTGACTCTAAGTCCTTCAAATTAGTTTTTTTCATCATCCTATGGTACATGCTACGATTGAATGAAAATGATCCCGAGAGAATTGTGATTGAACATGATAATGGATTTACCATGGTTAATACAAGGTATTTTGAGCAAGCTGGAGATGAGCCCTATGTTCTTCCAAGCCAATGTGAGCAGATATTTTACTCAGAGGTTCCAAGTAAACCGGGTTGGTCATATGTTGTTAGATATTATCCAAGAGGAAGGCCGGTAAAGTTTAATGTGGTGGAAGAAGAAGATACCAAAGAACTAGAAGATGATGTAGATGATGATTAGGATCAACGGTTAGTTGATGATGTGCCTAACTAAGATGTCAAAGAGGAGGAACTAGATCATGATGATGTAGGAGTTAATGTTCATGAAGATGATATTTGTGTGGATGATGACATTATCAAAACTAATATCAATGATGATGATGATGGTATGACCAATCCTTAAAATGTCGAATCTGGATCAGATGATACAGACAAAGAGTTGGATGAAGAAGAAGATCAATGACATTGAAATGTATGAGTTATCTGATTGTATTATCTATTTGATATTAATTTTTTAATAGAATTATATTTGACTTATGTGGTTACATAATTAATTCATGATGTTTTTTATTTTTATGCCATTACATAATTAATTCATGATGTACTTTTTAATGTTTAATTTTAATTCATGATGTTACAACTATTGTAGCTCTCCTAAAAATTTCCATATGATCATAATGAATAGTGTTTTGGGAAATTTCATGAAAGATGACACATTGATTGTAGTAGTGAAATAATTGCAAATTCGTTTAGATTTTTTAGACCAATCACCCTTCGCAATGTCATTTTTAGGATCATCTCCAATTTGATTACTAGGACACATAAGGTAGGATTTGATTGGCTTATCTTGGACGAAAATTGTGGCTTTATGTAGTGTGAGAAAACTTTGGATGGGGTAGTGGTGTAGGATCACCTACACCTCATAAAGTGATCATTGTAAAGGTTGTTGATGGTTGAGGATTTAAAATACAAGCTTTTGACATTCCAAAATTTGTGTTTTTCTTCAAAATTTCTGTATTTTTCTTGTTTTGCAGCACTGTACAGTCACATATAGCCATATTTTGATGTGAAATGAATTCCATGTCATGAAGATATGTGTTAGCTTTGATTTGAATCTGATTTGAGGGCTTAAGGCATTGATTTGAGTTAGAAAGCTTTATTTCTTTGCATACAACCCGATTACCCTGTTTTTGGGGGTTTTGTAGTCCAAACATGATATAAAGGGGATCTTACACTTTTTGTGATTACTGTAGCTTGTGTAAGAGGCACCATGAATATTTTTGTAATTTTAGGATGCATGAATAGGGAGTAGGATGAGAAATAATGAAGGTATAGTTGCTGTCCTCAAGAGTTTTGTGAAGAAAAGCATGTGAAATGAGAGGTTCAACCCTAGGTTTCAACAAAATATGTATGGGTGATCTGATTTTATGAATTTTTACCCATGTACAGACCTAATGGGTTGTGTATGAGTTGGTTTTGAGGTCTGGGAGGTTGTGGAAGTAAGATATTCAATCAACCCTCATGATTTTGGTCTAAAACAAGGGTTTTTGGGTTTGGCAAGAATTTGGTCGTACAAGTGGAATATTTTAGTGGATTTGGAGGTTTGGAGGTTGTTAGCTCTCAAAAATGCAGGTAAGAATACCTCAAGAGGTTTCCAATATCTTAATACATTTTAGGGTAACAAAAAAGGCCAAATGCTTTGAACCTTCTTCTCTTCAGGTGCTGCCAAACCTAGGTGGGTCTACCTTTGCAAACTGAGCAGACTTAAGTGATGTGATTTTGTTTACAACAATATATTCACAATGTAAATATTACATTGAACATATATAATCCTAATAAAGTGTATGTGTAATATTAGAATATGTTCAGTTAACAGATGTAAAAAATAAAATGGACAAACAACTTTTCCAATTTAACTATATGTATATATAACTTTAAGTTATTTTTATTTTAACTAAAAGTACTGAAGTTACAACATACAAATTAAATTATATTTATGATTGTAAAATTTATGATTAAATATATCTCTTAGAATCCTTTTTGTCCCAATTTGAAAAAAAATCTATATTATAGAATACATTTATTTAAATTTTAAGATGAAAATAGAAAGGAAAAATCAAACAAATATCTTTATGAAAGAAGTATATTGGTGTGAAATTAAATATGATTTATATTCCAATGTAAAAAATACAAAGAATGAAAACAATTCTTTCAACACATAAACTATTATGTAGTAGTCAATTAAAATGATCTAAATAGTCTAATAATTTGACCATTAACATATAGCAATTTCTATAGAGTTGTAGATCTCTTCCATTTCAAAAACACAAAACAATATTAGGTAGATAATCAAACATATTTCATTTCTACAGTGACTTATTTATCCTAGAGGAACTAGTATATAGTATACAAAGAAAACCAACAAACCCACAACTACCCCTATTTTGAAGGAGTTTAGTTTTCTCCCCTTCCTGATCTCCCTAATATTGTCTAGTTATTTTAAAGAGACCAAGGGTCATAACATGATTTTATTCATCCCACTAAATAGCTTGGTTAATAAAACTTGACAAAAGCAACAAAACAATTGCTACATTTGGCATTGAAATTGGATTTTGTTTACAACAATCTATTTACAATGTCAATCTTACAGTGAACAAATATAATCCTAATAAAGTGTATGTGTAATATTAGAATATGTTCAATTAACAGATGTAAAAAATAAAATGGATAAACTAAAAGATGAAAGCATGAGACCGGTGCCTTGTTGGGTGTATGGAGTCTAATGAAGATCTAGAAAAGTGTAATCTATGATGGCAATAATTCAAATTGTTTGGCACACAGATGTAGTTTATAACTTGTATAAACGTGCAAGTAAATGACTGACAAAATCTACTTGAGATAGAATGACAATCCTAGTTATGTGATTCTTCTTAAATTGATTCAATTAATACTCTTCAGTTAGTATGGTTGACTAGAAGGGTTTAATCTTTATTTGAAAGAACCAAATAATCACATCACACAAATACAATAAATGTGTATCGGTAAACTAAATATATGTGTGATATATCAATTTAAACAACATAAAAGCATCAAAATGGAGACAACCAGATAATTGTATAATTCCACAAACAGTTGATACCAAGATTAAGCCACAAGTTCAGACATCTTCATTAACTTCATCAAAATTCATACATGCATCTGAGTCTTTAAAGGAAAGTTTCATTGCAAACTATCTACTGTATCTTTCTCCTATCCGCCTATATCTATTTTACATTATGAAACATATATAAATATATCAAAATTGTGAAAGGGCGCGTCCTTTCAGAAATGTCTTTTGCTTAACAACAATAACAAACTAGAAATTATGCTCTATTAAGCCATAAATAGATGTTTGATGGATAATCTTGGTAAGCTGGCTGCTCGTGTGTATCAACATCCTCCAGCGCATTCCTTATGGCTATCTCCATTTCAAACATCTTCTCATTTTGTTCACATGCCCTATCCATTGTTAAATCATTTCATGTGGCTGTCTCTAGAATTGTTTGCATCATTGTCTCGCATTACTTCATCCATCTGTCTTTTCCCTTTAGTTCGCCTCCATCTTCTAACATAGGTACTCCCATTTTTGTGACATTGATCATCCACTGCTCATCACCTTGCAATTCATCATGGAATTCTTTATTTTTTTTCATAAAAATGTTTCCAGTATCAATAGCTATGTTATCCAGAGCATCCCTTTGGTTTATTTCTTGGAACTTCCCTCGGATCCTGCCATCTATCCTCTTATATTCATGTAGTGCAATAAAATTGTGTGAATGTGATCCCCAGAGCTCACTCAACCAAGTCATTAAATTGGTCTGACTCTTCCTTATTATTGTAGTGAGTGCATCACATTTGCCTTGTGAGTATGCATTTGATTCTTCCCAGTGGTCTCTTGCTTGGGAGATTTCACCATGATTCAATTGCTTTGTGGATCCCAGCGTGATTCCCATCATGTCCTTCAAGTGATCATTTTTTCTGAGTAGTCTCTCGTTATTAATCTTATACATTTCTTTTTCCTTGATTAGCTTTTGGATTTGGGCTTTATTTAATTTGGCCACATTAATGCCAATTTTTGCTCTAGCTATTGGATCAACCTCACCAACTTTTAACGTCATTACATGTCCAAAAGCCTTTTCAGTATCGATTACAATAGATTTCTTGTGTGGATGATACATGGCCGATATCATAAGTGATCCCTCATTTGGTTTATACTTAGATCCTGCATAAATCTGTGTTACCCCCTCAGGAGTGAGTTTATGTGTGGCGTTACTATTCTTCAAAAAACTATCAAAAACCAAAGCAGAGTTTAAATCCAACCCATGAAAGATCATGACACCTACATCTTCTAATAATTTAATTCCTTTCTCAAGGGTCATGCTCCTCATTTATTCTTCCACACTTGATTTTAAGTTATTCAACAGTTTTTCCTCATTACTTGGTGTAATATTCTCCACTGATTCCCTTATTGATTTTCCTTTTAATTTGCACAAAAAGGTTTTAAATTCTGAGGTTTTAATGAATTCATCATCAACCACAAATGATATATATGCTATCTTCCTTGTGTCAGTATCTGCACTCTCTTCAACATCTGGTTCCCTGGGAACATACTTGTAGTCTTGAGTTCTCAATCTGGAAATTTTATCAATTGTATTGCTAGGCCTACCATCACCAGATGCCTCTTCATTAGAAGATAATAGTTCTATATCTTGCAATCCCCTGTTATACTCATCAAGAACTTTTTCGGCTTCCTTTTCTTCCAAATTCCCGATCAAGTCATCATACAGATAGGGTATGTGATTGTATCCTCCCAAGTTCATTTTATTTTTGGAAAAATCAATATACCCTTCTACATTAAATCCTTTTTGCAGTGGACCGTTCTTCATGTTGTATTGCAACAATTTGTTGAGAACCATGTCATATCCATCCCTTGCTAATACAATGAAATCACCGAAGCATAATGTACTAGGCATAAATGCCTGCTTTCCAAAAGAACTCAGATTCATAACATCTGAAAATTCCAATTGCCTAGCGATCTCCAAATATGCAATCCTATCAGGCACCATCTTGGGCAAAATGAAGGATCCATCTTCAAATCCATATATTCTTATCATGGTCGCATCTTCTAGACAATACCGGTCTCCCCAATTGTGGTTGACAGGTCCATTGAAATCCTTAGGCCTTAAAAACCTTTTTATTTCATCGGACAATGAGTATTCACAATGATGATTGTAAAATCTGTATAGTGGTTTCACAAAAAACTCTTCAAAATGTAGATAACAAGAATTAGAAAATCTGCAATCCCAGTGGTAGTCCAAAGTTGTACTGGTAATAAGCTTCCTTCCTTATCAAATTGTACAACCCTCAGTTTTTCAGGCCACATCTGTAATTCTTGTCCATAATAAAGTATCATATGCATTAGGATTGAATAAGCATCCAAGTGCAAGATAGGAACTTCACTTTTTAATTCCATCAGTCTTGAATCAAGTACTTTAAAGATGTGTGAAGCATAATAAAAAAATATTGAATTGTGACATTAGATGTCCGCTATAATTACCATGGGTACAATTGACATGTGCTTAGGGGCCTCCATTCCCAACACTTGACACACTGAAAAATATGTGTACCTCATGTAGGGTTCAAACAAATCAACATGGAATAGGGGACCATCACTATCATTCAGTGGAACTAAAACACCATCTTTCTTAGACCTATGTAGTGGCAACCTCCAACCCTTGTACAAAGTATCCATCCTCTAGAATTCCTTTTCTAGCTCTTCAGGTACAATTTTTTCACCACACACTCCCTCTAGGTTAAAAACCTCACATATGGTAGCTTCAGATACATGTATAAACGGTTTTCCTGATGGATCACAAATAGCTTTACATTTTGGATTATAATAGCCAGCTAGCATCTTCACCAATTCTACATTTACAAATACATTGGGGTAGACTAGTTTCCCTAGGTTTAACTTCCAAGGATTGCACACTGGTTCATATCGGTTCCTTCATTGGTAATGAAAAATAAATAGCTCATATCCCCTAATTGGGGTCCATATGTCTCGTATATGCTTGCATTTATCCTCTAACTTTTCCACTTCTACCCTAAGTTGTGCAGATCACCTGGCCTTAGGTCCTGAGTCGAGAAATTGATAAATTAAGTCCTGGTTTAACTTCCTCTCAGCTACCCTCAGTTCCTTCTCTGCTTCAATTTTTTTCTTTTTCCCTCTAGGGTTTTTACTCTCACTTTATTTCATACCTTTTTCTTTTCTTGAGCTAGTGCTTTCCATTTTATGAATAAAAAAATGAGAAATTTAATTACTGGGAACTTAAAAGTTTATTTAGAATTCTTTGACCGCAAGATCCTTTGGCCCTTCGTCCGTTCCTCTGCTGCTAACTTTTCAAAATTCTCCTTCAATTACTTTTCTCAATTAAGGAAATCATCGACACATTTGGTAGTAATACTGCCATTAATGTCCTAGCTTTGAACACGAGCATAGCTGATCTTCGAAGTTACCCACTGTCACATCAAATTTTCTATCGAAAAGATAACTCAAACTTTGGGCGATCCTTTAATTCAGGTTTGACTAACACTCATTAAACATTCTTTTTTTTCAGGGAGACATTACGCTGATATCACATAATCTATCCATTTGATTCATATAAATGTCACCAAGAGTCACCCTGACAACTATCTTGATTTGTTTGTGTCTTCATTGGCAAGACATGGTGTATCGCTAAGACATTTAGTAATTTTTTCGATGTTATAAGTCTCCCCGATGATTATTCCTTCGATCTCAAGTATGTCACCAAGACTCCTGCTGATGTAATCTTATCGGCATGACATAGTGGGTCGGGAGGACATTTTGAAGTCATTCCAACAGCATTTGTCTTGGCCATAGTATGTTTCTTTGTTTTGTCGGCAAGACAAGATGAGTTTTTCAGCGATGATATTTCAGCAGCGAGACAAATGCACTCGGGCTGACTCAAGGATCTTACTCTGATGGTGTTGGTCTGGCCGATACAACTCCTTGTGCTTTGATCGGTGAGACAAGATAGGTTTCTTGCTAATGGAACTTCATTGGTGAGACCTATATGGTCGGTATGACCTTTTCATTTCACCCTGATGATATGGGTTATTTGAATACTAGATTTTGGAGGTTTTTCATGATATCAAATGGTCAAGAATGATGTGATCATATGTGACTATGATGGATTATACTCAAGATAAGGTTCTCTTTAGGGAATCAACGAGTGCAAAATCACTGTAAATGCTAGTTGCTTTGTGATGAATGTTCTACTGTGGGCCTGTAGTCTATCCTAGGTCTTTGTAGTAGTATTTTTTATTCTTTGTTATCAGTTTTTCAATGTTCTATACAACAACCAAGTTTCTATTTGCAATCTGCTTTAAGTTGGTCATTAAAAAGAGATATATGGTTTGTTTCCTTATAGAAATAATGCATTTATAACATTCATGTGTTTTTCATTTAAAATAATGGCATTTGGTAATAATAAGAAGGGGAAGTGTGAAGTTTGAAAAGTCATATTTTCAAATTTATTTTTTTGTCTTTTTTGAAACAATTAAATAAGTTTGATGCATAAGAGGATTCAATAAGTTGTTTAGAACAGTAAAATGGTGTCAATGTTTGTGATGAGGAAAAATGAATTGGAGAGTGGTTCAAAACTGGTTACAAGGTTTGGAAGGGATGTTTAAGTTGTACTTTTTAGAGTGATAAGGTTGACATTAAACTTTTGAAATATTTTTAAGATAAAGATTTTTTTTTTTAAAAAATTGTTTTAAATTTCATACTTGGAAAACAAAAATGCAAATGCAATAAATGAATAATAGATAATCATGCATGGGAACAAAACACCACCTACAAATGCAAATAAGTTATTGGAATGACATAAAACAGATGATAAAGTCAAATATATTATTGGTCTTTCCCTTTCTGACATTAAATTTAATTATATAGATTTAGATAAATCATCATAGGAAATTTGGGATAATTTCAATAAAATATTTGGATCAAAAATAGTTAATGTGAAGTTTTTCCTAAAACTTCAACTATTTAGATTCAAAATGAGAGATATAATCACTATGTCTAATCACATAAGAAATTTGAGATCTCTCATTAGACAATTGGTAGAAGTCAAGGCTCTATCAGATGATGAAGATGCTAAGGATATTTTGTTAAATAGTTTGAAAATACAACAATGTTATTTCTATGCTTAGTCCAATAACTTTTGAAACACAAGAAGATGTGCTTTTGGCCCTATTAGGAGAAGAAAAAATAACAATGGAAAAGATTTAAAAGTTGATTCTCAAAATGAGAATGTATTATACTCATGAGGTAATAATAATTAAAAAATAAAAATGAATTTTATTATTGTAAGAAAAAGGATCACATAGTGTGGACTTGTATAACTCGAGGAAATGATGTTCTTGAGGGAGAACTTAAAGAAAAATCAAATGATGTTAGCTTAGCCTATATATATTTATTTGTTTCAATCAACATGTTTTGTTGTGTGGAATGTAAAACTTAAGGGAGGGTGTTGGAATATTAAGATTAACATTAATAAATTCACCTTACTAACTTGTTTATTTTTGTTATTAAATAATTAGTTATATTCTTATAAAATAGTAGTTCAAATGGGAAGGTATATTTGAAAGGCTTTGTAAAAGCCATATTGTAATATATTCCCAAATGAACTATATGATATAATTATTATTTTAAGTGTTTTTATGTGCAAATATAAGTTCTCTTGACTTTTCCAATATATTTTGTATGCTTTATTAGCCATGATTTCATGATTAATTTTCCACTTTCAACACTACTTCTTACTAACTTTCCCATCCAAATTTGGCTCTTAATTTTCTTACTATCACCTTTGGCTGAATTTTTAAATTGGTTCAACCATGAAAAAAGTGTGGTTACTTTTAATTATTTCCACTTAAATTTTGGTTACAATTTTCTAATTTTCTTTCCATTTAGCTAGTCACAATTCCATACTAGCATTAGTACTTGAAAATGGCAGTTTACTTCTACTTAAAACTTGTGGTAATTTCATTAATCTCTTGCTACCTCTGGTGTTGAATTGGACTAGTTATGTCATCTAGGATTTGTTCCTCATTTTTCTTACTTTTTTCAAAAAAAAGTTATGATGGTTATACTTGTATTACCATGAATGGACATAAATTTGAGGATTTTGGGTGTTTTCATTCAATTTTTCATGTTTTCCCCTTAGCTCCTACTTTATATGTGTTTTTTATGGAAGCCTTTGGATATCTTTTGGCTAATAGTATTTCATGGAACCTTATTAAAGGTGCTAATTTTCCTAACTCTATAGCCCAACTATTCAATGGTCATTTTTCTAATGGCTCCTTTCTCATTCTCTTGGAGGACAAACGTGACATTATTTAGGATATTCAATGCCTAGATATTTTATGGAAAGCTTTAAGGTCAAATATATAGTGGCATAAAACTCAATGTTATAGGAAATTCTTCTTAGCCAAGCCCAATTGGTTCAATTCCTATGGATAGAAGGGGGTTGATCATAAGGAAGTGTTGAGATTCCTAAGTATCTCTTTTACCTTTTAGGTTTCTCCTTCCTCTTTAAGGAAACATATCATTTTTAGAGCTGAGAAAAATTATCATATTAAATTATGAATCTCCTTTCTTTAGCAAGGAGATTCCATGTGTGTTCAAAAATTCTTGTTTCACACATTTCCATTACTCATCTTGCTAAGAACCTTGAAAATCCTCATATTTGAAGATTGAAAAAATCCAAACGTATATTTTATGGCCTCCCTTTAACCAAGGAAAATGGTTTCACAAAGTATCTTAGGAGTTTTATTATTTCCCTCATGACTATAATAGGCTTGGCTTGGTTTATATTCACTACTCTAAATGGCACCATAATTTTAAATTTATTTAACATACTCTAAAACCTAACAAAACCAGGTTGTAGCTCGTCAAATTGGAGAAGTGAAAGGTCAATACCAACGCTGAGGAAGAGTTTGGAGGAGTGAAAACAAGGTCAATACCAACACCGAGGAAGAGTTTGGAGTTAAAACAAGGTCAATACTAGCACCGACAAAGAGTTTGGAGGAGTGAAAACAAGGTCAATACCAGCGCTAATGAAGAGTATGGAGGAGTGAAAACAAGGTCAATACCAGCACCGAGGACAAGGTTGAGGGAACTCGAGGAAAATTGACGACCAAGGGACAATGAGTACTATAAGTTTGACACCCCCATTCTCTTTAACCTGCAATTTTCATGCCTAGTTTCCAAAGATCTTCTTGTACATTGGCACCCCCATTCTCGTAAAATGGTATAAGATAAGACCAAAAAAAAAAAATAGCTTAGTCTTTCACATTTTTTTTGACCAACCTCAGGTCTTGGAAAAACTCCCATAATCTACCCACATCTTGGTTGTTGGTGGGAACATGCTATTCTTTGTTGTATGACCTACCTCAAATATTATGTCCACAAAGTTGCTAAAAACATAAAACAATAAGAAAAAATTTGAAGGTACAACTAAAAAAGGGTTATTTCCTTTTGGCCTCATCCACCTCTTATATTTCAGCATAGAATGGAATTATGCTTACATAACATAAACTCAAAAAAATGGAAGTTTATAGGGGCAAAGGATCCCGAGTATATGCTAGGCTAAGCTAGATCTAATGAATGGAAATAGAGGCATACAATTCTTCTTTAATAACTCCACCACAAACATATGCAAGGAAAGGTATCCTCCCTTCTTGGTAGTGATAACCTTCTCCACACACAACGCTTAAAAATTATGAATAGAGGAATATATTCTTTGAAGAACTCAAAGTTGATTCTCTCCTACCTGATGCAATTAGTCATTTTATCCTTACAAACATTTATAGTGATTACTAGAGGCACATAGACCAATTCTTCATAATAGAAGAATTTTATCATACTTTTCCAATGATCGCATTATGAGAAAACCTTAGGTTAAATGAATAATTCCTAGCTAAGTTCTTTAAATCATGTCCAACTATATAAGAGAAGACCTCTACTATGTGTACTTGGATACCATGGAGAAAGGCTCTTTGGGCTCTTTCATCAATCAAGGTATTGTTAAATTTGAACACCTAAAAGTGAGAATGAAGAATCTTTCCTAGGATGGTGGCCAATTATTCTTCTCAACACCTAGATTACAAAATCTTTGTCAATATCATTGCCATCACAATTAAACCTATTTCTTGAGATATATTCATACAGGTAAATAAATTATCTTTCTTGATAGTAGATACATTCTAGACAATTCAATCCTTGCATCAGAGATTGTTGAATGGGCCCAACAAACTACTCATGATGCCCTTACTATTAAGTTAAAAATTTGACAAGGCATATGATTGCATCAAATGTCCTTTCATTTATAAAAGGCTCAAATGGATTTATTTTTAACCCTAAATTATTATCACACATTCAAAATTACAAAATACCAGTTGAATGAAGAACCTTCATTTGAAGGTGATGTCATCATGACCTTTGAATGAAGAACATTCATTAAAAAATGATGCCATGTCAAGACTTTCAAATGAAGGTATTTTTTATTTTAAATATTTCATGTCCAAAATGCTTTATAAAAGGAACCTTTGCATGAAGGACCTTCAAATGAAGACCTTAATTCAAAGGTCCTTCATTAGAAGATCCTTCATATGAAGGAACTTCAAATGAAGACCTTAATTCAAAGGTCCTTCATTAGAAGATCCTTCATATGAAGGTTCCTTTAATTCCATCCCATTATAGCTCTTAGATTTGTTAGAGATATTTTTGTTTCAAAGTAGAGATTGGACCATCAAATAGTGTCACCATGACTCTACCAAGATATCCATCAAATTGATAAACCCTAACTTAACAACCACAAATTCACAAGAAAATTGCCCCTGTCAGCCCTAGGGAATCAATTCAATGCCAAGTTTCTTGCTTTAACAGACCCCTAAATGCAATGAGCCTCTATCATACCATGATGCACATCAATCCACCAAGTTACAGTTCCAAGACAGTGGGTCGATTGGTGGATGTCATTTCTATTTAGCCCTCAAACCCTTACATAGGCAAAATAGGGCAGTCCCTGTATTTGATTGTTTTCTCCCACAAAACAGTGATTGAGCACTTCAAAACAAATGAAAATGAAAGGGAACACATATATTTATCTACACCAATGATCTCAAAGAATTTCAAGCTTGTACAAATCCATACAACACAAAAGAACTTCAGAAAAATAGTAAAAACACAGAAAATTGCTTCAAGAACATGGTATTTGATATGAAATTTTGGTATCAACTCCTCCAACAATTTCAATGGGATGGAAATAAAATATGATAGAAGTGGGATAAGAAATGCATCATTTGAAGCATCAAACCAATATGCAAAGATGAAAGAAAGTGCTAACCCCTTAAATTGAAAAAATTTCTTTTAACTTTAAGTTTGTTGGGTAGCCAATTCTTTTAAGTTATCAAATCCTACCATCATATATAATCAAAATGTCGTTGTTTCAAATGTCTACGATCACTAACTTTCACTATTTGAAGATGTTGAAACCTTGACATAGAGAATTAGAACATTGATGTGACCACTCATCCTACCTTAAAACATACCAAAAGTCTCTTAGAAATTAGACATAGGAAGATTTAAGATGATTTAAACATTTTTTATTGCCAAAGCATAAACTTTTGATGACTTTACCAGGCCTAGTACACACTCCCTCCTTGTTAACCACTTAGACATATGGAAATTAAATGTAAATTTTCTGCTATTTTTAGTCATGTAGGTGTCCAATAAACCACTTGGTGGTGTTTCCCTTCAAGTTTATTTACTTGAATGAAGAGAAAAAGTCCTTTGATTATAATTAGAGAATACATTTGAGGCCTTGGTTGTGTAATTGGTGGACCATAGTCACATTTAACACTTGTTACAAAGTTTGGGAGTTAAAAAGTTAAGTAGATTTGATTTGTGATGGACATATTTGGATGGTAGTAACAAGAACTTGCAATCTATCAAGACTTGATTACCTTATAACTTGTCAAATTCTAGTGATGAAATGATAGATTAGTCATAATGTCACCTTGGGATCACATCACCATGAAATAAATTCATCCAACATCCTTATGAGTGTAGGTACCACAAAATAGGTAATTGTCAGATCTGTCTTCCTCGAGTGAGGGACATTCAAGAAGAGAAGAGGAAAGCGAGACATGTAGTAGGTCTAAAAGAGGGAGATCAACTAGAGGTCAAAAGATTAGAAGAAAATTCCGTAAATGCATGGAATTTTTTCTTGCTGAAGGGGGTTCATGTTCTTATGATGATGAGAGCATAGGCGACATCGAGGTGACCTTGAGGTACAAACATCTATGGAAATAATGGGTACCCAAGGAACTTCCTCCAATAAACACTGATTTTTGTGTCAACGAGAGGATATATTGTATAACACCATCATCATTACATGGTTTGGGCCTATTTTTCATGGACGACATAAAGGTCTGTTGTGACAAATTTACTTAATTGATGGAGTATGTTGGACCTTGTTACAGTTATAAAGATTGATGTATTTGGTTTGATATACACGAAGTATACATAGGTATGCATTATCAACAAATTATATATAGCTAAAAGATAAGGATCAAAATAAAGGAGTGGCTAGGTACATTGATGGAAGACCAAAAGCATCAGGGAATATTGTAGGGTTTATAAATAGTACACAACCTGGGTCAACAAATAAGCATCCCAATTGCATATTCGAGGCGCAAGAGGGAAACTGTGTATTCGTATGTGCGATAAAATCGATAACTACAGGGGAAGAGTTGCTAATTGATTACAATTTGAATTGCCTAGATACAAACACAGTTACTATGGGGGTGGTATGTACTATATACCATTTTACCCAACCTCCAATTAATGACTCCAATATACCATTTTATTATTACGTTTTTTTTCATAAGTCTATTGGTTTCATTCCGGTAATGTTTTTTATATTTAATTTTTGTAACAACGAGACATTGATCATATGAGGAAGGCTCTGACCCAGAACACAAATCACGATCCATCTTCAGGCGCTTCTACCTGATAGGTTTACCTCATTGTAATTGTACAAATTAGATACGAGCAAAATGTTTTATTATTATGTTTTCTTCATGAGTTTATTGGGTTAATTTCAATAATATTTATAATATTCTTATTGTAGTCAGTTGATCGGGGAAAGGCACCAATAGTAGAGGAGAGCATCCATATGGAGGTGCAGTCACTATTATGCGATGATGAAATCACATTTTCCGCAAACCCTGTGGATATGATGAAGAAGGCCCAAAAAAAATGCAATGAAGAAATCCTTAAGTTGGTATTCATAGTGCCTCAAATAGATGAGATAAGAGAAAGGGTTAAAATATTGTTTGAGAGAGCACATAACTTGGAAGTAAGCTATCATGACATCTTTACTTATAACATAAGTTCATTCATGGTTTTATATTTTGTACTCTTTCATGTCATGAACTAATATATGTGTTGTTTTTACAGGATTATTTGCATCCTCATGATGTTGTTGGCCATGATCAGGGTACTGCAAGTGTTTCCTGGGAAGTAGGGGTCAGTACAAGTGTCAATCCTGATCTTCCTGCGCATACATCACATCATCTGACCCCATCATCTGTGCCTATATTTTTGACTGAAATGTCGGTAACACATACCATCCAGGCATTCGATAGTGCACCCTCTGGCAGCGAAGACATGCCACTACATGTGTCAGGACATGTACCTGGGGATGTAGAGGCCACTAGTACTGGTGATGTTTTAGCAACATTCCCTGGATCTTCTCGTATTATTAGTACGAGAAAATTGTCAGTCACATTTGTGGTGACCGAGGATTTCGTTCCCATAAAGATAAAGAAGGTCCCAGGTACTTTAAAATGTTTTAATTATTATTATATATAATCCAATTGAAATTTACTTATTGATCACTCTTTATAGACTAATGATCCCATGATCATTTTGCAGGAAATGATGTTTTCTATAAACATTTAAGTGATATTACAATGGAGCTCTTCGGGCCCACCATACGTACACGGTGGAATGCCCAAAAACAAGATTTAAAAGATGAGCTCATTAACTGTTTAGCTGTGTTGTTCGGTGATAAAACATTCAACCGAACCAAGGTCCTTAAGAAATCTGGTACCTATCTAAAGTATGTGAGGGACCAATATAGGTCACATTTAGAGAAGAACAAAAAGTACAAGCATCCCCCCATGATTCTAGAGAGGGAGTGGAAGGACTTGGTGTCGGATGAAAAGGAGAAGGCTGAAAAGAAAAAAGGAAAGACACCACTAGGCCAAGGAAGGTATGTGGTACTATCAACAATGTAATTATATATTGATTACTCTTTCTTTTTACATAATCTAACATATTTCAATTTTTTCATAGGCTGTCCGACACATCGAAGGCAACAAAGGCAAGACTAGAAAAACACGGGCAACACAAACTTGGCTCTGGTGGTTATATGAAATTAGCCGCAAGAATTGTAAGTATCAATAAATGAAATATTGCATCCAAATAATAAATTGCAAACAATTTTGGTTTTATCACACCATAGAAGAAAAATTCATGATCTTATGCAAAAATTTAGGGCTCTGATTTCAACAGAGTACCCACAGAAGAGGACCTGAAGATTGCCTTCCAACAAGGCTATGGAGCCTTGGTTGAACACCTAAGAGTTTTGATAGGGCAATCTAGCCCACAATCTATCAAGTGACTCTTCATTTTTTTCTGGACTAATATTATCTGACATGTTTTTTCTTTACCAAGCTTGAATATTTAGATCTTCAAAAATATCAAACTCACACTCCAATAATTTTTAATCATAGATAGGTAACAAAATCTAATAATTTTGATATTTTACACCCAAAAAATTCAGCATGCAACCACCCCTGTAAAAGAGAAGTAGTTTGAATTTAATGACCCCAAAAAACACTTTAAAATGCTAATTCCAGAAATTATTAAATTCTGATTTTACTATGATTTCCAACTGTTAGACTCCTAAAATCAGAATATTGAACTTGCACAACAAAATCTAGAAATGAAATTCTAAAAATGCACAAGTCTAAAAATGAAATCTGATGAGATGTTGCTTTAAAATATGATTTTCAAACCTGGAAGTACAAATATGACTTCACAAATGAATTATGGAAATAAAATAGTATGGCATAATAAAGAGTTTCATTTGAAGTGGACCACCCTATTATATGCCTTGATAAAGTTAAAAGATCTATGAATTTTATCTACAATATAGCCTGCATAGTCATCAGTCTTATTCACATCCCTGTTTGGATATCAATAGGAAACATTATTATATAGCCTCCTTGAAAGTTCAATCGATTAAGGGAATAATGAAAGGGTCTTCCTTAATGATTACATCCATCTGACAAAAATTAGCGTTTGGTTGAATAAGGATGATATCATTTTGAAAGACTAAAATGATTGTTGAGACCGATCCTAACATATTTATGTTGAATATAATACATACAAACAATCTTGTATAGACCTTCACTTCCACCCTCTCAACAAAATTGTTTTGTAAGGACAGCACTTCATTTTCCTAGTTTTGTAGGTTAAACTAAATCTTGTTCTCACAAGCAACTTCAAATGTCTCATACACTTCCATCTACTTATGAAGCAAGCCTCTATCTAAATTGACTTCACCATTACAATAGTGCTTCAAAATATCATAGGGCCATCCTCTAGTTTTATATGTCAAATCTATTGCCATTTGTATTGAATTTTCTTCCATCCATGTAATTCATGTCTTCGATTACTATTAGAATTGTAAAATTTTGAAAATTTTATGGTTGTCTATACTCTTAATTTTCCTAGGAATCCCATACCATAAGTATAATAATTTGCTTTGCATAACATATTTTTCCATGTTCTAGTCAGTTTTTATCATGTGGTCCTATAAAATTCACTTGACCTTGAGCATTTGAATGTATAAATCATATCGGCATAAGATGACGCAGGTCTCTTTGATCCATAAATAATTTTATACTAACGCATGTCTTTTTTTAGTATATCAACAAGAGGTCAGGAATTTCATACTGATAAAATCTCATTTCATAATACACATCGAGAAAATGTTGTTCACGGTCTCAAACGACAAATAGATCCTATCGGCTAGATAATAATCATCGAGGTGATAGTGTGAAGCCATATCGAGCTTATATATGTCTTACCGCTCAAAGCACAAGGAAATATGTCAGCTAGACCAGAGTCATCGAAGTAAAGTTCCTAAAGTCAGCCCGAGACATTCATCTGGTCTTACCAATGAAGCAAAGGAGGATTATGTCGGTAGGATAATGTTACCGGGATGAGTTCGAGGAGTCCTTTCGACCCTCCATGATGCACCGACAGAATTGTATTGGTAAGGGACTTGGTGATATGTTTGGAGGGAATGATTATCGAAAAGACATGATTCATGGTCTCGTCGATGAAGAAATTCATCAATGAGACAGACTTTAGTGGGGAGAGGTAAGAAGGTCACACCGAGTGCAGTTCCATCGGAAAAAAAAAATCATTTATGTCTTAGCGATCAGAATTGATGAAGGAAATATCTCGGCAAGATACATATCTTTGGAGTAAGATGAGGACTATATACCCGACTTACTAAGTCACAACGATAGGTTTGCATCAGTGGGAGTCATAGCGATATACTTAATACTGAAAGGATAACTCTCGAGGAGACTCATAATGTCGGTGAACCTACAGGACATCTTAGCGATATATGATCTATTGATAGAAAAGATAAAAAGTAGTTGTCAGGAAGACTCGGAGTGTTGGGGAAAATACAAGATGTATTAGCAGGTATTTAATGAACGTTGGTAAAAGCCCGAATAAAAGGATCACCCAAGATTTGAAAATATCTTGCCGACAAAATTACATGATGTGACAATTAGAGTTTCGAAAAAACTGGATACACTCATGTTTTAGCTAAAACATTAATGGTGCCATGGAGCATAAGTAATTTCATGAATCAAGGCAAATTCAATTGAAAAAATTATTGTGGAATTGATAGTGAAGGAAGCAGAAGGGCGAGCAAAGGACTAGGGCATTCTTTCAATTCAAATTTTTGAGCAAAATACAGTAAGTTCTTTATACCTTAATTTTGCAATTTTGAAGAATGGAAGGCACTGGTTCGGGAAAATCAAGGGGTAGAAAACATGGGAAAAGTAGTTGGTCTAAAGGGAAAAAACAGAAAATCGAAATTCAGCCAGAGGGCACTGAGCGAAAGCTAAGTCAAGATCTTATCGACCAATTACCTGGCTCTAGACCTAAAGCCATACAATTTGCACAACTTAGGGCAGAAGTGGATAAATTTGATGACAAATGTAAGCTCATAGGAGATATTTGGACTCCAATAAGAGGTTATGAACTATTTAGCTTTCATTACTATCGAAGGAATCGTTTTGAACCAGTATGTAACCCATGGAAGCTTAATCTGGGGAAGTTGGTTTTCCCTAATGTATTTTTCAATGTTGAATTGGTGAAATTGTTGGCCACTCATTATAATTTGAAACTCAAAGCCATCTGTGACCCATCTGGGAACCCATTGATACACATATCAGAGGATGCAGTAGGCGAAGTTTTTAAATTGGAAGGGGTATGCAACGAAAAGATCATATATGAAGAGTTAGAAAAGGAATTCGGGAGGATGGACACAATTTATAAAGGTTGGAGATTTCCCTTGCACAAAATTAGACATGGCAGCAAACCAATTCCGCTAGAAGATAGTGAAGGAACCCCATTCCATGTTCATCTTTTTGAGCCTTATATGAAAACACTTATTTCTCGGTAGGTCAAGTATTGGGAATGGAATTCCTTGAGTATATGACAATTATGCCCATGGTAATTTCAATAGATATTTAGTATCACAACTCTAGACCTTTTGATTATTCCTCATTCATTTTTAAGGGACTCGATTCTAGGTTGATGGAAATAAAAGGTGGAGCCTCTATCTTACATCTTAGGCATTATTCACTATTGATGCATATAGTTTTGTATTTTGGATAGGAGTTAGGGTTGTGGCCTCAGGAAATGAAAATTTCACAATTTGACAAGGAAGGCATGTCATTACCTATTCAATTATGGACTGTTGTTTGGGACAGCAGGTTTGCTAATTCTAGTTTTGTACACTTTGAGGAATATTTTGTAAAACCATTGTACAAATTTTATAATCATCCATGTGCTTATTCTTTGTCTAATGAGATAAAGAGGTTTCTCAGGCCTAAGGAATTCAATGGGCCAATTAGCCACAATTGGGCGGATTGGTATTGTTTGGAGGATGCCCCATTCATTTTGCCTAAAACAGTTCCGAACAGGATTGCATACTTGGAAATTGTTAGGAAAATGGACTTTTCCAGTGTGATGAATTTGAGTTCTTTTAGAAAGCAAGCTTTTATGCCCAGTAAACTATGCTTCGGTGATTTTATTGTATTAGAAAAAGAAGAGTATGATCTAATTCTTGATAAATTAATGTAATATAATATGAAAAGAGGACCACCGAGAAAGAATTTTGATCCAGAAAGGTATATCAATTATGCTAAACAAAAGATAAACTTTGGGGGGTATCAACATGTGCCCTATCAACTTGATGATATGATTAGGAACTTGGAGGCAGAAGAAGCAAAAATGGTGGTTGAAGAATATAATCAAGGGTTGCAAGATACAGAGTTCTTGTCTTCTAGGGAAGAGACATCTGGGACTAATGTACCACAAGATCTACCTAACAAGAGGTCAAGGTTGAGAACTCAGGATTACGCCTGCCCTCCCAGGGAATTAAGTGTTGAAGAGAGTATAAATCATTTGTAGTAGATAATAATTTATAAATTCTCCAGAATTTAAGGCATTCCTATATAAACAAAAAGGAAAAGATATAAGAGAAATGGTTGACAATGTCACACCAGGTAAAGAAGAACAGAAACTGAATGATCTAAAGATGAGTGTGGATAGAGAGATGGTGGGTACGACAACTGAAAAGGGAAGGAAAATGTTAGAAAGTGTTGGTGTTATGATTTTTCCAGGGTTGGATCTCAATTATACATTAGTCTTTGATAGTTTCCTGAAAAACAGTAATGCTACACACAAGCTCAGCCTAGAAAAGGTGATAGAAGTCTATGCAGGGTCAAAGTACAATCCAGATGAAAGGTCATTAATTATTTGGGCCTTGTATCCACCTCACAGGAAATCAGTTGTCATTGATACTGAGAAGGCATTCGGGCATTTTATGACCCTAAAGGTTGGGGAGGTTGATCCTATGGCAATAGCAGAGATTGGGATCAACGTAGCAAAACTGAACAAAGCTCAAATACGGATGTTGATCAAGGAAAAAGAAATTTACAAAATGAATAATGAGAGAATATTGAGAGAAAATGACCACCTGAAAGATTTATTAGGAGTTACAATGGGGTCAAACAAGTTGCTCATCCATGGTGAAATTTCACAAGCAAAAGATCATTGGGAAGGGTCAAGTGCATATTCTCAAGGAAAGTATGATGCTATTGTAGGAGTAATTAAGAAAAGACAAGCCAGACTAGCAACTTGGTTGAATAAGCTCTGAGGAATACACTCAAATAACTTTGTTGCATTACAAGAACATGAGAGAATGGATGGTAGGATCCTAGAGAAGCTCCAAGAAATAAACCAGAGGGATGCTCCTGATAATGTGGCAATTGAGGCTGCAAATTATCTTATGAATAAGCATAGAGACTTTTTTGAAGAATTGTGAGGGGATGCACAGGGATTAATTGATGCCACCAAAAAGGGATTGACTGCATTCTTCAATGATGGAGGAAGATTAAAATAAATGACTAGGTGGAAACGTGAAAGTGAGTCAATATTGCAAGAAATACTGAAGACAGATATCGCGAAAGATATAACACTAGATGAAGCATGCGAACAAAATGAAAAGATGGTGAAAATGGAGATCACGATCTGGAATGCATTGGGAGATGTAGATACGCATGAGCACTGGGACTAGTTGGACCACATGTCGAAGATTCACTTATGGCTTAACAGAGCCTAATTACCTTTTTTTAATTTATTATTATTTTAACATAAGACATTTCTAAAAGGACGTGTCCTTTCAAGCGGTTGATGTATAAATATCCATTTTGGTAGCAAAAAGAAAGGATGGAGATTAGAAGGAGAATAGGTTGTTAGAATAGATAATTTCCAAAATACTTACATTTAAAAGGACCATGATGCATGTATGAAATTTTGAGGAATCGATGAAAGGACTCTTATTTTAGTGGCGCCATTCTGGTATCAATTGTTTGTTGAGTTAATTGAAAATATTATTAAGTTGTCTCCAAGGCTGGTGTTTCTTTGTTATTTAAATTGATATATCAAGCATATGTCCAATTTATTGATGCATATTTGTTGTATTCGTGTGGTATGATTAATTGGTTCTTTCAAGTAAATATTAAAGCCTTCTAGTCATTCACAGTAACTTGGAAGCATCATCTAGATCATTAAGAAGAACTTGATAATTACATTCCTGCATGTTTATACAAGTTATAGACAAATATTTGTATGCTAAACAATTAGAATTTATGCTAGATAGAAGCCATTCCTCATAGACTTTCATTTGACTCCATTTACCCAATGAGGCACTAGTCTTCCCCATTTCATCATTTAGTTTTATCCATTTTATTTGACATCTGTTAAATGAACATATTAGATTTTACTTTGATATTACTTATACAATTTATACCAAATTAGGATCACATCTCTCCATTTTCAAATTTCCATTGGGGATAGATTGGTCAAGTAGGAAACATAGTTCAAATCTGCATCATTCACATAGGTACACCCACCTAGGTATAGTAGAGCCTAAAGAGTAGAAGGTCCAAGTTCATTATTTGGCCTTGTACGTTAGCCAAAAATGTTGTAAGAGCTTGGAAACCTCTTTTGGTTCAAACCTACATTTTTGAGACCTAACAGTTACAATGTTTATTCTAGAATCCATATGCAACTTCCTCCCTCCTATTGACATAGAATCGGTATGGAACACTACCTTGACTTTTAAGCTAAATATTAAAAATTGGTTAGAGCTTATACTATGCAAAGGATAATAAGAATAAATTGTAACCTCATAAGTAATTGAAATATATAAGGGGTCACTCTATTCCACACATATTCACATAGACAATGAACATGATATTTGGGGTTCCTACTCTTACTATTTTTCTGTTTATTTATATAATAATAAGGTTACACTACAATATTTTTGTTCTCTTTTTATCTACTCTAACTCCTATTTCCTCTGATACATTCAATCATACTAGTATTGTGCTTCCTGTAAGAACATTATATCATGGCTGAATGAAAACAATGTTCAATGCCATGAGGCCCAAATGATATTCATGCATTGGTCTTGAAATATCATCAAACTGAGACTAGTCATTGTTATATAGTATCAAAGTTTCATTGATACTTTTGGTCAGTATGATTTCTCATGTGAATTGATTAAATATTGATAACCTATATATTCATAGGGTCCAATCATTATGTTTGACAGTGTATTGGCCAGTTTACTATCCAATTCTATTTGCAAAATAAAATATAGTAAAATATAAAATAGTGATCTTTTCTATCTACTCCACTATAAATAATAAAGATTTTAGAAATTTCCTTCCAATTTGAGTGTTGGAAGTCTATTATTTACAATGGAGTAGATAGAAAAGATCAATGTTTTATATTTTAATATATTTTATTTTTCATTGTATTTGATCAACAAATATAGTTTGATGATGATTCTTTGACTAGTGCTACAACATTAGTAACTCGGGGTATTATATATGCAGATATAAACTACATTTGTATGATGCTTGATGTTATACCCATGTCTACTAATTATCACCATAATTATTATTATTATGTATATGCAATATAGGGATACTATAGAGGTAAGGAGCAACGAGCAAAGAGAAAAGATTTAAGGAAATGGACTTCAAAGAAAGGTATGACACTTTACTATAGATTCCCAAAAGGAGATCATAGTCATGACTATTCAAATAAACAATGACTATTCCATGTCATAACCATGAAGAGGGCATTGAAATTAATAATAACAGTGATAGGGTAGTATGACGAACTTTAAAAGATACATAAAGAAAAGTAACTGAGCATTCAAGAGGGCTTTTAAAACATCATAAATCTTGTCAAGGGTTCATTTTCTTCATAGAAGTATGGTAAACTAATAAATATTTCCATCTCACAAAGTTTCAAAAGAGGACAACCTACAAGTGTATTAAGGAGTGCATGGACAATATCTCAAGGAGCTACCACAATTAATTTCTTCAAGTGTTATGCAAGGCCATTGAAATCAAATGAATAAACTCATGCATAACCTAAAAGACAAAGGATAGTTAAGTTGCTAGAGGGAAGGTATCACAAAGGATATGGGATCACTTTCAATAGAGATGTGATGCACTTTTACGTTTTTTTCTTTATTTTTCCTAATAAGGTCAAATACTTTTTTTTAGTGTCTAAATCTACCACATAGAGATTAAATATGCTTACTCTCAAATAAATTTGAGCTATATAAACAATAGTCAGATGCCTCCCTTAGCATAAAGGACAATCTAAAGTACTAAGGAATTTTATATCCTTTATAAGAAATTGCTTTTAACCAGTTAAAAACTTGAGAGGGTAATACACAGGTTGCAAGGAAAGTTAAAAATTTATCATAAGTAGCTCAATCCAAAAGGAAAATATTAAGCATGGAAAAGCATGAGTAGGTTGACCAACTTCACTAAAAGTAAAAGTTATTTTTTATAACATATTACCTAGATATTACTTGATAAGGTAAGGAGTGCTCTTTTCCACTCAGTTTCATATGGTGGCATATCTACACACAAATCACCAAATTTTTAAATAACTAAATAAATTGTATTACTTAATAAAGATGTTACAACATGCCATTCATGTCAAAATCAACTCTTCTTACCACAAAAATTTTGGTTTCCAATTTGACAGGTTCATCTTTTGATTCCTGTACCAACTTCTGAAGGAATTTGGCAGCTTATACTTCTACATGAGGAGACAATTTCATCTTGTAAACTGTTCTAAAGTACAAAACAAATAGAAATCATATAATTTGCATGATAGTTATAGCTTGCTAGATGTTTGGCAGCATCTAAAAAATTTAAGTGAACTGAGAAAAATAGAGAGGCCTTGACCTTAATTTTTTTATTTATTTTTAGTTTGTTGCTCTAAATATCTCACAATATTTACAAATTGGTCGCTTTCTTTCTTTCTTGTTCAAATCAAAAATAGATACATTTGTATAGAGTCAAGATGAATTCAAGAACTTCAAGTAACAGATATACCATAACTGCTTTTATAGGACACTAGCATCTAAGGTCTAAAATCTATTTTTGAAACTTGTCAAAGGGACAAATACATCTTTATGAAGTAGTCTTCAAAAATATCATAGCTAAATGACTCTAGCTATCCACAATCAAACATTCCCAATTCTTTGTTCAACCCTCTAGGCCTAAATCTTGACAGCTATTTCACTTTGTAGCTATCCCTATGCCTTTTATATTATCTAGTTATGGCTCCCAAATCTATTGAAAATTGATCATTAGGGTTAAAATTGAAACCTTGCAAATATAATCTTTGTTCAAATCCATCAAGAATTTTCCATCAGTTATAAACAATTCCCTTATAAATAATTTGTGAAGTCGGGTCTAAAATCTGGAAATGAAACTTTGAAAATGCACAAGACTAAAAATGAAATATGATGAGATGTTGCTTTAAAATATGATTTTCAAACTTGGAAGTACAAATCTGACTTCACAAATGAATTCTGGAAAAAGACAATGACTACCCTCAACCTAGCGATATCTTCTTGATTTTTTTTTAATTTTTCCCAAGAAAATCATCGAGCAAAACACTGTCGCAATTAATAGTCAAGCTCATTTTTATTTATGTCGGCCACAATTTAACTTTTCAAGTCCGTCGAAATTTCGATGAAAGATCTTTGTCGAAACTTCGACGAAAAATAAGGTTCGTCAAAATTCCAACGAACATCAAGGATAAAAAAAATTTTAAATGAAAATTTTGTACAAGTGCCCGATGATACATCTGATTATATAGCTTTCGTCAAAAAAATCGTCAGATTTTACAATCAAATGAGTTAGTGCCAATTTTGGAGTATCGTTTTCCCTAGTATGTGATAATGGCCCTACTTTCTCTTCTGTAGAATTTATTCAATGGGCATATGAGCATAAAATTGTGTTAAAATATTCTTCTAATTACTACCCACGGGGGAATGGAGTAGCTAGGTCTACAAACAAAAATATGTTGGAAGTAATTCAGAAGTTGTTAGAAAGTAACCCTAGAGATTGGCATACTCAACTTAGATTTTTCTTATGGGCAGATAGAACTCGAATCAAGGTCGCTTTAGGAAAGTCGCCATTCAAGTTGGTCTATGGCCAGGACCCAACTTTCCCTATTCATCTATAGATACTTGTTCTTAGGTTTATGCAAGAATTCTAATCAAATGATGATAGGATAGAGGTCAGGCTAACCAATTTATTGAATCTGGAGGAACAAAGAGATGCTACTTTACAGCAATTTTCTAAGCATCAAGTTGTTGTAAAACTTTGGTTTGACAAAAGAGAAAAAATTAAAGCCTTCAGAATATCAGACTTGGTACTACTGTGGGATAAAGAAAAGGAAAGGAAAGGGGACCATCAAAATTTTGACCGACTTTGGTTGGGTCTATATCAGATCGTCGAGATCCTTGGCAAGAATTTTTTTTTGTTGAGCACTTTGATGGGAGAGCCTGTTCCATTGCCATTCAATGGGCAATTTCTCAAACATTAGTTTGGTCCATGAGGGTCTGGTGTTCTAGTTGGATGTATATATGTATTTATTTAGTTTGTTTCTTTTGTTTGTTTGTTCTTTTTTGCTTTTTTTTTTTTGGGTTTTTTCTTCTTCTTCTTTGTCGTTGTTGGTTTTTTTTTCCCTTTTGTTTCTAGGTGACTTTGATTTGGCTCTATTTCATAACTCGAAGTGGTTATTCAATGTATACTAACGGTACTAGGAGAGAATTTGGTTAAGTTATTTTTAGGTATGTCTGTCGAACTTTTGTGTTTCATGACCTGTGTCTTGTTTTTTTTTTTTTAACCACGAATAGGTATATTGTAAAAGATCTCATAAACCACAGTTGAATCTATCACAAAATAGATAAAACATTTGTTCTACATAAAATCCCATTTGTCTCTAGGTGACTGTATTTTGGGCTTGAGTGAAAAATCTAAATCTTGACACTGTCATGAAATCCATTGTAGTTCTCAACCCCGAATTTCAGGTTGTTATATCTGAGTATTGAGAAAAGATAAAAAAGAATTCCTTCAAGAAAAGCTTATAAAATGAGAAAAAAAAGAGAATCATTGAATGATAACAAACTCAATACAAAAATGGTAGTTCAAGTATCTCTATCAGGGCTATGGACGTCTGACTGGTAGTAGAGCAATGCATTGAGAGAACTAGAGGTATCTCTGTCAGGGCTATAGACACCTGACTGGTGGCATAGCAATGCCCAAGATATCATTGCACGATAATTAAAAAGGTTTCAACTCACGTAGCTTGAATCTTGAATACAATTGTTTAATGAGTAGAAGGATTTTTTACCAAAACAGATGCACCATACATGCACACACTCAGATTTGAAGTAGTTAATGGTGATTTATATTTGAGATTCCAGCTCAACCTTGTTTGTCAAGACTGATCATACTTGAGTGTAAAACATCCATGAACCATAGGTTATGGGTGACTAAATTCTTCAATGTCTTGAAAATGGGTAAACCATTTTCCTAGCCGAGTCGCCATTTGTTATGCCTTGCATAACCACCCCATTTTAATTTTTGGTTAAAATGGGTCCCCCTTTGTTTTTTTTCCCCTGGGTGTTTTGTTTGGGACTTAGGAGTTGTTCTTTTTCTCCTA
This sequence comes from Sequoiadendron giganteum, assembly GCA_007115665.2. Lineage (NCBI taxonomy): Eukaryota > Viridiplantae > Streptophyta > Pinopsida > Cupressales > Cupressaceae > Sequoiadendron > Sequoiadendron giganteum. The sequence continues at coordinate 322,220,356 of CM021102.1, forward strand.
AGTCTTTGTTTTCTTCTATTTTGTCAAAATCGGAACCGGAATAGAATCTGAATTCGAACCTTTTGCAAAAGGTTCCCTCTCCAAATTTGGTTTTGATTCCACTCTTGTTTGTTTCCCTTGTGTCGGTGTTGTTTTCTTTTGACGGGATTGGAACCGGATCGAAACTTGAATTCGGAAATTTTGCCAAAATTCCAAGTTAGGTTCTCGTTCCGCTTCTGCCACCGTCTTTGTGTTTTGTTATTTTTTTGTTTTAGGCTCGATTACTTTGGTCTCGATCCCACTTTTCATTCTTGTCTCGCCTCCTTTGTTCTTTTCAAAAAAATTGTCTTTGGCGGGAATGGAACCGAAAACGGACCTGAACCGGGAACTTTGCAAAAGGTTTCCTGGTCCTATTTTGGTCCCAACTCCATCCCCGTTTTGTTGTTGTCTTCTTCCCTGCCTTGGAGCCAGATTTGGTGAAGGATGGGATACTTTGGTAAAGCTTCTTGTTCATTCCCAACTTTGATCTCGTGCCCTCCTTACTTTTGATATGCACGATAGTTATGTGCTTGTTCTCGCATTGATTCGACACCTGACCAACCGCATTAATTGCATTAATAACAGGCTCTCCACATGCGTGAAATAGAATTCAAAACCTTAATCAAGCTTATTTGGCTCATTACAATTATTCAAAGTATTGTTAACAAGCCAGAGCTAAGTAATTTGAAGAGAAGGATGATTTGGTCAAAGTGCAAGCACCTGCAAGCAGATTTCGATCGATTTTTCATCCTATTTGGTAGCATTTTGAGGTAGGTGGTTTTCTCCTATTCTATTTTGTGTTCTTTTCTCATTTGATGTTCATTGTGTTCTTGGTGCGTTCATGATAGCTTCCTCATGAATCTTCATTTTGTTTCATTGTTTCGTTTTTGTTTTGTCTTCTTCAGTTTGTCTTTTTCTATCATTTTCCATTTTATTTTTGTTTGTTTTCTGTTTCTTTTTTTTATCTACTGTCGTTTTCACGTTTTGGTAGTATTTATACTGTCATGCCCTAATTTCATTTAGGGTTTTGTTTTTGGGGGGTCTTGATCATTTTAAAAGGGTTTGAAATCTGTTAGGGACCTCTCTGATCTTATTCCTATGCCAATTCAATGGTTTTCATGTTGGGTTGGTGATGCCCTAATTTCTGGAGTCGACGGGTTATGCAAACTAGGGTTTATGTAATATTTCTTTACAATATTATGCCCTATCCAGCTTGCTCTTACCTTGGTCATATCAATAATGGTGTTGTGCCTTTATTTATAAGTCTCCTCGTCCCGTCATATGACCTCGTTCTAAGTCACTATGGGTGATATGTTAAGTTTGCTTCATATTTGATGATAAAGTGGTAGAAGTGGAGCCAGGAATGAACTCAATCCATAAGTATGTGGGTATGAGTTCATGACTGATTCTGAGCCCGCTCCTGATGAGGTTTTGACTTTTCTCCACATCCTTTTCACTGGAAAAAGCGGAACCGAAATGGAATCAAGAATTGGAACTATGTAATGTACCGGGTTCGGTTTTCATTTTGATCTCGGTCCTAGTTTCGATGTTGATCCCAACCTCGATCTCACCAATACTAAAACCTTTAAAATTATGATCCCTTCCTTGGTTCCATCTCTGATGAGTTTAAAATTTCACTAAGTATAAAAGGAAACCTAGTTAAGGATAGGGTAATATGAAAGGTAAACCTTCTAATGATGATATTCATGCTTTCTATTGATCTAATCCATGGTGTCTTGAAGGAATAAACAATATATGGAATATTTGGAGATTTTTCACATAAGGAAGGGAAAGTTTCTGAAATCTCAAAGGGAGCAAAGCCAAAGAAGATAAAGGTGGAGTAGCTTCCCTACACCTTGAGATACAAACACCAAGATGCAACCCTTATAGCTAGCAAGTTAGATTCGGGATGGGCCAATGTTACAGATACTAATTTGGGAACATTCAACTGTGAGGATTTGACTCTCGAGACTTTTGTAGAAGAGGTGATTGGAAGGAAAACATGAATAGTCCAATCTGGGCTAGCACATGCACACTCTTCCCCCTATCAGTTCAGTTCCTGGAGCTCATCTTGACTGTAGCAGGAGCTTACAATCTTGTATCAAGGTAGTGTATGGACCAACAAGGGAATGTAATAATTGATTTATCCCCATAGATGATGAGGTTTATGTTTAATGCACCTACCCCAAAGAACCCCAAACAAGTGATTGAAGTAGTTGCATTACAAATATTCAATAAAAATAAAGAATTCAATAGATCCCACATGAACAAGAAGTGGTTGAGGACTGAGAAGAAATCCTTAGCCAAGGTTCCTGAATAGCCCAAGAGGGGAGACTTCAAGAAGGAAGTTGATGATTTGATTTTGATGCTTTTGAGGGTGTTTGGAAAGGACTCTGCATGCTTCAAGGAATGGATGTTCCCATTCATTGAAGCTATTTTTGATGGCAGGCAGCAATTTGATTGGGACTTGATCTTATCTGATAATTTGCATAATCATATATTGAGGGTGAGGCAAACAAAGAGCTTCTTTATGACCTCCTATGTTATATATGTTGCTGCAAGGATGGGTATTTTCCTTGGGTTGAATGTAGTGGGAATATTGGGAGAAGCTCCTAGACATAAGAAGGTATGGGATCATTATGATCAATTGACCTTGCAAACATCAGAGTTGCACTATACAAGGGTCAATGATGCATTCCTTTATTTCATCATCAACCGATTGACTGGGGATGTTGGATTTAGGTTAAGTAGAGATGCCATGGCTCTCATTGTTGAGTGGGGAAACTGGTATATCCAATACCCCAAGTTCTCTTACTTCAAGTTGGCAGGTTTTGATGGACATCCTCCCCTACTCCCAAGATTTTTTAATGATAGGATTTTCCTCGTGGAATTCATATATCAAGCTATGGGAGTTAATGGGAAATATGCAAACAAACATAAGCTTGGATGCCACAAGTTCCCCATGAAATTGGGAGAATATTGTTGCCTTCACAATTTGGTTGCAAAGGCAGTATGTGAAAAACTGAGTTACTTGAAGTTAGGATTATATACAACCCGAAAACACTTTGATCTGGACCATAAGATGGATAGTCTAAATCCCATTATTTTTTATAAATATTACAATTTGTTGGAAGATTTTTGGATTGATTTATAAGATGACTATGATGTTAGGAGGAGGAGCTATGAAAGGATGACCATCCCACAAATGATTGAGTATGGGGTGAAGGAAGACATTCCTGATACACTATCGGATGATGGTGTAATTTTGGACCCTGGATATGAAGCAGGAAAGATAGGCACCAAGAACTTGGACCCAAAAAACTAGGGTGAGGAGGAATTTATTGATATTAAAAAAAATTCTAGGACAGTGATGGATAGAAGTATCCAATGGGTAGTTATGAGGATAAAGGAGCCACAGGCTCAAGATTCAAAGAAGAGAAAGGAAGGAGCCTTCCAGGGGTACAAAAGAACTAAGAGGAGGACATCTCCTAAAGAGAAATTGGAATATTTTCCTCCTATCTTTGGAGGAGATTTTGTTCTAGAAGTACTCGTTCAAGAAACCCCTGAATCATTGGGTTTAGAAACTACCACAGCTAGAGAAGCATCTTCATCACATCCTTCTCTCCCTGAAAATTCTGAAGAAGAAGTACCAATAGGGACCCTACATGAGAAAGTTGAAACTCTGAGGGGAAAAGAAAATGAGATTGAAATGCATGACATAAATGTTGGACTCAAGGGAACACTGGGAGGGGGGGTGAATCAGTGTTCAGCAAATCTTAAATTTATTCATTTGAAACTTAAACTATTCTGACATTACATTTGAAAGAAAGATGTAAACATTCAAGGGAAACATTCATAACACAATATTTTTGTGTGGAATCCTTGTTAGGGGAAAAACCACAGAGGAGGTTAATCCACAATTTGAGTACTCAAATAAAATATTTACAAAATAGAATGCACTTGCATTCAGGCACACTGCCTAGAGCTCGCTGCTCAAAAGGGAAGACTCACTTCCTTACAAAAGTTTAGATTAAAACCATTTGAAGGATGAATTGAGATAGTAGCATCTACTCATTTTAGGTTACAATTCCAATGAAGCTCATGGATTAGATTTTAGATCCTTTTTCTGACTCTGCTCTGCACTTTTCTGCTCTTCGCATCACACATAGACAAATTCGCACTATTTCTCTGTTGAATTTCACACCATATATTCGCTATGTTCACTACAACCACTATATCCACATCTCAAAATGATAAAACCGATCTCATATATATATCCGCTATCAAGGATTTGAACATTCATATGTTGGCTTCATAAACCATTAATCTCTTTTCAACTATCAGTTAGATCCTTAATTAAATCTTTATGTGAATCCTCCAAATTTAGTTAATACATAGAGAGGACCCAAACAAACATAATCGAGCATGAAAACATTTAATTAATTTCTCCTTATACATCCATGATTACTATATTTGACAAGTCGGCTTGCTAGCACAGATAACCAAAAGATTAGTGCACCGGATCTCTTAGATCACATACCAGTGAATGTGCATCAATATGCTTCTTGAATAAGGTAATAAAAACATCAAAAAATATTTGTCTGAGATCCATAACCCAAAATAATAGTTCGGTGAAGTATTCAGATCAACTTGTATGCCTTTAACAGGATGTCCTGTTCTTCACTCTATTATGTCGATGTAAACCAAAACTATATTGTAGACCAGATGTATGACTTAGGTTGCCATCAATGACAACACTTACAAGCCATATGCCAACATTATCCCCCTTTAGTATTGATGGAAACACTTAGTGAAAAATGATTGTCAGAATCATTATAAGTACGCTGCCAAACTACTCTCTCTCCCTATGCTTCAAAATATTTCAAAACACAACTCCCCCTAATATTTATGAGACATTTTTCACTGCACTCTCTCCCCCTTTGACATCAATGAAAAATAATAGAAACAATATGCCAAAAAGACAAAACATGTGTTCAAAATCTTCAAAACATCAAAACATATATGCTGACAATTCTCCCCCTTTGACCAAAACTTCAAAAAAATTAATTAGTTTTGAAAAAAAAGCAGTTGTTACTTTAGAAAATTATCTTATGATTTTTCTTCATTTATGGAAGGAACTTCTTCCAAGAATCTATTGTGATCCCAATGATAATAATCAAGTTGTTGTTTTTGGATGTTTTGTTGACAATTTTAGTTAGAGATTCCAGAATTGTAATTGCTTCCTCTAGTTTCTCACCTTTCCTTAATATCTCCACCATCTGCTCCAATCTACATTTGGTTTGATCCTTCACCTTCAAAAAAGTTTCCACAAGTGTGTTATTGGAGGATTGAAATTTTGCGTGTTCAGACTGTAGCTCCCAAATTCTTTTCCTGATGGTGTCATCCTGATCTTGAAACATGTCAAAGCTTTTTCCAATGTCATTCAACTTTGTTTCAATCTACTCCAATTTCTCTTTGTAATACCAACAGCATGCGGCTAGCGGATGCAATATTTGTAGATGTTATTAGTTGAAGTGATGCATTGCCTCAACTCATTCATTTTCTTCTTTATTTTGGTAAGTGATAGTCTAAACTGCTCCTTCAAATGAGAGATAACTTCACCCTCTTCTTTGTCTTTGTCTTCATAGTTCATTGTTTCTTTACTGTATTCAATCATTTCTTCAAGTAGAATGTTCTACAAACTTTCCATTTTGATCTTGTAGTGCTCAATATGAGCATTTAGTACACTCAGAATCATATCTTTATCATATGATGGTTTGACAGACCATAACTTAGCAATTTTTTGCATTCCACCTTCTTCTTGAATAAGTTGTTGTAGCATTTCCTTTGTCAGATCATCTTCTTCCTCACCAGATTTTTCTGGTTCTTGTTCATTTCTCTGTGGATCCTCAATTTATTCATCAGATTCTTCATCTAGAATATCCACAATTTCCTTTTCTTTTCCTTTTCCTTCAATTGTGGGAATTTTGCATTCCAGAGGGTTGTATTCAATAATTTATTTTTCTCTTCTTCTTTTTTTCTTCATACCATCGGAAGAGGAACCAACTTCAATTGTTCTTATCGGAAGGGAAATACTGACTGAGCCACACTTTCCAAGCACATTCTTAAAGAAAATTTCAAATTCTTGATCCCAATTAGCCAAGCTCCTAGAATATGAGTGTATTTGTTTGCATACCGGTTTGTTTTCTTTCCACATCACATTGTCGATCTTTGGCAAACAATTCAAGAAATACATTACTAAACATATAATTAGAGTACCGAACCTGAAAGGGTAGCCTATCTCTTTGTTAGTTGCACATTCTCCATTAACTGATTCTTTATCAATCAGCACAGGTCAAAGTCCTGACATTCAATTATCATCTTGTGAGAAATATAGATTGCGCCAGCCGAAGTCACTCCTTCTCAGTTTCTGAAAAAGACTTTATATGAAATTTTTTGTGCAATGTACTTTGTAACAATATTTTTGATTGTCACAATTATTAGCGCCCTCTAATCTCCAATTATCCCAATTAGGGTTTCAACTTCTTTGTTCTGGATGGATTTCTTCCTCGGTATATCTTTGACTTTTCATAATCCAGTCAAATTCTCAATTAATTCCTTTGAAATGATGTAGGGTTTGTCCAAATTTAAAATATCATCATGCAATTTTCTCAAGATGAATAACGAATTTTGCATTCTCAAAATACGAAAACTCATTCCAGGTATCCAAATTCTTATGTTTGGCTTCTCTCAATTGATTTAATTCGTTGGGTAATGATAGATTCCTCATGGACATAAGCTTTCCACTATTGTATTCATCCAAAATGATTGACCCTTTGATTTTTTCTATTTTTCCTTTTTCCCTTAGGTTTAACAACCGTACACCAAATTATATGAAAAAATTTAAAACAATTGAAATACCTAATAGATTTTGAGTTTCGACGGTGAAACAACTTCTCTGCTTTGAAATTCTTCTACCAAGTTCTCTCCTTCTTTTCTTCTTTGATGCAAAGTGACAAATGACGGTTCCAACTTGACTTTTATAGGTCACACACTTGTAATAAAAAAAATTTCCCTAAGTTTTCTAGGTGTTCTGTTTTCTTAGATAGAGAGAGAAAAATTATTTTGCGGACCTATGAATTCTCTGAATTTTCTTCTAAAAATTCTCCAAAACCTCTGCATATCATTGATACACCTTTTTGACCATTCTTCGCATTCTAGTACCATCTACGGACAGGGGAGGAAAAAATTTCTTGAAAAACTCCCCCTAGGCCAGTGGCCTGAAATCGATTACCGAAAGAATTATCGGAAGCAGGTTCTCGTGTAGAACCATTTCTACAATCAGACTCATTCTTCCTTACCCATGTCTTCTTCATCTAATCTCTTATCTCATCTATAGTCACTTTTCTTTTCCTTTTTCATCTTCCTATATATTTTTTCCTCTGTATACCGGACCTCTTCTATCCACATTTTTGCTTCTGCAGAATCTTGCAATGTGACCATATTTATTGCAATTGTAGCACACAGTACTTCCTTTTCCAGACCAATCATTCCATTTATTTATTCTTGATCTACATTGATTAGCAATATGTCCAAATCTTACACATGTGTAACATTCAACATTCTTTCTATTGACAAAGTAGTTTGACACATTTCTGCATTCGATTGATTTATGACCAAACTTTTTGCATTTGAAACACTGACCAAAAAATGATAAATCTCTTGATTTCATATTACTTCTACACTAAGTAGCCATATGGTTAAATTTATTGCAAGAAAAATAGTATCCATTAAACTTTTGAGTGTGAGGTTGTCTTACCGAATACCATCCACCTTTGTTCATCTGGTTTCTTTGTCTAAAATTATTTTCTCCTAATTTGGAACTTTCTATTTTTTCATATCCAAGACCTCTCTTATCATTTCCACTCTTTTTTCCTTGAGTAAGCTCATCAAGCTTAACTGAACTGATCGTAAACTTCTCCTCATATTCATTTGTAGTGGTAAGTTCATTCCTAAGAATGACAATCTGTTTACCAAGTTCTTCTCCATTGTTTCTGAATCGTTGCAGTTCTCTTTCCAATTGTGTGAATTCTTCAGTTTCTCTTTTGCATTCATCAAATTTCTCCTTTAATGGTTGAGCAAGATTCTCCTCATTCTTCTTCTTTTCTTCAATCTCTTTAGTCAGCTTCATCACCATAGATTCCATTTCATGTTTTAGGGTAGCATTATTTCTAGCAAGCTTTTCACATTCTTCTATTATTTCCTTCAAAGTCTGATTCAGGTGAGCATCATCCATGTTCTTGCTCTCTTGTTGTTGTATCTGGTCATAGAGATCATTTCTCTTCTCCCTGGATTTTGCAATCTGACCCTTCAAAATCTGAATGAATTTCTCAGCATCCCTAAGACTTGCTTTCAATTCCTGAACTTCTGCTTTAGACTGATCAAGGTCATCAAGTGCCACCAAAAGTTGTTGTTGAAGACTACTAGAGTCCATCACATTCCAAGATCCACCTCAAGTTGCTAAAATTCTTCTGAGGAATCAGATGCTCTGATACCAATTGTTGGACTCAAGGGAACACTGAGAGAGGGGGGTGAATCAGTGTTCAACAAATCTTAACTTTATTAATCTAAAACTTAAACCATTTTGACATTACATTTGAAAGAAAGATGCAATCATTCAAGGGAAACATTCATAACACCATAATACAAAGATTTTTTGTGTGGAAACTCTGTTAGGGGAAAAACCACAGTGGAGGTTAATCCACAATTTGAGTACTAAAATAAAAGATTTACAAAAGATAATGCACTTGAATTTAGGCACACTTCCTAGAGCTCATTGCTCAAAAGGGAAGGCTCACTGTCTTACAAAAGCTCAGATTAAAACCATATGAAGGATGAACTGAGATAGTAGCATCTATTCATGCTAGGTTACAGTTTCGATGAAGCTCATGGATTAGATTCTGGATCCTTTTTTTGACTCTGCACTTCGCTCTGCTCTACACTTTTTTGCTCTTCGCATCACACATAGAGAAATTCGCACTATTAATCTGCTGAATTTCACACCATATATTTGCTATGTTCACTACTACCACTATATCCACATCTCAAAATGATAAAACCGATCTCATATATATATCCACTATCAAGGATTTGAACATTCATATGTTGGCTTCATAAACCATTAAGTTCTTTTCAATTGTCGGCTAAATCCTTAATTAAATTTTTATGCGCATCCTCCAAAGTTGGTTAAGACATAGAGAGGACCCAAACAAACATAATCGAGCACGAAAACATTTTATTAATTTCTCCTTATACATCCATGATTACTATATTTGACAAGTCATCTTGCTAGCACATATAACCAAAAGATTAGTGCACTGGATCTCTTAGATCGCATACCAGTGAATGTGCATCATTATACTTCTTGAATAAGGTAATGCAAACATCAACAAACCTTTGTCTGAGATCCATAACCCAAAATAATAGTCCGGTGAAGTATTCAAATCATTTTTTTTTCCTTTAACTGGATGTCTTGTTCTTCACTCTGTTCTACCAGTGTAAACCAAAACTATACTGTAGATCGGATGTATGACTTAGGTTGCCATCAATGACAACACTTACAAGCCATATGCCAACAATAAATACCAATTCAAAGGCTACACAATCAAATATTGAACCTCTTGTGACTGCTTCCACTAAAGATATTGAAGGTGTTGAGATCGAGCATGTCCTAACTCTAGAGGACCAATGGAAGATTTTTGAGGATGCAAAGAGAGAAGCAGATGCCAAAACTAAAGCTGATGCAATAGTAAAATAGCAAGAATTTGAGGCTCGAGCTAAATCTGATGCACTTTCTAGGCAACAAGAATTAGAAGCTACGGAAAAATCTAAAGAATTGGTAAGAAAACAAAAAGAGAAAGAAGATCTTTTGCTGCAACAAAGGGAAATAGAGCGGAAATCTAAAGAAGAAAGAGATAAGTTAGCTTTGTTACAAAAAATCCATGAACTAGAAGAAGAAAGGGCTCAGAAAAAGAGAGAAAGAGAAGCCATTGAGGCTAAGTTTAGAGCCATAGAAGAATCTCAGAGAAAGAAAGAAGAAGAAGAGCTCGAATTGAGAAGACTTGAAGAAGAAGAGCAGGCTAAACAAGAGCAAGAAGCTGCTAAAATGTGGGCAAAGGTCAAGGAGCTAGAGAAACAAAGAGATGATATGTTAGAAGAAAGGAGGAGAGAGGAAGAACAAGAGAAAGCTAATACTGATAGGCTGGCCAAGGAAAAGGCAAAAAAGTTAAAGCAACAAGAGGTTGATTCTCAACCTAAGGTAGCACTCTGGCAACCCCTCTCTCCTACCACATCTTCTTCTATACAAGTGGTAACTCCTCCTCCTGCCCCAACATGGTTAAAACTTAATTTGGAAAGAAAACATATAGTACAACCCCAACCCCTTAACTGGGATGATGTGATGAAAGAGATTGAGAAGGAGAGGCCCAAGAAAAGGGCTAGAGTTCTTCATTCTACTAGGTTGATGGATGTTGGGGAGATTGTAGTTGAATGTGTCATTCCTATGGTGGACAAAGATAAATAAGAGATGCAATTGAGTGACTATCAGTTAGGCACCATGAATTTGTGAAGACCTACAAGGAACCAACAAATGGATCCTATTGATATTGTAGCCTCTTCCACCAAATCAAGAATGGTAAAGGACAAGCTAAGGAAGGATGAGCTCAAATATTAAGTAGAAAAATTGCATAAATTTTTGAAAGATTTGTCTTCTCCTATTTCTTCACAATCTGTTGCTCCTGAGACACCAGTTTTATAAAGTAAGAAAGAGGTAGAAATCCTTATTGAAATGAGGAATAAGGTGAGAATGATGGATAGATGGATTTCTAGGCTGAATTAGGATGTAGAGGATTTACTTGTTGAGAGTTGTAAAACTCATGAAAGTGCACTAGAATTGGTTAATGATATGGTTTCACATGCTGAGACTCGTGGAAAACAAGAAGAGGAATATACAGAGTATGCAAGGAAGTTGAAAGATATCAATAAACTACCAATACAAACCTTGTTGGAATATTCCATCCTTGAAGAGGATAATGTAGACTTCATTGAAAAGACCATCAGCATTATTAGATGTTGGTTTTCATTCATTTATGGACATAGGAATGAGGTGCAACAAGTTGGAAAGGATCTACATGAGCAAGCTGAGAAGTTGGGAGCAAGTATTGCTATACTTGTTAATGAAGACATCCTTGTAATACATGGCCTCCTTCTTGATAAACATAAAAAGAAATGGAGTGGTAGATTTGAGGAGGTAATACAAAAGGGGATGATGGCGATGACCTATTGATGGATAGGCTCATGGATATCAAGGAAGAAATAAAGGCAACCATAAGGGAGCTTATTAAACTTGGAGATATGCAAGAGTTTGTCTCTACTGAACTAAAAAGAATAAAGTTTGAAGACAGTTGGGTGGACGGGCCAGAGATGGATGTACTTCAACAAGTGTTCACTAATTATGATGAGTACATACTTGAGAAAAAAATTTGGGAATGAAGTGGAATTGACATATCCCTTTGCCAGATGAGCATCAAAAATACACGGCTAGCTGGACTACTCCCTTTCCTATTTTGCAGGATTATGACACAAGTTCAACTGGAGATCCTAGCATTTCTATCTTCCCCCTCTTGAGCACAGATTTTGATAAGGGATGATCAATTAATAACTGAAGATCATGATGGACAGTCATTCTACATTGCCCAATTTGCTCCATGATTTGTGGATCTAAATTTTTGATGAAAGGTGTAACTATGGATTTTCCTCCAAGATTAAAAGGTTGGCAAATCACATGCATATTATATTAATCCACAGTAAACAATGAAATCCAAAGGAAATAACAAAGGAATAAATGAAATGATCTCACCCAGTCCTTCATCCTTCATGGTTGACTTCCATTGTACCTTCTAGCTTGCTGAAATGTGAAGTGCCCTCAAATTTTGATGAGAAACTCTATACTATGGACTAGCCCTAAGCAAGTGTTGAAGGATTCAAATGACTATGCAAAAGAATATAAAATCCTACATGCGATATTAAAACCTACAAAAGACAATGTTAGACAAAAAGAATGAAGTGAAGAAGTGAAGAAGAAGTTTTAGATATAAAATTAAGAAATATTAAGAGATGTCGAAATGAAGAAAAAATTGGCATTTTATAGAAAATGCAATTTCGTATGGATGGATGAGATTAAAGATTGATAAGTGCCCTAGAATCTATGGTCAAGATTCAAAATAACAACCTCTTAATTAGGGTTAGGGCAACTCTAGGATGAAATTCAAATTGAGTGGATGAGATTTAATTTAAGAAATTAAATCAAAGAAGGAGAATAATTGTGACAGTGAGATGAAAATTAGCAAGTAGAAAAAGGATGATTTAGAAAATAAAGTTATTTTAGAAATAACTTACTTTGTGGAGAGAAATGCTATTTTGAAATTAATATTTTAAATTAATTCCAAAATGGTGAATTCATGTGAGAGTAAATAATAATAATTTAAAATTATTTACTTGGAAAGAGGGAAATTGCCAATTTAAATAAAATACTTTTATTTAAATTTAAAAAGAAAATCAATAAGATAATTAAATAATTAAAATTATTTAATTGTGAAGGAAAATTAGAAAGTGGGTAATTTTAAATAAATGGTTTTATTTAAAATTAGAAAGAAAGTTGGAGAAGATAATAATTAAATAAATAATAGGAATTTATTTAATTATGAGCGGACATAAATAATTAATGACGTATTAAATAAATAAATAAAGTTTATTTATTTAAATAATCAAAGGAAGTAATGGACTGATAATAATTAAATAAATTTAGGAATTTATTTAATTATAGAGTGACATAAGAAATTAGTGACGTATTTAAATAATAAATGTAATTTATTTATTTAAATAGCCAGGAGGAATAAAAGATGTGAATTAATTAAATAATTAAGAATTATTTAATTAATAGTTGACATTGGACTATAGGACATAATTAAATATTTTAATTATGTTGAGACGAAGCATGATATAGAAAAATGTGGTTTGCGGGTCTAGGTCATTTTTATGTGTCTACATTTGCCCCTCTTTGTCATAATGCAGCCTATCGCATTGTGGCAAAGAAAATAAGTAAAATAAATGCCCCAGTGCAAAATAAGATGAGGAAGAATGACGACGAGGGTTGCGGTATGCCCCCTCAAGAGCACAGTTGGGTTCAGAGGGCACGAGTGTGCTCTCGAAATGGATGAGAAGACTAGAGAATGAAGGAATAGAAGAAACATTAGCGTGGAAGACATGGATATCGATATGGGGAAGGAAATGCAAGTTAATGTGGAAAAAAAATGCATGTTAGAATCCTTCAACATTTGCCAAAGTACTAATAAGTGTTGCTCAAATCATCATTGGGCTGTAAAAATGACACAAATGGACAACAAACACCAGGGTATGACATAGACCAAGGTGTGCAAGATCATCCACTTGCAAGACAGACGGTCGCAGACAAGGAATGTCCTAACTCATACTAGAGGCCAATTTGCCCCAGTCTTTTTGTCAAGACAATTCACAAATAGCAGTCAAAGAAGACAAAATAGGTCATGAGACGTCATCGCACCTCTATATCCTTCAGGGGACATCCTCGAGGTAGCTAGTAACATGACCAAAAGACAAGTCAATAAAAAGATAAGACAAAGTAGCCAAAAATTAATAGCCATTTAATTGTATTGCCAATGTTTGTTTGTCGAAGTTTAATTGTTTGATAGTTTGACAGTTTTGATGATTTGAGGGTTTGATAGTGCCTAAGGTCGAGAAGGACACATCCTGAAAAGGTAAATGAAATTTTGACGAGGTCCAAATCCAAGGACACATCTTGAAGAGGACCAAAAAGTGACGAGATTGACATTTTGACTAATTTTGACTGTATGATTGATTGGCTTATGTTGTCTAATTTTGACCAATTTTGACGCTGACGCTTCAAATGACTATCTTGTGTCAAGTGCGACTATGTCTGCTTTATTTGACCGACATGACCATGTTTGACTTATGAGTTTTATTTTGAAAAACCTAAAAGAATTGGCCTAATGTCTCGGGGACTTGTTGACTGGTGGCCTTGCCTACGTAGCAAATGCGCAGAGACAAAGTAGTTCGGACAAATGACAAAGACTGATTGACTTGACGGACTTGACAAGATATGACTGAATTTGACTCTTTTTTTGGAATTTTGACATTGATTTGGATGTTTTTGTATTTTCTTCATGACATTTTTCAATTTTTAGGTCTTTTTTCAAGACTTTTTCTAATTTTTAGGACTTTTTTCAGGACTTTTTCTAATTTTTAAGATTTTTTCAGGACTTTTCTGATTTTTATGACTTTTTGATGTTTTGTGAAAATTGTGACAAAATGCATGTGAATGATGCCGATGCACGTGAATCCAAGGACAACCATGATTTTTCCGCTAGTTAATTTGAATGCCGATTGATAGGTGATGATGACAACAACAACGTTGTTTGACGTGGGAAGGACACATCTTGAAACAACATGAAGATGACAATGATATGACAAGAGGATAAAAGTTTGCAGCAGGGCCAGGGACAAAGTCAAGGAATGTTTTGGATGATGCGCCAGGTTTTCCATATTGTTGCATTTGGAATGACTTAAGTAGGACTAGATGGGATGACGAAGGATTGTAGGACCATTGACAAGGGAAACCAAGATAGGTGATAGGTAAAAGGTAGGAGAGATGGATGACTTTGATGAAAGATAGGAGACATGGATGGCTTCGACTAGGAGAATTATCATATGGTCTCCAAGGATGATTCTGCATAGTGAAAAGGAGGCTATGAAGGTAATGACATGATATTTAATGAATAAGGTATGACCAAAAGATAGACATGTCAAGAGTTTTCCCAAAGCATGACCTATTTTTGTATTTTAGTCCTCATCAAGATCAAAGTAGGTGGGAAAATGGACGAAAAGTGATAGGGTTTAGATGGATGGACAAAAATGTCAAAAATGTCATGTGAAGGGCATGGGAGATGAGACGACTTGCCCCCAAGTGTAATGGTCCACATAGATGATTTATTTTACACATGACGCCTGTTTGCTAGGTTTTCATCATGGTACTTGTCCAAAGTGCCATAAAAATGGTTTTCACTATTGGACAGAATTTTTCTCTTTACTATTTTTGTCATTTTTTTATTCTTTTGGTGTCACCATGATCCTGTTTGCCAGGTTTTCATCAAGGTGGCAATTTTTTTATTTTTCAATTTTTTTGTATTTTTGCATTTTGTCAGATAACCTTAATGCCTTAAATGACCACTGACTTTGTTGAAGCCTTTGATGGTGTTGATGTAGAAACAGGTGCCATGGCATGCCAATAATGACCTTTATGAATTAGTTGCCTTGTCAGGATGATAGCGCTTGTATACAGTTGATAGATGTCATTGTGATCCTTGTTGATACTAGAGTTGGCCTTTATCAGAATATGCACATCGGGATAGAGTGCCATGAGAGTCCTTATGATAGAGAGTTGTTGCCAAGATGCGATGGATTTGTGACATCGGATGTTTGGACTTTAAGGAGGATGTAGGATTATGACGGATGATGGTGGGCGTGGATGGGTTGGTTGGATGTTTGGATGTTTGGATGTATTGGTTTTTATTCTCCAAACTTTAGGTGTTGGGTTAGGATGTTGTTTAGAACCAACATAATTATATGTCTTTCTTGATGGCCATTTTGGAGGGGGTGGACATGTATTATATGTGGGAGTCCTCTTGTGATGTGGAACCGCATTTTGATTGACTTTTGGATTTGGCATGTTTTCTTTTCCTGATTCATTCTTTTCTTGACTTGACCCATTTTGTTTTGGGGTCCATTTTAGCTTCATTTGTCCACTTGTATTTTTGATTGATTTCATGGCCTTTGGCATGTGATTTTGGATTTTGTATTTGAAAGAATTTTGTTGGTTCCAAATGGAAGGTTTATTCATGATGGAATGATGGTTTGGGGTGTGGAGGGAAGGGGTATTGGTGAAAATCTTATGACAAGGACTACTCATGACACCCATTTTGATGTTTGTATGAGATAAAGTTTCCCCCAATATCGAGGAGGGACCACTAACATCGTTATATTTTCTAACTGATAAATAGCCAAGACCTTGATGTTTATAATCTGTCTGAACTTGTACAGGTTCTATAATTCCTTGCTCATGTAGGCCTAGTCCTTTTCCTTGATAATGCATGTTCTGACAAATTATGTTTGCGATGGGGTACTTTTTACTTTGGAAGCAAGATTTAAACCCATCCTTATTATGGAACTTAATGCTCAAAATCTTCTCATTTGTAAGAAATCTTGCTCAGAAAAAGATAGATGATCCTAATTGATAGGATGTTGTAGCTTCACTGACAGATTGGACAGATTTTTGATTGACATCTTCATTTTTATTTTCTAACATATTGGATTCTAATGATTCTACTGGTGCGTCCCAACCAATGTATCATTTGCAAATATGTCCATGCTAGAAGACTATTGTTCTAGTGGTAGATCATCTATGTGTCCCATGAAGGCAGGTGTTTCACTTTTGAAAGTGTCAATATCCAAAGCTTGGATAGGGTCATCTTCAAGTGTTTGATCATGACTGGCATAGAGGTCAAGGAGTGGATCATTTTGGACTTCTTGATCAAAGATAGTGTCTTGATCAAAGATAATGTCTTGATCAAAGATAGTGTCTTGATCAAAGATGGGTTCGTTTTGAATGACATGATCAAAAATAGGATCTTGACAAAGGATAGGTTTGTCTTGAATGACATGGTTGTGGATGGACTCTTGAACAAGGATAGGTGCCTTTGGTATGCTATGATTGTCTAGGAGGACTTCTTGAATGGACGTAAAGATGGGGTCATGGAATGGACTACTTTGATCTTGAAATGATGGTGATGTTATTATTTCATGCTTTGGATTTTCCTTTTGACATGTATCCTCAAGTGTAGGTAAGAAGATGGGACTTTGGAGACCATGACTAGATATGTTTTCATGACAAAATGGAGTGTCTTGGAATGGATTGGTGTATAATGGACTAGGATATGACATGGAGGTTTGGACTTGGTTGAGGGATGATGGGATAGGATAGGACATGAATACATGACAAAGATATGACGTGAATGGAGGAATAGGATATGACGTGAATGGAGGACTAGGATATGATGTGGATGGAGGACTAGGATATGATGTGGATGGTTGGTTTCCCTTCTCAAATTTAGGGTGGGTATGACTAATGGAATTTTGTTGTGACTTGGTACCATCGATGGTGTTAGGGGACTCTTGATAGTAGATGGATAGAGGACCAGGACTCATGGATTGTTGGTAAGATGGATAGAAGGATGGAGGACTAGAGGTTGAGGTGAATTTTTGTTTGGATTGGAGGTATAGTTTTAAGAAGTCCATGGCTAGTTGTGCTTGACCATTACTAATAAATTGGCATTCAATTTGACTAGCAAGCATGTCATAGTGACTTGAAGACATGATGGTGGATGGAATGAGACTACGACTATGACTATGTATGATGTAAGGTGAAAATGCAAAGTGAAGAAAAAGACTAAAAGGAATGTCAAATGCAAAGTGGTAATGAGTGTCCTAAATTATTTTTAGGAAAATTTTTCTAACCATTCAAAGTTTGGCCAATGTCTCGATTTGGATTGTCAAATGACTGGTTTGAAGGAAAAGATGACAAAATGACAAGGTGAGATTTTCACACTAGACTTATGAGTTGGAAATAACTCACAAGAGGACAATGACTAAGGATTGATTTGTTTGACTTGGTCCAATGACAATGTATTTTTGAGACAATGGTTCGACAAAATAAGGAAAGTTTTCCTATCCCAAAGTGTGCAAATTTGAGGACTTAAGACTTTTCCTATGCTAAAGATGATGGTGGATTGTAAGCTAAATGAAAACTAAAAATGCAAAGATGGATGACTTGGAAAAGTGTTTTTTCGGTTTTGGACAGAGACTGCTGGAAAAAGAGGTTTACAAATGCTTGGTCTCGGGTTTCTGACAGTAATAATGTTTTTTTGAGTTGACAGGAAAATGCGTCACAGTTTCAAATGTGTCATTCCAAGAAGCAATCGTGTCACAAGAAGACAAATGTGTTGCAGAGTAGTCAAATGCACCTCAAAGTCTAGCAAATGTGTTTCAGGAAAGAAAATGCATTGCAGAGAAGTCGGTTGCATCTCAAAGTCTGGAAAATATGTTGCAATTTATGATATTGCTATCAAGATTCAACCATGTAGTTTTTGAGTCAAACTCATTGACCCGTGATTCATGAGTAATGGTTCACAAGAACCCATCTCTCATGATAATGAATGGTCCACTTAGCACTCATTGCATCTAGGTGATGCTCACAGAGGTGAAGCATTGGTCCATCCCAGGAGGTCACCCATCCCAATACTGCTCCAGTTCAAGCACGCTTAACCACAGAGTTTCCCCCAAGGTTAAGCCCACTTAGCTTGCTACCCCATTTGCAAAACCTTCAGCAAGTGTTGTGCCTTATGAACCATTCATTATAGAGCCCCTTTATCTCATTATGAACCTTGCATTATGAACCTTGCAGTTTGATAGATGCATTGCAGTATTTTAGCATATGTTGTGTAGAATGGCAATTGTGGCATTTAAGCAAGCAGATGTGATGTGGAATGGCGATTGCGGTGTTTTAAGTTGAACATGCGTTGCAATAGAGCGATTGTGGCTCAAAATGTATCAATTGCGGTTTGAAAAGGAAAATGTGTTGAGACAAGCAATTGCGGCGTTTTAAATAGAATATATGGTGTGACAGAGCAATTGTAGTTTAGAAATTATCAAATGTGGTTCACTATGGAAAATGCATCACAATGTTTTGTTTGTGGCAAAAAATTTGGCAGATTGCAAAGAATTTGTGTCAGTTTTGCAGTTTTGTTTCAAATTTTGGGGTTGATGTTCATTTGTTCATGTTAGTTGAATACACTTGGAAAACACATGATGTTGAAAGAAATTGAAAAAAAATCACATAGAAAACATTTACAAATCCCTATGGCTGCAAAGACAGTATTCTTTTGGATCCCACGCGGATTTTACTCCAACCGCATATTATTAGCGGATGAATTCAGAAGCTTGGCCCCACGGGCTCCCCCTTATAGTGCACTCACTTCTCAGGGCAACCAAGCTTCCAACCTCCACGAATCTCCCATGGTAGGCTGATCATCTCTACTAAAAACTGTGCAGGTGTGGGTACCTTGGCAACGACCATTGCTGCACCAAAGAATAGAAGGTTTTTGGTCACACTAAAAACAAGGGTTTTAATTCAGGCACCCGTTCGAGTGGTCATACATGGGGCGCAAGATTAAGCTCCATTAAGGAGGAACTCCAGCCTGAAGAGGTTAAGCTCAACAGGGTTTTGGGGAGTACTACTTGGTCCGTATGACATATCTGTACTCGTAATCCTAGGCTTTCTCTTAGGATTCACATTTGTATACCGGTCGGGAGTAGCTCAGCTAAAGAGCTTCATTGCCGGTTTGAGTCGCTTTGGGGTGAGTACTTTTTCCCACCAAAGCAAGTCTGGTTTCTAACTGTCTGTAGTGTGAACTAACTAACAGTTCATTTTAAACCCATGAAAAGCGTGATTGTTCTTTTTAAACCAATGCAAAATTGTGATTGTTCATTTTACCCATGAGTGAAATCAAAATTTGTGAGATTAAATTGAATAAACAATCAATTAAATTGAGTTAGACTCCAGCTTGACACAAGCTGTCATAGAAAGATTAGTATCCCAAAAAATCTCTAATCTAGAAGTAGGAAACAGAAGGACACTAAAAAAAGATAAAATAGAAAAAGTTTGTTACCAGTCATTTACGTCGCAACAGAGAAAATGTGGCTCGATACGGCGGATGCGTCGTTATATCTGGCATATGCGGCTAAAAATGTCTTTTGCGATTTGGCTTATGTCAAATGCGGCTCGAGATGGCGGTTATGTCACTCGGGTAGTCAAATGTGTCACAATAGAGCGGTTGCATCGCTTGTGCAAGCAGATGCAGTGCAATAGAGAATTTCTATCGCAGGGACTATCAAGTGTGTCATTCCGTACACCTGTACCTGTAAAAAAATGACAGAAACCGTACGATTACCTACAAAATGTGTTAGAAGCATCGGGTTCACCAATGTAACTATGGATTTTCTTGCAAGATTAAAAGGTTAGAAAATCACATGCATATTATATTAATCCACAATAAACAATGAAATGCAAAGGAAATAACAAAGGAATAAATGAAATGATCTCACCCAGTCCTTCATCTTCCATGGCTGACTTCCATTGTACCTTCTAGCTTGTTGAAATGTGAAGTGCCCTCATATTTCGATGAGCAACTCTATACTAGGACTAGCCCTAAGCAAGTGTTGAAAGATTCAAATGACTATGCAAGAGAATATAAAATCCTACATGCAATATTAAAACCTACAAAAGACAATGTTAGACAAAAAGTATGAAGTGAAGAAGTGAAGAAGAAGAAGTTTTAGATATAAAATTAAAAGATATTAAGAGATGTCGAAATGAAGAAAAAATTGGCATTTTATAGAAAATGCAATTTTGTATGGACGGATGAGATTAAAGATTGATAAGTGCCCTAGAATCTATGGTCAAGATTCAAAATAACAACCTCGTAATTAGGGTTAGGGCAACTTTAGGATGAAACTCAAATTGAGTGGATGAGATTTAATTTAAGAAATTAAATCAAAGAAGGAGAATAATTATGACAGTGAGATGAAAATTAGCAAGTAGAAAAAGGATGATTTAGAAAATCAAGTTATTTTGTGGAGAGAAATGCTATTTTGAAATTAATATTTTAAATTAATTCCAAAATTGTGAATTCATGTGACAATAAATAATAATAATTTAAAATTATTTACTTGGAAAGAGGGAAATTGTCAATTTAAATAAAATACTTTTATTTAAATTTAAAAAGAAAATCAATAAGATAATTAAATAAGAGGAAAATTAGAAAGTGGGTAATTTTAAATAAATGATTTTATTTAAAATTAGAAAGTAGGTAATTTTAAATAAATGATTTTATTTAAAATTAGAAAGAAAGTTGGAGAAGATAATAATTAAATAAATAATAGGAATTTATTTAATTATGAGCAGACATAAATAATTAATGACATATTAAATAAATAAACAAGTTTATTTATTTAAATAATCAGGAGGAAGTAATGGACTAATAATAATTAAATAAATTTAGGAATTTATTTAATTATAGTGTGACATAAGAAATTAGTAACGTATTTAAATAATAAATATAATTTATTTATTTAAATAGCCAGGAGGAATAAAAGACGTGAATTAATTAAATAATTAAAAATTATTTAATTAATAGTTGGCATTGGACTATAGGACATACTTAAATATTTTAATTATGTTGAGACGAAGCATGATATAGAAAAATGTGGTTTGCAGGTCTAGGCCATTTGTTATGTGTCTACAAGAGGAATTAGTGCAAAAATTGTATGTTTGTAGAATTCATATCCATTTTGTAAAGGTCGGCTCATTGAAGCAAGGATTGGCCACATAAAGAGAGATCTAGGATAGTTTTACAGTTTTTACAGTTTTTATCCAAAGATACTTAGACATTTTTACAAGTTTTCAATACAGCTTATGTTATTTCCATAATAAATTTCAATGGTAATGTTAATGAACAATAGTCATTCGTATGCTAGTGAATGTTGTGCATAAATTTCTCTTATTTGATAAAAATTAATAAAAGATTTTGAATCTGAGACTATTTCATTGAGTTATCTGTGAATGGAATTTCTTTGTATTTGTTGATCTATAAATTTTAGTGATGAGCTGGTGATATGTTCTGGTTTGGTTTCAAAATTTTAATGATGATGAATGATTGTATCTCTTGAATTAGCACTATGAATGAATGTAGTGGTACAGATTATTCTATGGATTGTATCGTTTTATGGTTTTAGTTGTTTGGAAGAAATGCTCATTACGAAGTTTGTATGTTTGAATTAAAGGAAATTTACATTTATGATTTGTTGTCCTACGCTTTGTTCTATCTTTTTCTCTTTATTTACAGCCCCCAAACATTAAGTTAGTTTGCATTATGTAGTTTGTACCCTTTACTAGCAGGCCCCTTGAACATTACAGCTGCATAGGCCACTAAACGACATCAGCACAGTTGAAAACCAACTACAAAGACCTTGGAAGATAGGTGGCTATAGGTTATCTATCTTTTTCAAGAAAAATAGGGTAGTAATATTTTGTTTTAACGTTGTTGTGTCGTTTTGACCATCAACATGTTCCTATCTTGGATACTCCAAACATTTTTCACTTAGCAACACCTTTCATTCTTACTATTAGTGTAAATAGTGTATTTATCCATCTAGTTAGGATATCACCTTTCTATTATTGACCTATTCATACTCATAGCTTAAGTTTACTTAGGCTTCGTATACTTTTGTCTCACTTCATAGCATTGAAACATGTCTCCTCGTCACTTAAGACACCTAACACTTTATACTTTCCACTTGGTTACACACGTGTCAAGTGATCTCACAAGTGTTGCACATTTGGAGGGGTAGTTAGAGATTGTCTCTTACCTTCTCACCTCATCTACCTTGCCTATATATGCAAGGTTTCTCATTGTATATTTGCACTATTCATATTATATGATAGATATCCTATGATGTGCTAAGGTCAATACTAATTCACTATTTTGGCAAGTGAAACCTATAATTGCACTACCTATAAAATTTCAAATCATACTTACTTGGGAGATTCTTTAATTGAGTGAATTTTGGGGCATAAACTTGTGGTTGATTCACATGTATTGATCTTAGACTTTATCATTTGAGGAGGTATCATGGATTTTTCTATTCATCCTTCTATGGTAATCATAAATAAGAACAATTATGATTCTATGAAAAAATCCATCTTGGCACATCTCAAGCGAATGAATTTTGTCTTATCTTTATGGACACCTACCTGAACTAGATACGCATGGAATAAAATTAGTTTGGAGAAATAATATTGATCATCTTGTAGGATTGAATGGCTCTAATTTTGATTGTAACATTTATTAGGCATTGATTGCCCCTACACACTTTCCCTAAGTTGCACTTAAAGGGGGTGTTGGTGTGAATAGGGGTATTACCTAACTTTTTCACATCCTAGGTCTTATTCACACTAGTCTAGTTAATTATAATTAGGGTACACATATGATACTTATCACTTTGTATCTCATATCATAGGATTAAGACACTTTTCATAATATTATGTAGTCCTATGTCTCATCTTGGCATATATAATCAAGGGCATATCATGCATTACATGATTGTATATGATCATTATATTTGTATTATTTGATGGGAATATAGTTTACTTATTTCATATTGATCTTCTCATTTCATTGTTCTTTCCATTAGCCTTCTAGATATTGGGTGGATATCTCCATAGCCAAATCTTAGAAAAAAATATAGTTGAAAGGGTGAGGGAGACTCCAACCATTCAAAGAATATGAACAATTGTATAAAGATACATACACATATATCTTGACCTTTAGATATGAATCTTCCCAATATCAATGATTCATTTTCTTTCTCTATACATTATATATCCATCAATCATATAAAAAGGAAATTTGAGACATTTTGTACTAAGCAACAAATATGTGGATTCGAAGTGGATATTTGAGCATGACTTTAGATTTTGTATCTTCATGTTTAAATTTCCAATTCCAAAAGTGGATACATATAAGTTCAACATATTCATATACACCATACATATAATTTATATCAAATTATTCATAATTTATTAAAATATATAAATTCAAACAACTTATTTGTTTACATATCTTAAAAGATAATAATTAATTAAATAGGTCAATTATTTAGTGACAAATAAACTAGGATAGTATCATCAATAAATTTAGTTGCATCAAATTTTAGTTACAAGGTATAATTAAGTACATATGATTTCATCCTTTTAATATTGCACACATGGATATTCGATAAGATTGAATCATTAATTATTTTATTATGAAGAGAGTTGAATCTTTGTGAAATAATATCATCAATTTTAATAAATGAATTAACCAATTATGTTCAACATATCAATTTGTGAGTTGCCAACATTTTTTGAAAATGTGCTCGGGCGGGAGAAAAAACACGAGCAATTCTGCCTTGATTCGGTCTGTTGGAAGGCCTGTGGCGGTGGGTGCTATGGATTCCATGACTAGGGACTGCGTGCTTCCAGCTGGGGGTGTGGATGGTGATGGCGACTGCTCTGTCTTTACTGCCATTTGGGGTGGTGTCTCACGTGGTGTTCCACGCACTGCCTCCTCTTTGCGCCCTGCTTTGGCTCTCCTTGAGTCGGTTCAGGCCTCTTCGGCACCCCTGGCTGCCTCTGTGCCTTGTGGTGCCCCCGTTCTCCCTCTTACTGGTGGCTTCGTTCCTTCCCTAACCTTGGCGTCGGTGGCTGTTCCTATTGATGGAATTGGGGGCTCTGCTCCTACCTCTCGTCCTCCTGCTGCTGGGTGTCCTACAGGGAAGGTAAAATCCTTTTTTGATGTTGCTCGAGTGGGTGCTCGACCTCCTTCTCATAGAACTCTTTTCTATGCCCAGGACTCCCCTATGGTGGTTTGTGGTCCGAAGATTGTCGAAAATGAAGAGTTTTATTTGAAAACATGGGTGGTCTACAAATTCAATGGCCTATGGCCATCCCTCCCGAATCTCCACGATTGGGTGATGGCTTCTTGGAAGCCCTTGGTTTCTGGGGAAATCGAACTCTACCCTAGCGCTAGGGGCTTCTTTATCACAACCTTTGGCTCCTCGCTTGAACAAAACTGTGTGTTGGACAAAGGGTGGATGTGGGGAATTCATTCTCTGGCCATCAGGCCTTGGTCTCGCTCTTTCAACCCCCTCATGGAGCCGTTGAACACCAGACCTATCTGGGTCCGTCTACCAAACCTTCCTCTCCAGTTTTGGGAGGAATCATGCTTTGAGGCCATTGGCAATACCATTGGTCGTTTCCTAATGGTGGACTCCACAACTAGGGAGTTTGGGCATACCACAGTCGCTCAGATGCTC
Source organism: Sequoiadendron giganteum (assembly GCA_007115665.2). Classification (NCBI taxonomy): domain Eukaryota; kingdom Viridiplantae; phylum Streptophyta; class Pinopsida; order Cupressales; family Cupressaceae; genus Sequoiadendron; species Sequoiadendron giganteum. The sequence continues at coordinate 322,245,514 of CM021102.1, forward strand.
GTTGATCTTGACATCTTCAAGCCTCTCCATGGGGATGTTGTCTTGTTGGTGGAGGACAAGCCGTGGAAACAACTCCTTGACTATGAGGGTCTCCCCTTTCGGTGTCGAAGGTGTTTTTCGGTGGGTCATCTAGCTGTTGGTTGTCCTCTTGCCCGCCACAAGGGCGCCGCGACTTGGTGGAAGAATGCTCTCTTGGATCACCTCACAATGGGCTCTCCTTCGGATGCTTCTTCGGTGGGGGTCGATGAACTTACTTATGATCCTCTCTCGGATTTACCTTCCGTGGATCCTCCTTTGGAGCATTCTATTGACGCTAGTAAGCCTGTGTCTGTCTGTTCCATTGACACTGGTAAATCTATGCCTGTCCGTTCTGCTGACGCCGTTGTCTCTGTCTGCCCTTTGTCGGATGCCTCTATTGTTCCTTTGGATGATTCGTTGTTGTGTGCTCCGCTTCCTTTGCTTGGTGGTTCCTCTCTTGTGGTGCCTTCGGTGGAGCCGCTCCTGTCCCTGGTGGTTCTCGACTCCGGGCCTCCTTGGTCGGTTGTCCTTCGGAAGCGAAAGGGCCCCTCCCTTTCGGTTGCTGCTTCCCGACCCAGGTCTGGTGACGTTAGCCTAGACCCCTCTGGTTCTGGGGTCGTTTGATTTCTTTGTTTTTCGACAGCTGTCGGTCAGCTGTTTCTGGTTGTGCCTATAGTTCAAGTTTTGTTTGAACTATGTTTTCCTTCGACCTTTTCAGCCCTTTGTGAAGGGTTCGGCACCCTATAAATGTTGTTCAACTTTTCAAAAACATATCAATTTGTGATTCTGATTTATTTTTGTAACTTACTATTAGAAAAGGGACTATCAACCCCTTCACAACAAAATAATTTTTTAAACAAGTTTTTAATGGTTTCTTGAAGTGAGTGAAATATCGATTTTTAAAAGTATGTGAATCTAGTAAATCTAAATTTTTAATCAAATAATTGTTGGGAGTCATATGTTGTAATTCATTGTATTCTTTTTACATAAACTAATTTTAATTTATTATTACTAAGAATACTTTTCATAACTATATAACTATAAATATGGGTAATATTATGATTATAAGAAAAACATAAATCAAAATTTAAGAAAAGATTAGATGTATCACATGAAAAGCAATACAAAATACACTCAATAAGTATCATCACCATATTTGATGCCACCTAATATCAATAATATATGGTATACGTGTGTCAATGAATATGAAATAATAAGGGATAAAATGAACATGAAGAAGGGATGGTCGTGCACATTCTCATATAATACACCCTACAATATAGAAGATAAAGAATAAAATAGATGAGGGTACTAATCATGGTGCCTAATGAGTGACACCCCCAAGGTGTCTTACTCCGCAAGGTATCTGAATGTAAAGTGGAGGATAATGCCATTAAAAATTTAACTAAAAGAATAAGGAGACATAAAATTTAACATGAATAAACTAATATACTTCCTTCATCTATTCTTATCAATATTTGTAATCTCAAACTATTTATCTAATTAAAAAAAAAATTAAAAGCATAGGATAAAGAGGAGAGTGATAAAAAAATATTAAATACATTCCTTAAGTATATTATGTATTCATTTAAAATTATGGGATAGGTTAAAAAGAAGGTAAATTTACTTTCATTTCTCTAACTCTATACACATGCACATGAATCATTTCCAAATTAAATATCATCAATATAATTTATTTCCTTTCTTATTTACACTAGCAAAAGAGAAAAAGTGACTAAGAGAGAGAAATCATATCAACCAACCACATGATCTTACAAATATCAATATATATTAACTCACACACTATGTCCATTAGGTTATTTCATTCACATCACTTGTTTTCCTTCACAGGTTAAAAATTCCAACCACTAATTAGAGAACAAGCTTGTATTAGTTTCAAAAAATATTGAGAACATAAATACACTTATCTTCTACCTTCAATCCAATAACATTATATTAGAGTAAACTACCTCCAAAATAAACATACAAACTACTATCCAAAGCCTCCAATTTGGAAACAAGAAACCAAAAATGTTTTCCCAAAACTAGTGGAAAATACTATGAGTCTGCCATGAGTATCGAAGCCCTCATGGATAAATCCAACACCCCTTCACACATGTGAAGACTTATTCAAATAGTAACTCGTACAAAAGTATCTTTGACCTATAAGATCCAAGTTGACACAAGTAACTCCTAAGCACCCTATAGAGTAGTAATTACCTCTTACACCAAATAAAAATAGAAGATGTAATAAATTCCAAGTCTAGCCTTTCCAATATAACTCCCTATACAATGTTCAAATAATAATTCCAAGTTTCTAGAAGAATAATAGAAAATTGCATATGCCTCATGTCCTCACATAGGAATCCCATTTCACTCTCCATGAACTTTGGAGATAAAAAAATAATTAACCAACTACAAATAATTGAGTCACAACAAGATGTATAAGACTTATAAGGTGAATAAAATACCTAGTCTCAATATTCTCCCATTTGTGTCAATTATAAGGGACAAACAATCAAGAATTTTAGTTTAAAAATACTGAAAAATATAGAATTTGAGCACCCTAGTTAGACCAAAAAGTAGGAAACACAATTATGAGATCACCGTGAAATAAAGACAAAAAAAAAAAAATCAAGCTCCAAAGAAAAGTCTTGATCAAAAAAATTAGGAGTAGGGTCATCCAGATCATCCATAAATGAGAAATTGTCAGCAGACTCTGAATTCTCTGCATCATCAACAATCGGGAGAATATCCAAATTTAGGATAGGAGGAATGTCAGGGATTGAAGTTTGTGCTAAGGGAGGAACGGATGGAGCCCCCAAATCAAACCCTGAAGCAGAATGGGGCACAAAGAAGTTGTCATCATTGTGTTAGACAAAATTAGCATCCAAAGACCCAACTTTCCTACTCCACATCTTAAGGTTGTAGCATCTAGAACCAGGCAATTTTAGAGTAGAGAAGTCCCCAATCTTGTGACCCATCTCATGGCAGGGGAAACATCTAAAGGGAAAATCCTCAAAATTTAAAAATTGCACCCAGGTACCATGAGAGGAATGAATCTGAGTTAAGCCAGGAAGGGGTTTTGACATGTCCACAAGGGCACAGACCTGTGTGAATTTGTGTGAAGCCTTCATCTCAGTATCTATCTTCATGAAGGACCTAACCTGATTGATCATTTGCCCAATGAGAGAAAAATTCATCAACACCAGGGGAAGGTTGTATAGCCTGATCTAGATCAGAATCACTGAAGTTGTAGCCGTGGTAGGTTCAAAGAAGGGATTCCATGCAGTGAGGAATAGACCAAAATTTTCCATAAACCATGGGCCATTTTGTGTTACAAATTTGCAATCCTCAACAAAAGAGAAGGTGATCAGAAAAAAAAAAGCCAAAATCTAGGGAATGAATCTCTGGGGGGCAAGTTATACCAAATAGATAACACCCAAGCCTAGACATCGTCCAGAGAAGGTCGCTTTCACAGAATTCAGAGGATCAAAGAGCGACTCCCCACATCGACAGAGATAGAGTTTAAGTTGTCATCAGAGATTTGAAAAATCGCAGGCTCATCTGCAAAGGTCACCTTCACATCGCCCATCACAAAACCTGAATTTCTATGTAAAGTCTCCTTCAACCCCGAGTTTGGATCAGGTGGCTTGGGAGGCGGGAAATTGGGGTTCAATTTTCTAATATGATCTAAACAAAAATCATTGCAAACATGATATGGGTTTGCATTGTTCTTACAGGCTTCATAAGATTTTGGATTGGGCTCAGCCTGCATAGGAATGGGAGAATCGTCGTGCGAAGAGGGGGTAGGAGGAGGCACAATTACTCCAGGAACCCCATCTCCGCAAGAACCAGATCACAACTGATAGCGACGTCTCCCATCACCACCGGTATTTTCCAGGGAAGAGTCACGACCACCTCTGCTCACGTTTTGAATCCTCTTACATGTGCCTGTGTCTCCATTTGTTCCATCCCTAGCCTTCACTCCGTTGTAAACCTTCACGCCCTCGCCCTCGCCCTCACACATTATCGCTTTAATTGGCCTAATAATTTTTACATGGTATACGACATCTCTTATTTAATATTCATGATGGATGCCCCTACCTCTACACTAATTAAATACTAATATTTAATAATTTTCAATCCATCATATCTTGAGATCTTGCCCACTTTTGTAAGGTAGAATTTGAGGTTGGACATAATGTCATCCTTGATGTTGTAGAGAAGGAGGATTTGCTACTCATGAGTCTTTTTATTCTCAAGAGATTCTCAAGGGGTGAACTGTCATAAACTATCTCAAGGAACAACACGAGAGTTTCAGAATCTAAAAAAGTACGTCACAGAGATTTTCTAGACAAACTGGCAAGTTTTCAGCCAAAAAGACGACAACACGGGTATGAGATGACAGCGTGGCGTTGGCATCTCTCTGGCGTGTTGGTGTTTGTACGGACCAAAAAGTGAGAATATTATAGAAAATGGCAAAATGATCAGGGTGATCCCACAATATTGGTTTATAATTTTTGGCCAAACTGGACACTGAACTGATTTTTTCTAACTAAATCTTCACTTTCAGACATCTATAGCGGTTAAACTGTGAGGAATTTGAAGATGATGCAAACTAGTGATTTGTAACATTTGTCTGTAGATTATAAATATTTTTTTTTCAAAGTTTTTGGAATCAGATTACACTTTTGTTTTCATCTCCTTCAAAAAATAGTTTTTCAATAAACACCATTTTTAAGGAGTGACACTCACCGTATAACACATAACTGTTTTTCCATGAATGATAAAATTCTAATTTTTTTGAATTTAGATTTGTAACTACGATATCTAGTGCTTCCAATTGGTTTCATGGTGTTTTATTGAATATTTTCTCTTTAATCAAGTTTCGAAGTCAAATCAATTGCAATTCAAACATAGACGAACTGTATAACACAACTTTTTTTGTATGTATCGAAATTCAATTTTTATTTTTTTTTGTTGGATCAAGGACTTCAATATCTGGTGCACTCATATTTCTCAAAAAAAAAATATGATCTATTTTTCCACGTGTGCAGAACAAAGAGCTTGATTTTTGGTGAAAAACCTACATTCACAAGAAATAAAAAATAAATATAATAATTAAATTAAATTTATTTAAAATTATACATTTTGGGAAGCTTATAATAAGGACTACATACTTACAAAAAATAAATTTTAAATGAATTCATTTGATCCCCCAAAAGGTAAATCAAAAGTGGTTTTTTATCAGCATTTTGATAGGTGTAAAGGAGACTTCGTTATAGGTATGGTTTAAAACTAGCGGGGTTATATCCAAGGGGGTTTGATCTAAGGTAGTTTGATAAAACCCTCTTCAATTGGAATCCTTAAAATTGAACTTTTTAAGGCTTAAATCATTATATTTTCTAAAAATATGTGATTTCAGCAAAAATCAGAATCTCTCAGAAATTGTAAACCAGCATTGTGGGATCACCCATCACTAACAATCAGATTTCTAAGAACTTACAGAATGTGGGAAAATGAAAAAATGTAATAGAACTAAAATGAAGTAAAGTACAAATGATAAAGTTAAAGAGGATGAGAGATAGAAGACACTCACAAAAACCCAAGTAATGAAGCCTCTAGCAAATGAATGTCTTCAATACTTGCATGTGTAAGATCTGAAGAAAATGTTGGGGCTGTAGAGGGGTTTGCCTTGGTCAAACCCCTGTTTTGGTGTTCCCACCTCCACGAACAGCCAAATAGATAAATAGAAATGGACAAAGGAGTGATAAAAGCAATCCTCGCTCAAGGAGGAGAATCCATATCACAAAATGTAGGCGATTAAAGCAATCCTCGCTCGAGGAGAACCCATATCACAAAGTAGAGATGTGATAGATAGGGGATGTGACAAATCCCAAGATGCTCACAAGCATAAGACAAGGTAGGTATTGCATGCAAGGCTTAAGGAAGCCAAAAAGGGAGAGCAAGATAGTTGCAAGAGCCAAGTGAGTTGCAAAGGGTGTTGCAAGAGCTTGAGATTGTTTGAAGCTAATGTAACAAGTGAGAAATTTGTGCAAGAAAAAGAGTGAAGAGGGAAAAAAGAGTGTACCCAAGAGAGAAAGCTCCAAAAGGACAAATGTATTGAAAGAATGGATTAAAAATAGAGAATAGGAGAGAAAAGAATCTTCCTAAGCCGTTACAAGGCGTCCCCAGCCATACCACCGACAAAATTTGCTAACAAGTGGAAAACCTACACTGAAATGGTCATTTGAATGTTGAAATGTTGCAGGTCATTAGTGCAGTGCACGAACATTTGTGCAACGCACTAGTGTCCAAACACATCACACTACAAAATGACGAGAACAGGGAAAGCACAAGGTCTAATGTAAAGTTGATGCGTGAAGATAGTTCCTAAAAAGGGGTCCCAGAGCATCTTGAGAGGGAAAAAGGCTTATGCAAGGGCTAAAATGAGCCTACACAAATGTTATGGGAGTGGACACTAAAGTAGATGCAAGAATGTGCATGAAGTATCAAGGGGTGCGATTTTATTACATTACAGATGTAATACATTGTAATGGAATTGTTGCATTCACCATTAAAATGGAATTTAAATAAGCTCAATGTTACATAGCCCTTGATACTATTAGATGTAATAAAGAGTTTACAATACTTAAATCTCCCCATGAACAATAACAAGGTAAAATTAATTCAAATGCAAAATTAAAAAAATCCAATTACATTCAAGGTATTTAAAATAAACTAAATAGAAAATAATTTATACTTTAAGATGTACAATTTAGGGTGATCAGTATCCTAGAGAAGGTTGACTAAGTTAGTAATCTATAAATTGATTCAACATGTAGTAGTAGAGGAGTCAATTGAGCTAATTTTGATGAGGGAGATATGACACCTAACACCATCAATCAAGGAGATGAATGAGGTAATGTGGGAAAGAATCCCATCAATCAAGGGAGTTGACATACTCTTATTTTCTAATTCACTAAGTAAATAAAACATATTACCTAAGTAAACTTAATATGAGGTGTGGTTATATATAATTACACCAACACCCCCCTTAAGTGTGATTAAGGAAAAAATAAATAGGTCTAAGCAACACAAGGCATATGGGATACACATATACTACCTCAAGGCACAAAGAGAGTGTACTCTCTCAAAAGAAGAGAAAGAGAAAACCAATAAAAAAGCTACCTCCCAAAGACAATAAAGATAGAATATGAGCACCTCCCAAAAGTGTGTTTCCTCCTACATTGATGATGGAAAGATGAAACTAAAGGCCAATGGAGATCCATATGTACTAAAAATATCTTCCCTTGAGAAGTAGATCCATAGGTGCATGGAGAAACTCTTCCTAATCCAACAAGGACATTGAAGTAACTAAAAGGGATGATTGCTAAAGGCCAAGTGGAAAATGATAGATAATAAGTGCTAAAGAAGTAGTGTATGGATGTAAAATCATATTGAATGTCATGTGGCTAAAATTCACATTTGTGAACTCTATAGAAGAAACAAGTGAAAACAGAATCTCAGTGCATGTCATATGACTACACTGCTTAATTTGTAAGATGTCCTGACAAAAAGAATTATTTGAATCTCTCAACGAAATGACAGAACCATGTAGTGTGAATAGGAGGTGGTGATGGAATCACAATGGATGTCATATAATTACACTAATTCAATATTTCCACATTATTTTCATGAGTATAAACCAATGGGAAAGTTGCCAATGGTGTTGGAATCTTAGGGTATGCTAAATGACTAAGCTACACATAACATGAACTACTCAATTAGTGGTGTGAGTATTGAGTGATTATAGATGGGGCATTAAGAGGTTTGCTTTTTTCAATTCTATTCATACGTGCAAGGTTCTAAGGGAGCATAATAATTTTTTGGAAGTTCAAGATATTCATTCAACTACCTAATTATGGTATGGCAGTGATAGAGAAATTAATATATTTTATATGATATAAGATGCCTTAGAAACTATGATATATAGACAATGTCATTATATTTTACCAAGCGCATTTATTTCTATGATCACTCAATTCAAGAATGAGTCTATGGAGATAGGGTAGTAGATCCTACTCAAGGTGCTGACTCTATATCCCTTATTTCTAGAGTGAATAGTTCCTTTTCCAAGGGTGATGGCATAAGATTGAAATGAAATGCCTAAAACATGTTTGCATCCTACATAATAGAACTTTATCTTAGTTCATTATTATAGAATTCCCATGTATAAGGCCCCCCAAGACAAATAGATGTAATGGCACTTATAAGTTGAGTGTGTTTAAATTAACACCCTCCCAAATTAGCTCAATTTCAACAAGCTTATAATTATAGTGGGGCACTTAATAATTTAGAGTGATTACAATACTTATTTTTCATTTCAAGATTTTAAAGTATTCAAAAAAAATGTTGAAATTATAATTCCATACCAAAAAGAGAGAAAATAAATAGCACCGTAATAAAGTACAAAAAAAAAAAGACCACAAAAAAGTGAGTTTGACCAAATTTTGGCCCTCCAAAGGTTTCAAAATGAGAATTATGTAGCAAGAAACCTAACAAACATGATATCAAAAAAAAGTGTCATGAGCATAAACCAATTGCTCAGAAACTAACCTATTTCAAAAAGTACACCAAAAATATCTTTAATGGCTAAGCAAAGGCCTCTAGAAATTGCCCTTCAAAACTAAGAATTTCATTAGTGAGGGATTTGCAAGCCCAATGACAAGAGGTTTCCACTCAAGTGGCAATCTAGTAGCACTATCACAAAGATGGTGTCTAGGTGATAGGATGGTGACCTAATAGTGGCAATGGAGCAAAGTTGCGAATGACATTGGTTATGCAAACAATGGTGGCAATCACCAAAGAGGTGCAATAGAGCCATTAACTAGGTAGAGTAGCAAATGGGAAGAGGTCGAGTGATAGAGGGTCAAATAGTAGGCCTAAATAGTGGTCACCAAATTTGGATTTTCCACCTAAAAAGAATGGTGTCTAATTTAGATGAAATGGAAATCTAACCTAACTAATTTGACCCTTGAAAGCAATGTGATTGTTTATTTTGTCTTCATAGCCTTTTATAGTAAGTGATATAAAAACATCTAATTTACAAGACTATAAACCTAAATGAAAGCAATGCATATCTTCTTTACAAAGCTATTTCAATGAAAATAGTGAATTTATGTTAATATTTACTATTTTATTTTTATATCTAGATATTGAATTTTAATATATATTTAAACTATTACATGCACACACATATGTATTTGGATAAATAAAAATATATATAACCATTTCTTTAATTTACTAAAGAGTTACATTATTTACTACAAACACACTTAATACACATAAATTTGAACTTTTATTCAAAAGCTATTTTATGCTATATACATTATTTATTTATTTAAATTTTAAAAATCTTTTTTATTTTTTAAACTAAAAACAAAATTATTTTAAATCCTTTTATTTTTACATAAACATTAAGTTTTAATAATACTTAACCATATTTATTTTATCTATATTAGTGTATTTGTTAAGTACATAAAAAAAAATTAAATAAAAAATTAAATAGAGATCAATACCTTCACTTACTATTTTTTGTTTTTTAATGCTTAATTGTTTATATATCAATATTTTTTTTATTTTATTTTTTTGTTAGGTGAGTTAGGCATAAGGGAGTCGTACCCTATAAAAATAACAAATAAAAAAGAGATAAAGTATGTGACCATCAAATAGGGGTGCTTCAATATAAATACATTGCTCCTATTAGACTATTCTCACTAAATTACTTGCATGCCCCATCATTATTTGGGAGTACAAAGGACAAGATTTTATTTTTTTACATGATCTTAGTGTCATTTGATGTGTGGATTTCAAAGAGGGAGATTTCTTCATCTTTAACTTTTGTCCAATCCTTATCTAAATGTGGAAGGATCTCAATTTTTTTCTCTATTGTACCATGTGTTAATAACATTGTCCACGGTGCCACCACTTACTAGTGGAACCGTAGACCTTGAAGATGTCGTTGTTTCATTTGTTAACTCATAGCCCACATTTTCCTATGAAGTCGTTGAAACCTTTGAATGAATGAATGAATGAGATTTTAATAACGTCCACAAGACCGAACAATCTAAGAGACTGAGAATCACAAAGAAGAAACTACACAAACTCCAAATTCTTCTCAATGTTGGATCTTCTGTTGTGTATTTTGACCAAAAAAACTAACAGTCATGTTGATCTTCTCCTCATCAAATAGATTGTGTAGATTGTCAATCTTTAAGTTGTTTGCATATTGAGTACGGAGATCCTCATAAGTTGTGCACTCCTTGATAAAGTGCCATTCTGTCTCCACCACTCCTTTGCTACAAAACTTGCAAATTTTGTCCACCCATGCTTCCTTAGGAATTGTCCACCTTCCGGTCTCACACCTAAGATGATGAGACCCAGTCCTCAACTGAGCAATTAACAACCTTGTCATCCCTTTAATAGATACCCCTAAATAAGGTTTTTCACCGTGTTCCCAAGTTGGGTTGAACTCTTTGACATAGTGTGTTTTTTTTCGCCCAATCTGCTTTGTCCACATGGCAGTCATGAAATTTTTTGTGATGTAATTTTTAATTTCTTCATTGGTGTTAGGACACTCGTGCAAGTTGATGTCCCATTTACTCAACCATTTGACATTTTGCTTCATCCACGTTTTCTTCCTACGGTTTAAGGTCTCCTTAACAACTATGTTGGGCCAACGGTGGTTATCCATGTTTTCAACCTTCTTTAAATAGTTTAGCAAGTGAATTATAGCCGAAGGTTCTCAATTCAGCCAAGAGAATATCATAAGGGACCGAGGTTTTGACTTTAAGGTTGCACGTGATGATATGCTTTTGAATTCTTTCAAGTTGTCTCCACCGATACTTTGACATGTTGCTACCCCATACTTCACAACCATAAAGAACCACCAGAGTGACCAGCAAACCAAAGAGGGTTTTTTTAGTCTTCCAATCCCAAAGTTGAACTTTCTTGCACCTGTTTTGAAGTAAGAAATAAGCTTTCCAACCTCCTTGTATCCTTTTGGTTCTACTAGTCTCCCAGCTGAGCTTTTAGTGAAATTCAATCCCAAGGTATTTCTATTCTTGTATTATCTCTAGAGGGTTGTTTTCAAAAAGGAAGTTATCATGATTCCTTTTCTTCTTTAGGGAAAAGATCATTTTAGTCTTTGTGGTATTCACTTGCATTCCCACTTCCTGACAGAATAGATCTAAGGCCTTCAAAAGTTCTCTCAAACCATGTGCATATTTTGAGATTAAAATAAGATCATCAGCATATAGCAACAACTTCACCACATACCCTACCAACTGAATACCCCCCCCTCCTTTGCTCATTTCATTTAACCAATCTTCTAGCTTGTCAATGTATAACCCAAAAAGAGTGGGTGATAGAGGACAACCATGTTTGACTCCAATATCGTTGCCAAAACACTCAGGCATACCTTCATTTGTTCTGATTTTAGCTCTAACCTGCTCATAAAGCCTATGGACCGCAGCCCTATACTCGTCTGGTATATTTATTTCAACCATTTTATTCCACAATTTGTCTCTAGGCACTGTATCAAAGGCTTTTTTAAAATCAACGAAGCAACAAAAGGCTTCTTCACCTTGAGTGTTCCATATTTTTTCAATAAGGTGCCTAAGAGTGATGCAGTGATCAATGGTAGAGTACTTAGGCCTAAAACTAGCTTGCCCTTTTGCTCTTTTTCCCTCTTTTTCTACCCAACTGCTGATTCTACTCTCTAACATGCTCACAAAAAGATTTCCAAAAATAGGATTGACCATAATCGTGCGGTAATTAGATGGGTTATTAATATCACCACTTTTGTAGAGAGGGATGACGACACTAGTTGTCCATTCTGATGGAAAACCATCCCGAGTAACATCATTGAACAACCTTTTGATGTGTAGAGCAAGGGTTTCCACTCCCCACTTTAGGAATTCAGCCTGCAGCCCATCTATGTCCATCGCTTTACCATTTGCTACTTTTTATATCTTGCTTGATATCTTCAACCGTGAAAAGCTCTCTTGACGTGCTAACCATGGGAGGGGAATTTTTCCATTGGGTCCTCTCATAAAGGTGCCTTGCATATTCTAACCATTGAATATATGTTATATTATTCTCAATCTGATTTCTCTTTTGTTGCAGCTCCCTCCAAAAACCTTTGGGGTTGTGTTTTCCAAGAGAAATTAACTCTTTCCTTCTTGTATTGACATACTTCTCTTTTTTTGTTTGCACCAACTTCTCATATTTCTTCTTGTTTTCTTTGTTCAACCCATACTCTTTCAAAGTTCTCTTGGTTGTCTTACACTCTTCATCATACCATGGGTTAGCCGAAAAAGTGTTTGCAGACCCTTTCTTTGGACGAGATCGTTTGCACGCACCCAAGGCCTTATGAATTATAGGAATCATATTATTGTTGCAAATATGACCATCAATCCCATTGGCAGCCTTGTCTCCTATGTTACTCTCCATTTCATGAAAATGTTACTCTAAAACATCACTAAAGAGACCTTGTTTTCCTGGTTTATGAGTATTTTACCTTTGGGAATAGTTTCATTTTTCTTGTGTTGGTTTTGCTTGTCGTGATGATTGTTTGATATCATGCCAAGATTAACGAACATAGGTGCATGATCAAAATTCAGCTCAGGGGGACACACTTCAATTTCAAACTCCAAAATCCTAGAAACAAAACTCTGAGAGAAAATTACATAGTCCACCACACTTTGCTCATTATAATTTTTGCATGTGATGTTACCATAGCTTGGCCAGCCTTTCAAGCCATTACAAATAACCAAGCTATATAAGCTGCATATCCCTAATAGTTATGCCCCAAAGTGTGATACAATCCCATCTTTTACTTGTGATGTTCTTTCCCACGGCTGATCGTCTTCCTCTTCTAGCCATAGAGGATTATTGTTTCCCCTATTCTCATTATTCAACTCAAGAAATTGATTGTTAATTGTTCTTGCATTGGAGTCACCAATTAGAACTATTTCCCCCAAGGTGCTAAATATAGAGACGTCTTTTTTTAATGAAGCATAGGGGTCTTCACTGCCTAGCTTTCTCCTTTTATAAATTTTTGAGTTTTGCAATACAAAATAACAAGTTGCCAATCTGAAAGTAACCCCATTATTTGTTATTCCCAGCAATATGTATTGCTTATTTGGATCTTCTTTCTCTACTTTTACGACTCCACCCCAACTCTCTTTGATCAAAACTATTACACCGCCATGCCCTTTGTTCATTTCACTCCCTTTATTCCAAACTGAAGTTTTCATGTACCCATCAAAATCAGGAACTTTGCAGCCCTTGTGCTCATCTGTCTTAGTAAGAATAATGATGTCTTTCCCATCTACTATGGGCCCCAAACCAGGTCCTCGTCTCCAAAGGTAACCTCTACAATTCCAACTCACTATATGATCATGTTCCTATAGGGCCCCCAATCCCTATTTCTTGTTTGATAAACGGTCACTAATTTGGGTTGTCCCGTTCTTTAGCCATGCCCACTTTCCCTCATTTCTTGTTGTTTTTACTTTTTCCTATTATTTTATTTGTGCTTCTTGTTGAGCAAATGTCAAATCATCATCTAAATAGATGTGAGTGCCTTTGAGTAACCCTCTATTTCTTAGAATCACATTTTTGTCTTCTATATTTTGCATGATAATTATTACATGCCTATCTCTTCCACCCTCTATTTTCTTACCAATTTTGTGTGCTTATTGGATATGCCCTATCCATTTCAACTCTTCTTTGAGGAAGTCTCTTGCTAAAATGTTGGTTCTTTCTTTCTCCCTGAAGTCCCTCAAACCTTTGATAATAATATTTGACATTTTCTTCCCTTATTTGTGTCTTGACTTGTTTTTCTATTATTTCTTTTTTGTTTATTTGTTGACTTGCTTACAACTTGTGAAAATGATTTGGCCTCTTCTATGTAGTTTTTTAATTGATCTTCTTTTGTTTCCATGTCTACCAATGTTGATTGCAACTCCTTTATTTGAGATGTGTCACCTCCTTTTGCCATTGTTGTCTTCTCATTACTTGTTGTTTTCAATTGATCCAATTCTTGTTTTATTGTAATCAATTCTTGTTGTCCCCTTTCTATGCTACTTTGTAGATTCAAGATTTGCTCTTTGAGTACACATTTTTTTGCTTCCAGTTTACTCCTAGATTTTGCATCTTTCGTTTCCTTGTCATCACCCACCCCCTTTGTTTCTAAAATTTCAACCCTCTTTTTCATATTCATGAGTTCTTCCACATTTGGCTCTAATGACCACATTAAAGGTGTGGATGTAGGGTTGTAAGTATCTTTAGAAATTTCTTCTCCAATACCTTTGTTTGTGGTGTGCCCTTTTGATTTCATCATCCCTGAATCAAGATTCTCCAAACTTCCTGTCCAATTTTCAATTCCTTTATTCTTTTCATTTATACTTCTTGTTTCACCTCTTTGAGAAATCTTGTTGGGCACCTGAGTATTGCTAATGTTCGGTAGAATCATAGTATTTTTTTTCTTTTGAGTTTGCCTTAATTTTCGACACTACCTACGCCTTAAAATCCCTTTGTATTGTTTGGCATTTATGAAAAAGCAGGTTTTCATTTGAGACCTTTGTGTGTGCCCTTGGGATTTCAAAAATGTGTGAGCACCAAGCCCCTGACAAGTCCCTTGCTGAGGAACCATTGTAAGAAGTTGCAAGTCTATTTGATAGGTGAAATGTGTGAACCACGAGAAATTTTAGAATCTATGGATATAGAAAATTAACCATAGAACCCTCTTGTTGTGTTTGAATTCCCCTGTGAGCACTTTTAGAATTATCCTCCCCGTAACCTACTAACTCCAAGGATTTTTTGTGTTTGTTTTCTTTGAGATATTGAGTCTGCCCTACCGTGGGCACTTGGTAAATGGGATTAAAGTTTTCCTCCAACCCCCTTTTTTTCACCATCATGTTTTGAGTGCTCTGTTTTGCCCAGATTTGCAAAACAAAAGACAAAAAACTTAAAGAAGACAAAAGAGACGAAACAATGTGTTTCACACATGGCCCTATTGGTTTGTGAGCCCGGTTGTCCCCTTCAGCTCTCGCACTGTCTACCACTGGCAAGATTTAGGGCCCGCTTTCCACTGAGTGGGACCCCAATTGTATATTGCAGAGCCTCAGAGACATGTTGCCCCTACTCCGATGCAGCTCGTTATCCTTCCAGGCAGCCTCACGTTGTCTCATCCCAACGTTGTCTCCTTCCATAAGAGAATCCTAAAGCTCTGTTAGAGGATCCTTGAGCTACTTATCTATGTATCCTTATTAATTGAATCTTTTAGAATACTTGTCTTTGGATTGATCGAAGGAGAAGCAACGGAGGAATCTGAATCAAACTTAGCATCTGAACAAATATGGTAGGGCTCAACCCTAATTCACTAGATGGGTGTACCACCTGAAGTGTGACCCTTCCATAAGCTTTTATCTTTGGACATTGAGGGGTGTTATGGTCAGTTGAGAAGCATTTCTGACACCTGAAAGATATTCTTTCATAGTCCACTGGTTGTTGCCAACATCTACTTCCCACTCACAGATATCTCAATAGAAAGACCATTAGAAAGGTCAATTTCAACATATTCATGCACAAGTGGAACTTGCATAGTTGGTTGTTTCTCTTGAGGCACAATAGTACTTACCCAAACCATTTTTGTGACCTGCAAACTATCCAATTCCCAAAACTAAAGTGGCAGGTAGCATAGACACACCCACAAGCAGGCAGAAGCGAAAGTTTATGTTTGAGGATTGAAGGATGGAAACCATGGCTTAGTGCACAAGAAATCTCCTTGAAAATACCATGGCCCATTTTTAAGCACCTTTTCGTTCTTTGAGAGATTCTAATTTGAGATGAAGAAACCTCTAGCACAGAGATAAATAATGATTTCATCCTTCATTCCCTCTTTCAATTTGAAGTGATCCAACAATGGAGATTACTTAACTTTGGCCAAATCTTCAAGAATTTACAGATTGGTCCTATAGAATTTCTTCCCTATCATAAATTGTACCTTCGATGCGAATCTCTAGTATATGATCTGACCAATGGATCGAGAAAGTGCCACCCATATTGCAAGACGCGTCAAGGCCTTCTGAATGATTGAAATTTGAAAAGGATATGAGCGGAATCGACCTCCAAGCCCTATTTGGATGGGCAGTAGTATCGTGAGGGGATAAACCTGAGAGAGAGCCTGTCGCGGGGTAGCCAGGCCACCCTAAACTCGTGTTGCCATCCTCACAAACCCTAGGGTCATCCAATGCCTTAAAATTCATTTTGCATTCATCACGTTGTTATTCCTTGCGCCATGAGGCCATAACACCACAGTCGCCTGCACCATGACTGACATCACCCATGTTGTGAGAGCCATTGTCAGATAAGCGAAGAGGACACAGGGTTTCGAGAGCGATGCAAAGCATTTCGAAAGCTATTTTTTTTATTTTGTTTTGAAAAGAATAGTAAATATTCTATAATATATGTAACTTTTGATTTTACTTTAATTTTTTTTGATACGTTACTTTAAAAAAATTATTATTCATTAGTAATAATTTTATTTGTATCTACCCAAAGAGCTGTATAATATTTATTTTGTTAAATTAAATTATAAATAGACAAAATGAACATAAAGCTATCTTTTAATTCCTTAAGAGGTACTTTATTTTACTTCAAAACTATTTTATTTATCATATATAAAAAACTTGGTATCTTGTCTTTATGTTATTATAAAGTAATTTTATTTAAAGAGTTGTTTTAAAATTTTGGTGTCTTTGATATTTAAAAAACAAATATCAGCTCTAAATAACCTTGACAAAGGTGGTCACTCTATTACACTCCACCTCTTGCTGCCATTGTAGGTTATGCCTCTATGCATGACAATTTTTTTAGTATGGAGTCGATGACATATTTCCATAACCTCTAGTCTAACAAATTCCCATTTCCTAAAATAAACAAAGTCTAAATCTCATAAATAAGATTGTCTCCGACCAAGCTCTAGGCATGAAATTCTAAACAAGGTTCATTTAAATTTAACAGCAAAATGAAACCAAAAAATCTTTCATAAATACATAAGATATCAGCATCAAAGCATTTTAGCAGGCACATGGGCCAAGTTCACTTACATGGCAAGAATTTAGAACTACCCTTAATTGCATAACATAAAAGCTCAACATGACAACTCAAATCAAACTTTGGTAAGGTGGTAGGTATGGCGATCCACCTTATTGAAGCTTCCATATCTCTGAATACATAAAATGCAAGATCATGTAACCATTACAAACTATTCATCTAGGGAGTTGTAAAAGAAACGATGCAGCTAGAATGATATAATAATATAATGTTTCGACCATTTCTTATCACAAATGGTGAGGCTCATATTCAAACTCGTTCCATATCGATCCCTCCTAACTACCAATCACTCTCCCAATATTATAGTAAGCAAAATAGGATACTTGCACAAGACAAGCAAGAATTCAACTACACCAATCAATATTTTAAGTGCTTCTAGTTTGTCTCCAATCTCTATTTCATCACCATGGTTGATAGAAGCTAAGATCACAACTTTCTGTGGCAAGGAGCGGATGGCATATTTCGAAAGCTTATCCTAGAAAAAAACATTTTCTATAAATATGTACTAAAAAAATTCAACTCTTTAATCAATAGCTAGCCATCCAATACTTCCTTGGCATTCTAAGCTTCATATGTATTCTAACAACTATGTACTCTTTTTCCTAGCCTTTTCTCCTAATGATGGACTCCAAACTATGACCCAAAACTTTCTTACTCCAACATATTAAAATTTGATACACAATCATCTTCAAAAAATTGTTTACATCGGCCATTAAAGTCATTAGGAAGCAGCATAAAAATGTTCCACTACAATTTACCAAAATATCATTTCAAAAATACAATAGACCCCTACAAACAAAGCTTCATAGGAAGACACTCTAGCTTCACTAATGGAAACATGTGAGATTTTCATCAACGATCCTAATATATTTCAATAGTGAGAGCTCAACATGTCATTGGGAGAGTACATCCAAATATGCCACTAGCTATCGTTCTAGATATGTTTTTTGTATTGTTATTTCAAGGCATAAAGTTGATGAAATAAACCTTAGGACTTAGGGTTTCCTTTAATGCTTGTCATAAGAGTTTTTATTTTTAAAGATTTATTTCTTCTTTACAACGTGTGTTGATGGGTTTCCTTTAATGCTTATGGCCTATAGATTCTAATTTTGACTCCATGGTTACAATTAGCTTCAAGATTATTTTTTGTACACCATATACACAAATTTTGATATGACTTGGCATGTAGCAGATTTTGCACAATTTTCATCATAACACTATTATTGTACATTTGATTTTTTATTCCTCAAGCACTAATAGAAGGCTATATCAATTTTCTTTCTATATCATTCTTCTATCAATAGTAATGGCAAAATTTTGTTGTAAAGCCGTCACATGAGATTTTCATATTCAATGTTAGACTACCTTTAGAATAAGACGTTATTCAAGCTTACATCTTTTGCTATCTCTATCATCAGGCAGGCCTATTCACAATCCAGGGGTTTGTCTTGTCATTGTCAGGAAGTAAAGCATGCACGTAGTTTGAAATTAATGGATGGTGTGTCCAATTTGTGCTACCTAAGAGAATCCAGCCATAACGAATTTAACAGAATCCCTCAAAATGTATTTAAATTCCAGTTTAGTTCTTTTGGAGTCTCCTCTATAGAAGTTTTTCCCAGAATCCCTCAAAATATATTGTGACAATTTCATTTTAATTTGCATTGTATTGCAATGCTTTCAAAAATTATATGCAAATGTATTGGTGATGGTAATACATACTACTTATGCCAGCATAAACCATTAACATTGAACTGCCCTATTTAGTACAAAATCTATCAATGAGATAAATGCATAGCTAAATTTTAAATAGTAAATGCCCTCCATGTAGCCATAGGGGTAATATCACCTCACCTAAATGAAACAAAAATCATTGTGTAAATGGGAAAAAGCTAATTTGACTTGAAAGTCGGTAAAATTGTATGTAACCAGTTAAAAACCATTTATCGCCAAGGATCTCAAAAGTCAGGCCTTGCATTCAAATTTTCTTTGCTAGAAAAATTAAAACTGTTGACCAGAATTCAAGGTATTATTCATTTTCTAACACAAAGTACTCATCATGAACATCATGTTGCAACCTAAGTTAAGGCAATTTTTCTACAAATGATATCATAAGATTAATGGTCAGAAAAATTATTTGAAACAATGTTCTCATCATGCATGCAATCCATGGAAAGCAAGTTGTAAAAGCCGCACTAAGCTTCCAAAAACAAATAGATGGATGGAATAATTACTACCATCACATTTAACATTTAGGCTCTAACACTCAAAACATGAGTAAATATTCCCAAAACGATTAAAGATCACAGCTCTCATCTAGTTTAGGAAAAAAATTGAGAAAATATGGCCTTTCTGAAAGCATGATATAATTGGCACTCGAATGGGGAATGAAATCAAAATCCCCATAATGTCATCAAAATTCCATTCCTTCAGACTTTACTCAATGCCAATATATCATCAATACCTATTAAACCTCTTGGTAAACAGCATTGGATGTGCCATGGGTGTCTAAGGAACAACTTTCAATGTACTATCACCAATTCTAGTAAACTGAAAATCCCTTATTTCAAACAATTGCATTTGGAAACCTGAAAGGGCACAAAATGCCTTGATCTCTAAGAATGAATGCACAAACTAATTTAGCAGTTAACCTGAATCTTAAGCCAAATGGATTCACAACCCCTTCTGATAATAATCTGTGATTGCACTAGCCACTGCCCCATACCATGCAGCTGCTGCTTTTGCACCAGGGTCTGGAACAGACGAAAGAACATCACCAGGTACATACGCAGAACGGCCAGCCTAGAAAAACATAAGATGATCAACATTAGAGAGGGGTATTACACATACATTTAACTACCAATGAGAGTTTATGCAAAGGTGTCATGTTATATTTTAGAGATAAAATGATGCATAGTAACACTGAGCAGATAAATTTTGAACAAGGTTACAAACCAATGCTTCAGCATATATGAACAATGAATTAAGCACCAAACAGCATATTATGTCTAAAACTGTAGTGTATTTATATCATTATATTGTAAGGCCATAAGCAGGCCTATAGAACACAAACTCTTTCTATTATTAAATGTTCCTTCATGCACCAGCACCAACACCCACTTTCTGTAGGATGAGGATTCTTGGTTTTGAGCGGTAATAATCTCTAAGCAATGATTTAGAGTCGTAGGTTTTCCCAAAATGAAGACAAATCCAATCAAATAATGTTAGTATTGTCTTATTTGTTTGAATATCTTCATATTTTTTGAAATTATCCAAAAATAAGTTTATTTTATCATCCTTGGAAATGTACCTAGGAATAGCCCCTTATAGACCTATAAAAAAAAAAGAAGAGATTTAACTTATCGATGTAGCTTATATATTAGTAAGGCCAATGTATTAATTTTTTTGACAACATATTGTCAACAAAACTGAGGCGTAAGACATCAAACAAGAAAGTAATAAAGAATTTAATAGCCACAGAGGCTATCATTTAGAGATCACGGGAAATTTAGGAAGAATTACGAAGACAGTGTCCATATATTGGATGAAAGCATTCACAGAGCCCTCAACTCTGACAATATTGTAACTTCTAGTTGATCAATTGCGTAATCAATTATGGTTAAGAGCTCATAGTAAATTTCTTGATGGAACTCGGGCTTTAAAATATGGCAATAGTTTGTTGATCTCATTAGATGGATCTGCAGAAAGCCGTAAGAACATAAACGGGATTTAGGTTATTTGAATACAATTCAGCAGTTGATAAATGGATGCCTGTGAGCAATCTCGATGAGCAAGATTTCTCAAAAGAAAACCCAAATGATCTTTAGATCTTCCATTTTTTTCCCTCCCTTAATTTCTCAACTCGAATTCAGTAATAAGTTGGTGGTTGTGAAAATAAGCAATCTCCATGGCTCTGCACATGCTTAAATGATCATTGACCATGCCTAGACCAATTGTGAGGTTGTTTGAACTTTGATGGTTGACCAGCAAAATGATAGGATTGTGTTCATGGAGTGGACTGTAAAATTGGTGGACAGGCAGCATGGGAAGTACCTATAACAGTACTAAATAGCAGAGAAACTCTAATTAGATGTGCTGTAACAGGGGGGCTGTGAGTGAGATGAAACTGCACGCCCTCATGTTGCAGAGGACAATGTTGCCCACAGAAGTTCTGCACATCACAATTTGTATCTTCTTCCCTGCACTTAACAAGATCAAACAAAAATGGCTGGTCTGGTATAAGTCTATCTTTATGCTTTATAGTTTAATTTTGACAAGCTACTTGTCCACTATAGCAAGTCAGAGCCTCAACTTTCCATCCATTGGCCATGAATTCTCCTGTGTGCGATCACAGGTCTGCCATGGGAGAATAATGATTTATAACAGCAAAAGTCTTCATAGAGGATCCTGAACATAGGTCGATTTGAAATATGATACAGTCCCCTTTGGTCTTGACACCATAAGCTGGCTAGAGATTAGATGAGCTCCTATAGAGGATGCATTAAATAACAGCCCTTGATGAGCAACAAGTGATTCCAGGGTAGACCTGAGGAGCAAATGTACCAAAACAAGGGTTTCCATGTCTTAGGAGAAAATAGTTTATATGGTTTCTTGTGAACAATGGTCAGATAACCAAGACAAAGATGACAAATTTATACACTTGTCAAGAGAACTGCAAAAACAAAAAACGAGAACTGTAATGACATAATTTGGTATTTCATAAATCTGCAAGTTCTGTATGGAATCCATGAGATTAGAAGTAATAAGCATGCCTCAATAAAAGTAGAAAAAGACTCCAAAACCAGAGTATCATAACACAGATGAGAAACTCATACATTGTCAACAAAACTGCAAAAGCAAAATAGAACTGTAATAACAGATCTTAGTAATTCATAAATTCACAGGTTCTGTACGGAATAATTACAGAAGTTAGAGCTAAAAAGACTCTAAAACTAAAGGCCTAACCTCAATGAATAATTTACATATTCATGCAAATCTAAGGGATGACGTTGAACTTCATTGGTTATAGGAAGAGTTACCATTTGTCCTGGGTAATATGGTTTTCAAGGCTGTCATTTTCTGGAATCAACAGCGTGTCTAAATCACTCTGTGACCATCCACACCTGACATAAAGTGCAAATGAGAAATATCAAATATGTGATGTGAATAACTCCACAGATCACTGAGGATGTAATAAAAGCAATGGTACTTGGTGACAACTTGATGAAGCCATTGGGTTGAGGTACAACAATCAGAATCCCAAATCCCTCTAAATCAATGAATGTGCCATTTAAACCAGTAATTTGTTTTGAAGATGAGTTTGTGCTCCTTGGGATTTAAAATGTGAACTTTAAGAATGATTTAATCCCCATGGCCCATTAGTATCGAACACATACAGATATTGAAGCACAGTGAGTGTACTATCTAAATCAGTATCCCGATCTGTAGATGAACTCATTCTCCTCAAGAGATAGTAAAAGTAGATCTCTTGCAACTGCTTTCAAAGTATGAATAATTAATGACCGAGCAGTTCAAATTTCAAACAAAGAATTGAGTGCAAGTTTGCCAGCTTCCAATAAGCTAATAACCCTCAATGCAGATTGATCAACACCATGCAAGTGACCTATGTGGATGCTTCCATTAAATTTTTGGTGCCACTTATTATCAAAGCCATGTAAGGAAACACAGTTTCACTTTGCTATCCCTACCCAACTTTACAAAGTGGCATGTAATGTCCCCTCCTAGCCTCTGAGTGGTGTTTATCTTTTAGCCTATTCCAAAGTTCCTGTAGGCTAAACAGAATTGGTAAGGAAACTCAGTTTCAGTCCTTTCTGGGTTTTCAAAGTTTTCTGGTGGACTTTCTATTTTTAGCAGGGGGGGCAGTTCAGTACTTACTGCTTACAGTAAGTCGGGTTGAATATTTATTTCCTCACTAGTTTGAGTTTTCAAAGTATTTGCTATTTTCCATGCTTACTAAAAATAGTAAGTCTATTTTTGGAAGTTGGTCCAGGTCAAGCCACTCTCAGCCGTGTTATCTCAGTTGAAGCGATGGGTTGCTAAGGTTTGATTATTTTGATATTGTATTTCCTCTTGAAAGTGAATTAAATAAAGTTATTTTATTAACTTTAAGTTAAGGGTTGGAGGGGACATGAAGTTGTACCTTGGCACCTAGTGGATTAACTTCAAGTTAGTTTAAAAGCAACAAAAGCACATTTGATGGTTGGATAAGGGGGACGCTTAGGAGGCTTAAGTTAAAGTTTAAAATGTAATTTAAAATGAAAGTCAAGGCAAAAGGGGCATAGCATTTAGAGGGAGTCATGTTTGTTGGCGTAACAATTAGCACCTCTGGAGTGCGAGTTGGTACGGACCCAGAGGTGCTAATTGTTACAGACAGCTATGCACAATGCGTAACGACTACTCTTCAAATTAGGAGGGGAAGCTCCCTCTTTTGCTGATATGCGTAAAAGTAAAGTATTCTAAAATCCTATCTTTTTGACTCAATTGAAAGAGGCACAAGGTTAAGAAAACCAAGAACGTTGCAGCTAAGGGTTTTCTTTGGTTTTGCATATCTTAACTACAACCAACTAAATGCTTTAATCTATCCTATTCCCTCAAGAATAATAGAGCATAAGGAATTAGGAGCAGGAATGTGATATACGATAAACTTTACAACAGGATTTCCAAGGAGGAGGAACCCCTATCTGAGGTGTAGGCCGGTATGAAGTTTATTAGGCACGACATCAAACGATAAACTCAATTACTAAATTTCCAAGGAGGAGGAACCCCTATCCGAAGCGTAGTTATGCAACAAGCTTATTGGCAACAACACTTAAACGATAATTCTTCTTTCCAAATTTCCAAGGAGAAGGAACCCCTATCCGAGGTGTAGATTGAAAGAACAACTATTAAACATAACATAAGATAGCAAACTAGGACAGCAAATTGCATTGGCGAGACATGCATACAATAAATGATCAAACTAGCAACTCCATTTAACTAAGTTTGAACAAACACCATAATAATAACATTCAGGCAAGGTGGCACAGCTATTTATTATCACAGTAAAAGCTCATGAACAGATACAGAACAGCAATATTTCAAGCAAGGTGGCGCAGCATATATTACTATTGCATGCAAAATTTATTACAAATGAGCAAAGAGCTCTTCTTTATAGACATCAAAGCTGTAGGGAACCCTAAAATAACCTTGAGTCAACTACAGTCCCACAAGCATGCAAAATTTTATTGCTAAACCTAATTGTATGCAACTATACAATTAACTAGAAAGCTACCATCAGCTAACTGGAACAAACTAAATCAAATGGACGTGTGCAACACGCAAGTCCTTATTGATAAGCATGTTAATTGATAACTAACATCAGTTAACGGAGAGTGAAAACTAAATGAAAACTCCATTTGTACATAGGAAACTCCAAAATAGACGTGCATGATATGAGCAACGAGTTAACTCAAAAAGAGGCGTCGAGTTAACTGCTGCATATGATGTCTATCCTAAAAAGGTGAGACGTCCTGATCTGGAGTTCACTCGCCGTGATCTCGAGCAAGTTCCACAAGGTTGTTGACTGCATCACCATCTGGGGCACTGATACTTCTTTACAACACACTGTGTCTTCGCAACATCTCCTCACCGCTCGTGATCTGACTCTAAAGTTCTCCTCTACTCTTAATCGCCTCATCAAATAACACTGACATGACTGTAAGTTGATCTAACTTACAGCGAACAGAATCTCCACTAAAAATACCATGAATGAGCACCTGCAACTCTGACTAAACATCAGTGAGCTCAATG
Source organism: Sequoiadendron giganteum (assembly GCA_007115665.2). NCBI lineage: Eukaryota > Viridiplantae > Streptophyta > Pinopsida > Cupressales > Cupressaceae > Sequoiadendron > Sequoiadendron giganteum. Next base: position 322,270,525 of record CM021102.1, read on the forward strand.
TACTCACCACCCTCACGCTGATACTGGCAAGGAACTCGAGATACGAAAGTTCTCACGTACCGAAGTGCACTAGTCACGTGTTCTCTGCTCTCAGCCAACTCTGAATCCATTGTCTCCTGTATTTTTGCCTTGAAGATTAATTGTGTTCTCCAAGTAAAAATAGCTTCCTTATCTTCTTCATCGGTGACCGAGTCATATGCCATCCTCAGATGAGAGATCATGATTTCATCTCTTCGTTTGTCAACCGCTAGCTCTCACCCTAATTCCTGAATCTACAAACGGAGTTCGCGGGCATTATACCTCAACTGATATAATTTTGCAAGCACAAAGCGACCCCTTGTGACAAAATCCTCTTCCCAATCTTTCAGGCGCTTCCCATATACAACAAGTTGATTAAGTTGATTTTGCTCTGCTGGTAGCTCTAACATCTACAGGAGCAAGGTGGCAACGTTCTCAGTGTTATGTATAAGGTTAGAGATATACTGACAAAGTTGTTGGATTTCAGCCTTGAGGGCTGCTTTGTCTTCTTCGTCCTTCATGACTCTATCCTTTATGCTATCCATCGCAAGTTGAAGGAAATCAACCTTCATTTGGCGTGTGCTTTTACCAAGGTTGACCTTTATCACATCGAAGTCTTCAACTTCTACCTCGTTCAAGTTCTTGTCCTCTGGAGGTGCAGCGATCTCTATTACGATCTCCTTGTCAACATTCCTCTCTACATGAACCTACTTCTTTATTCTCTTATCTAGTGTGTCCTGGTAGACATGATCAAAATCTGAGAAGTCTAGTTTGTAGGATGGCTGCCTCCTCTTCTTTTGCCCAACTGACTCTCAAGCCAAGATGAGTCTCGACTAATCTCACTGGAAGGATCGATCCAAGTCATAGGAAAACCTGATGAGTGGGAATGTGTAGAAGTATTGCTACGTGGTGGCGAGTCTAGTTCCAAGTCAATGTGAATCGGAACTGGAGGTTGTTTTGGTGTTGGTGATGGCAAAGGAGGTTGTACCTTTGGCTCTGGCATGCTCTAAACTGCATTCGTGGCTACCTCCACATGTGTTTTTGTAACAAGTGCCTTCCCTTTTGTATTATTAGACACTTTGTTTCTTTTAGGAGGGTTGCTCCTTTTCTTTTGTTTTGGTTTTGACGAGGATGGCAATGAAGATTCCACCAGTGGCGGCTCGGTACTTGGCATGACTGCCCTCATTGTCTTCTTGCTATCCAAGTAGAGTATACTATTTTGAATAACTCTGCTTGATCTCTCTTTGACAAATGAGTATTCCTTGGAAAACCAATCGACAGCTGGAAGTGGTTGTGTATCAACCTGTTCTCTGAAGAATTGGGGAAGAGTATCCCCATCATCATCTAAAAATCCTCACATCCACTGACATGAAGACAGATATATGTGAGAGGGTGAACCTGTTGTAACTATGTCGGTGCACCTCGAACTCGTCCTCGCAGTTGACCCAGTAATCCTCCATAGAAGGCTTGTGGCAAGAGCGACCGCCAAGACGTACTGAGTAATAACCCTAAGGGTCATATGAGCATGTGTCAACAGGGTACTTAAGATTAAGTCTCGCTAACTCATGGCCCACAGCCTTGGCGTCAACTGTTGTCTTGCACCTGTAGATTCCCATTTGCAATGGAAAATTGGCAGCTAGCTTGCACTTGTGGCGTAGATGTGAATGAACATCATGTAACTACCTCAAAAATTCCATGAAAACTGTCTTATCCAAAGGATAACGAGGTAGCATGGTTGGACTTCCTAAATATCCGTAGACACAAATGTAGGTATAAGTAGGGAACTGAATGAACCAGTCCGCCCATTCTACCATTGCTTCTCTAGCAACCGCTAAGATACGAACATACAATTCCCGATCTAAGTTCCTCACTATGTACATCAAGAATGCTTCCTGCACACGCTTGAAATGTCATTCGGACTTTGTGAACTCAAGCTAGTCAATAATACTGATGAACTTTCTGTACACTGAGAATCCCTATTGTGTTCAACCCTCTAAACTGACCTTGGTAAGCAATCAAGTATACGAGATACGAACACATGTGAAACTTGTGGGCAACTAGGAAACTGGTAATCTGCTTGTGGAGAACGTCGTTGATCAAAGAGGCCCAGTCGTAATGCTCTCGCCTGAGAATAATCTGAGCAATGATGTAGTACATCCAAGGTCAAAACTTGTGAGCATTTACGTGACCGGAAACATGATTAAGAAGAGTGATCGAAATCGCAAACTCATCCTTGAATTCTCCACAACCCACATTGTTTGGCAATTTACTTTTCTTTTCTTTTAGCCACATTTTCGCCATTTTGCTCTAACATGTGTCCTTCTCAACATTGAATGCCTTTTCACACAGATCCATGGTAATGACCCAATTGTTCGGATGCTAAGGAATACCAAAACACCTCTCAATATCCAAGGGCTTAAGACTGCAAATCACCCGTCCATCTACTGATTGAATTTCTCGGGCAGTAGACTTATAATGCTTTACACAAGACACCATGAATTCTATGCAATGAACTGAAATAGGGAGTGAAGTCGCCTCTAGCAACCCAGATTCTACGATTCTTTGAAGTACATGTGAACTTATTTTTGACCCTTTGAAATCAACTTCTAGATTCACCTTATGCAAATCTGTATCAACCGTTCAGATGAAATCATGAATTAAGACTGACTTGGTCTTGAATTCAATCTGTGTACTGGATTCTGAAAAACTCGCCTGTTGACTATAAACACAACTATGTTCTGACAACTTTCTCCGAAAAGCCGAAAATCACTCCTGATAAGGCTAAAAATAGCCTGTCGGAGGGCAATTTTCAAGAAAAATTCTGAGACGTGGGTTTTGTGCAAAAAATAATTCTAAACAAACCCACAATGTCAGAAATCCGGAAAAACGCCTTTTAGCTCGACATGCAAAGACTTTTCCGAAAAAAAGCAACTGAAGGCAACAAGGGCTGCAGAGGCAAATTTTTCAGAAAAAATATAGAACATGGGTTTTGTGCAAAAGATGATTTTAAGCAAACTCAGATCCTCTTTTTTGAAAAATACTAACTTTTACTCCACCATGCAAAGGAATTTTAGTTGAGAAAAGTAGAGCTTCAAGAATTGAAGCTTCGAGGTAATTTTTCCTAAAAAAATCAAACACATGGGTTTTGTAGAGAAAGCCATGCACAACCAACCCAAATGATTAAAATTGTCAAAAGTAACTGAATTCTTGGACATGTGAAGAATACTTAAGACAAGAAAAGAAGAAATTAAGACAAAAGATAGAAGTTTTTTGTTTTTGCTTCTGTCAAAATCGCCATGCTTGTCTGAAATCTGTTGATTATTCTGGACCTATATCTGCAAGGAAATCTGAAAAATAATGCTTATGGCGCCTTCAAATGTTGCTTGCACAAGAGAAAACTCACTTGTGCTCAACCTATTGTTAGATAAATGGACGCCTAAATGAAATATATAAAGAATTTTGAGGGTTTAGGCACCAACTTCAAGTAAAACCCCTGATTTGGAAAGAAATTGTCTGATTGGACCTCACTTCGTTCAAACAGAAACTGACTTGGAGTTAAAAATACACGCCACCTTTTAGAAGTTTAGTCTAACTCAACATACTCAATTAACATTGAGTTTTCAAAATAGGTGCCACTTTAAAATATTGAAGAAATACACTTTTGCAAGCAAAAACTAACAAATGAAACTGAAGATTTTAATATTATTTTATTTAGTTAACTGAGTTTCAACTTTCTGGGTTGTCTTGTAATTGCATGGTGATTCCAAAAAGTCAAAGTTTGACTTTCTAGGCATCCTCCTTCAAAACTTGAGATTTTTGGCTAACTTCCTATTTTGTAGTTGTCTGAAAACATCACTACAACCTCTATTGAGCTCTAATTTCCGAATGCCCGGTTGATGTTGGAGCTGAGTTGATACTTCCATTGTGTAGCTAGAACAACTCTGATGAAATGTCTACTAGGAGTTACAAGTGCTAAAAACTGCATCTGGTGCCTCAAAATCAAGGGCGCCTTTCTCAAAAAGAATGTAAATGCCACCAAACTTAACCATTTCTTTGTCTTGACATTTTGTGCTTCAATTTGCCACTGCCGATGAATGATGACTCTTGTTGACTGGATACTAGATCCATCGCGTAGCTAAAAGAATTCCGCAAACAATGACTGTATGTAGAGCATCTGAAAGTTGGTTTAAGGCCTTCAAATGCAAGGGCACCCCTAGCCTGCAGGGGAGCAAAATGCATTTTTTATTGACTTTAAAAATTGTAACTTTCAACATGAACGTTGTACTTTGACCCTCGCCACCGAGAGCTAGATTGCTCTGATGCGCGCGCCATTGATCTCATCATGAAGCTGGAACAACATAGAAGAGATGTTGCTAGAAGTGACGAAGCGAGAAAACTTCTTCTAAGACCTCCAGTAGAAGGGCGCCTTTTCCAAGGGAGTATGTAAATTCCATACATAGCCATTTTTCTGCTGGTTTTCATTCTTCAATATTTTCCACTTCTTCACACACAGGCATTTGACAAACCCTACGGGTTGATGATTGGATTCACTGAATAGCTCGAAGGATTCTGCACAGGTCTCGTGAAGACGACTACTGCTAAAAACCTTATCTAGCTGGCGAAAAGGCTAGGCACCCCTGGCCTATATAGGTACAGTTTGATACTTTTTCTTTTATTTTCCCTCCATTTTACGTGCTTGCTAGAACCACTACAACAGTCTCTGCATATCTAATGATCTTGCGAACGGGTGCGTTGCAGAGCTGGGCTGAATCAAAAAAGATCCCCTGGAAACAAAAACTGCAAATTCATCCATCTGACATGTCTAGTTCAAGGGGGCCCCTGGCCTACAGGGGCACAAAAACTGCAAATTTGACTGTCTCTGTGATGTGTAAACTTTTTGTAACTTCCGCTTCCGCCTCCGCCTCTAATTGTCGGAGTTCCATAAATCGGATGAGCTCGCTTGATAGCTTGTCAGAAACCTGACTGAAAACTAGAGAGAATGAATGTATTTGCACCCAGAAATAATTGAATCTGAGCCTCCAAATTGAAGGGCACCCCTGAGCTATAGGGGCGCAAATTTGTTCTGGACTTGATGTTTTCCTCCATTTCGCACTTTGTGAACACCGTGTTGGCTGTTGAATTGACCACGTAGAAGCATTACTGCTGCTGACACATGTGTGTCACTATATTTCACCATTTTCACATGTACGAACACTGTAAAGTTGATTTGCACGTTGATTGCGCAAGCGTCTCCCACGTTACAAAGTGAAAGTGTTTCCACACTTAGAATATTTTTTCCAATTTTCGCCATTTGAAAATCCCCTCCGTTGAGAAGCATTTTTTCTAGCATTTTTCGTCATAGAATGTTCTGCTTTGAGTTTCAGGCTTAGATTTTGAAGCCTGGTACTAGCCAACTACCATTAACGACCTCGAAGGGCCTATCTTTTCTCTAGAAAAAGTGATAACTACCCACTAGGCTTAAACTGACTTTTAACTGAAACTAACTTCACCTTTGTGATTGTGATGCAAAATAAGCCAATCAAAATTAATTTCAGCCAATTCTGACAAGTTTCTATTTTTAGGGGTTTTTGACAAAGTTACCCCAAGTTTTCGGGCAGGGGACGGCGGGACGAGTCCCCAAGTTTCCGATTTTTTAGGCCAAATTTAGGGACGGCGGGGGACAGCTATATAAAATATAGGGAAAATTTTAAATATTCATATGAAAACATGGATAAAGCATACATAATATACATTATAGAACCTTAACATATAACATTTGTGTTCAACATTCTTTGTCAATACTCAATACACATTGAAAATTCAGAATTAACATACATGAATCATAATACATAAGATTTATAAACTTATATCAAATTACATAAGGTTATTTCCAGCTCACAAATTGGGAGAACATTTGTGATTACAATGAAGATTGTTTCACCTAGGTTATTGATTACTTGGCACAGAACAATAATGAATAGCTGAGGCGTCTGAAGGCAGAATTATTGAAGTTTGCTGGGAGTGTGGACTACTGGAAGAAAATTCAATGCCGGTGTATTGTCTGATATGGATTTGAGCAGTTAAATGTGGAGACAATTGCTGCACTCAAGGAGTTTTGGGCATCAAATTGCCTTAATATTCAGCCTATTTCCAATTGTGAAGAAGTAAGAACTGTTTAAAAATGTCAAAATCCTAAGTCTTTGTCTCTAAAACCTGTTAGTGAACAGGAAGCAAATAAATTCAAGTTTACACACTTTTGGATTTATTTTTTGTTATTTTTATATATCTTTAATAGAGCATCAAATATTTATATTGCGAGTGTTCCAAATATTGTGAAAGATATATGAAAATGATTTAAATGAACAACTCATAAACCAAAAAATTGAAAACTATTATATATATATGTATATATATTTTAATTTTTAAAACATGCTTTGACGTGGGGGACTCTTGGGGGACAGTTCAAGCGTCCCCTGGCCGTCCCCCTGGGCAGTCGTCCCTATTTGGTCATCAGCGTCCCCCCGTCTCGGAGACGTTTCCTGTGTTTTTTGAAAAAAGAGGGACGGTCCCATGCCGTCCCCCAGTCTCGGAGACGTTTCCTGTGTTTTTTGAAAAAAGAGGGACGGTCCCATGCCGTCCCCCCGTACCCGAGACGGGGCATTTTAGGGGGGAGACGCGTTCTCGGGTTTCCCTAGTTTTTGACCTAAAAACAAGGGTCCGGAAACCCTAATTTTCAAATTTTGCCAATATCTTCCTAACATCACACTAACCAAAAGCCCATACCTGATTTGCCCAAAAACTGAGTTTTGACATCATTTTTACAAGGTTTAGACCATTTTAAGCAAAATGGCTTAATGAAGCAAAATATTTGGTTTGGGTACAACAATGTTCAAACCTAATTTTGCCCTAATTTCTCATTGGGTATTTATAAATTCATTTTAGAGCCTCATTTTGGTTATGTTGAAATGTTTGCATAAGGAAATGTTGTTGAAATCATTCCAGAGGTCTGTAATCAGGTGTTGAAGACGAAAACCCTTGGCATTAAGGAGCTGGTTTCAGTAGTGCAAGACCTACCCTAGCTGGTTGAGGTGTGGTTTCATCCAGGGATCACTTTCAAAGCTTCATTGTAGCAAGTTCAGTCAAGAAGGATGAAGATATTTGAGTATTTTTGAAGTGTGGTCAATTGGGTTTAGGCTTGTGATAGCGAAGCTTCTTTTTAGTGTGATTATCAAAGAGATTTGAGGTGATTTAAGTGTTTTCTGGGCATTTTGGGTTTTGGGTCTGAACCTGGTTATCTATTCATAACTTTCAAATGGTTTGAGTTCTCCTCATGGGTACTGTTTCTAATGGTGCTCCTCACCAAGGCAACTCCAAGCATGTTCTTACATGAATTTTCTGAACATTCATTGAATTTATAGGTCAAAACGCCCTTGATAGCTAGCGCCCAATTTCAGGTACAATTTCCAATTTTCAAAGCTACTCAATCAAGTTTAGATTTCTGCTAATTCCGGGACTGTTTGAAGGAAGTTTGGTGTAGGGGATGTTTAGAGTTTGAAGATACTTACATTGGAGAAGGTTGTGGCAAGTTGGAGTCCCTTAATCTGCTGTTCGGAGCTTCAGAACAGGTCTGATTGCATTTTCTGAGTCTGAAAATGTATTTGAAATATGACTGTAATTTTCTATTATAATTACTGAACTTGTTAAATCTGAAAGTGCCATTTTCAAGCAAGTTTTTAGTGTTATTTTCTGCATATATGTTATCATTCAATTGGCATGTTATAATCATGAATGGCTCATGAAAACATCAAGTAAACATACTCAAAACAAACACAAACAGCAATCAGAAAACTCAGAAAAAAAAATCAAGGGTCTTATATTATAGTGGTATCAGAACCGAGCTCTCGAAGTCGAGACTCTCAAGCGTGAGCGGACTGTAATGTCTTTGCACGTCGAGTGGGATAGCCCCACCTTCGGCTCATGTCTTGGGGTCTGCGTAATGGGGTGGAGTGGGGGAAGGGGGAGAGGGCATCCCGCTCTCAGATGCTTTGGTGGTATGTCGTGGGAGATGTGCCCCACAAGCCACTCTTGATGCCTGGGTGCCATCCTTACCACCATGCCGGTCTTTTGGTGTAGTGGTTGGGCCTTAGTGGTATCAAAGCGCTTTTGATCTTGCCCACCAATGGGTAGACTAAATTCGTGAGCATTAGTGACAGAGAAAGGAGATATCAGGAGAGTTAGGAAGAAGGAAGAGGGTTGTTGAAAACATTGCCCTTCATCTGAAGGACAACATTCTGAACCTTATTCAATAGTCATCTAGTTCAGAAAATATGGGTGATAGGGGAGAAGAAGGTGAGAGACAAGAGGCACCACCTGATAGGTCGATGTTACTATTAGATGCTTTGGTTAGAGGGCAAAGGAGAGCAGCCCAACATGCTCAAGGAACCAACCAGCAATTAGCTCAGTTGATACAGAGAATGGATCAGTTGGGACAGGGTAATGGTGTAGGGCAGCATAGAGCAATTAATCAGCAGAATGGGGGAACAATGGCAAGGCCCCTTATGCCCGTCTTTCCACCTAGGGTAGACGTTCCACTTAATCCTGAGCTCACTATGGTAGAACAGCAAGAATAATTCAGACAGGATTGATTAGATGCAGGGCTTGGATTTCAATAGAACATATCATTAAAAGAATACATTGATCTCAAAATGAAGCATACACCCAATAGGGGTAATAGGGATCAGCATAATGATTTGCTTAGGAAGGTTGGGAAGCTTAATCTTCAATATTTTGATGATTCAAGAAAGATGGCAGCAAGAGCTTGGGTCCAAAAGTTGGACACCTACTTCACATTAAACCCCATGCCAGAGATGATATCTATTCAATATGCCTCAATCCATCTAGATGGGATTGCACATGAGTGGTGGTACAATGGAATGGTCACCATGGGACACACTCAAATAACCTCTTATGTTGAGTTTACTGAAATATTATGTGATGTCCCCATCCTAGTCAGCGCAGCTAGTTATGTGGTTAGCCTATTATTTCGATCCTCGTAGGCTGACAGATGTGTGCAGAGGATCTTCTGAGGCAGTTACTCAGTGTTTTGTAGCTTCAGTATTGCAGTTGTTTCAGGTTGGGCCTTCGCAGAATCATTCGGAGTGGTTTTTCAGAGACTTTCTATTTTTAGAAAGTAGGGCAGGCGGAAGCTGCTATTTTTGGCAGGGCACCTGGTTCAGCTGGTCAGCTCAGAGTCGACCCAGTTCTTCAGTTTGATGGTCAGATGGAGAAATAAGGAGTATTTAATGATTATTGAATATTTAATATTTTGACTTTATATTAAAGTCACTTTATTAATATATTTAAATATTAATAATTAAATGGTATATTATAAAGTATTTTTAATACTTTATAATAAAGTGATATATTTGACATAATGAATAATTATTATTCATTTATGAGACGTCATTTAATTATTTATAATTTCTCCTAAGTCTTAAAGGCGAATTTAATCATTTCATTAAATGATTATTAAAAAAGAGCTATTGGGTCGAATTTTTCAAGAGAGATATATATTCACAGGAAAGACAAATCGAACCATTATGATATGTTATTCAAATTTGTCTTGTATTTGCTCTGAGCATTGGAGTTTGCAAAACCTAGGGTTTCAGCAGACGAATAGATTCTGGAGAACGATACCTCTTCAGAATTTGACATACTGAGACTGTGCAATACCAGTTGAAGATTGTCTCTTGGTGACTTCACACAGAGGTTACAGATCGAGCTTATTGATTAATTCATTCAGGGTTTGACAGAGAATAATCATCTTGCAGTTGAGGCGACTTCACAGAGTTCTCACCACAAAGATCTGGCACTTATTTATTGAATCCGTACTTTATTTAATGCTACTGCTGGGGCTGTACATTTATATACCAGCAAGCCGTACTTTCTCAGTTGCCAGTGGACATCTTCAGATCTCAGCTTCTATCAATCAGTTTGGGTGCGCCTAGGGTTTTCAGAGATTTAGCATTGATTTTCAGAGACTAGAGCTTCATTACTCCATTCAGCCGTACCATTCTCTTTGTATTCCGGCGCCAGCAAGAAGAAAAAAATCAGGTTTTTGAAATAAATTCATATTTAATTCATATGTCATATTTTTATATTGTAAATGCTCTGGAAGTGAAATAAAATGATGCTCCTACCTTCTCTGAACATTTTCAAAGCTTATTTAGAGGATTTTAATTTATTTTGAATTTATTAGCAATTTTGAGGAAAATCGCAGCCTTCTGTTTATTTGCAAAAATCTATCAAAAACACAAAAAAAAAAAAACACAAAACTTGCAAAAAACAAAATTCACAGTTAGGGTTTCGGGGTTGAGAACCACCAGGGTTCTTACATATTAATAGAAAGGTTTGATAAGAAGGATCCGGAGCTACATTTTAAGGAGCTAGCACACTTGAATCAATGGGGAACAGTTGATTCTTATGTTGCAAATTTTCAGAAATTATCTGTGTTAGTGACTGCTATATCGGAGAGAAGACTCATAGTACTCTTCATAGATGGGTTATTCGATCCTCTAAAGAGTTGGATTAAAGCTTTCAACCCACCTACTCTTTAGGAAGCCATGAAGAAAGCAAGAGACATGGAATCATCCGCTTTTAAGAGCAAATTTTAGACCAAGGGTTTGCTGCACAAAAAGGAAAAGGATAAAAAACACATTACTAGGGAACATGAACATCCTAAGAAACATGATCAACCCAAGAAACATTACACAAAGATTGACAGTGAGACTCTAAATGAGCTTAGGAGGAAGGGATTGTGTTTTACATGCAAGGAACCATATACTCAAGGTCATAAATATTCAACCAAGGGGAAAGCACTCTTGATTGAGTATTTTTCGGGTGAAAGAAAGTGAATCAGAAAAAATCAGACCAGCAAGCTGATTCTGAAGATAGTGGAGACGAAAAAGGCATTAGAAGAGGGTCGTAAAGAGGAAGACAAAGATGGGAAGTTAGCCCAACTTCATAGTTCTCAGAAGAATGAGTCTTTTCGCATTAGAGGAGTACTCAAAGGGCAGCGAATGGTGGCATTAATAGATACAGGGGCTACTCATAATTTTATTGATAAGGGCTTGGTTGCACGTAGAGGCCTTCAAACACAAGAGATGAGTGGTTTTCGGGTTATGGTTGCTGATGGTTTTACTATTCATTGCACTAAGATGGCCCCACAATTGAGTATACAATTTGGAAATTATGAAATTAAAGAGGATTTCTATGTTGTGAGTATTGGAGACACAGATGCAGTCATGGTGATACAGTGGCTACATTCTTTGGGAGAGATCACACTTAATTTTCAGACCATGGAGCTGAAGTTCAAATCGGATGGGAAGAATGTGGTTTTGAGGGGTATGTCGAATGGAGATCCACGTGTGGTGTCTTTCAAACGAATGGAGAGATTTTTCAGGCATGATCAGGTAGAGTGGGCAACAAAGTGTGTAATTTTGCCTATAGTTTTAGAAGAGGTTAAGAGGGCTTATCCACCTGATATACAAGAGCTGATTACAAAGAGGAATAAGGTTTTTGGTAACATTCCTCTAGGTAGGCCTCCTGATAGAGGCATTGAGCATGTGATAGAATTAGAGGAGGGAACTAAACTAGTGATTACCACTCCCTATCGACATCCTAAGAGGCTCAAGGATGAGATAGAGAAGACTATACAGGAGCTTCTAAAGATGGGACATATTCGGCCTAGCAAGAGCCCATTTGCTTCTTCAGTTGTCTCGGTGAAAAAGAAGGATGGAACTATGTGTATGTGTGGATTATAGGGCATTGAACAAGAAGACCATTAAAAACAAGTATTCTATTCCACGCATTGATGCGCTTATTAATGAATTGCATGGAGCAATTTATTTCTCCAAGATTGACTTGAGATCAGCTTACCATCATATTAGAGTCAAGGAGGAGGATGTGGAGAAAATTGCTTTTAGATGCCACTTTGGACATTTCGAGTTTTTTGTCATGCCATTTGGCTTGACAAATGCTCTAGCTACTTTCCAATCATGCATGAACAGGGTGTTTTGCAAGCAGCTCTGTAAGTTTGTTTAAATATTTTTTGATGACATCCTTATCTTTGGTAGATCATGGGAGGAGCATTTAAAACACTTGGATGAGATGTTGGGGATTTTGGAGAGTGAGTCACATTTTTGCAAAAGAGTCTAAGTGTGAGTTTGGGATGACTGAGTTATTGTATTTGGTACATATAATCAGTGTTGATGGTGTTCGTGTGGACCTTGATAAGATTAAGGCAATACTTGATTGGCCACCACCTGAAATTTGACATAGCTTAAGGGATTTTTTGGTTTGTGTGGGTTCTACAGGAGGTTTGTTAAGGGATTTTCACAAATCGCTACCCCACTTATTGATTTGACCAAGAAAGGGGCATTCACTTGGTCTGAATCAGCATAAAAATCTTTTGATCAGTTCAAGAAATTGATGAGCTCATGTCCAGAATTAGCTATTCCAATTTTTTCTAAGCCATTTGAGCTTGAGTGTGATGCATCTCGAGATGGTATAGGGGATGTCCTCATGCATAGTAAGCATCACATTGCCTTTGAAAGCAAAAAATTAAGGGGAAGTGAAAGAAGTTATTCCATATATGATAAGGAGATGTTAGCCATAATGCATGCTTTGGCTAAGTACAAACAATATCTTGTGGGGGGCAGATTTATTGTAAAAACTGATCATAACAGTCTAAAATACTCTTTCTAAATCAGAAGGATTTGAAAGAGAGACAACAAAAATGGGTTAGCAAGCTTCAAGCATATGATTTTGACATTGAATATGTCAAAGGGAAACGTAATGTGGTGGCTGATGCACTCTTTAGGAGACCTCATTTGTGTGTATTTTCTGAGATAGCAACAAATTGGAAGGAGAGTATATAGGCTGATTATGCAAAGAGCAACTTCACCAACAACATTTTAGATGGTACTTTGGATGATGATAAATATAGTGTGAGAGATGGATTGATCTTCTACAAGGAGAGAATTTATTTGGTGCCTGAAACTAAGTTGAAAAAGAAATTTTTAAAAACTTTTCATGACACTCCTATGGCTGGTCATCTTGGGTTTTATAAGACATACAGGCATATCCGTGAGAGATTCTCATGGAAGGGGATGAAGGAAGACATTACTAAGTATGTGCGTGAGTGTCAAGTGTGCCAACAAAACAAAAAAGAGCGCACATATCTTGCTGGTCTGCTACAACCTTTGCCCATTCCTACTCAAAAGTGGGAAAGTATTTCGATGGATTTCACCACAAGGCTTCCCAAGGTGCAAGGGAAGGATTGTAATTACGTGGTAGTAGACCGTTTGACCAAATTTGCCCATTTTTTGCCATATCAATAGGATATTCAACATTACAGGTGGCAGATTTGTTCTTTAAGGAGGTGTTTAGACTACATGGGGCACCAAAAAACATCATAAGTGACAAGGACAGCAAGTTTATGAGCTTGTTTTGGCAGGAGTTGTTCAAGTTATGTGGTACCGAGTTGACTTCAAGCACTAGTTACCACCCTCAAATAGATGGTCAAACTGAAATAGTCAACAAATGGGTGGAAAGCTACCTTCGGAACTATGTTTCAGGACAGCGGAAGTCATGGGTCAAATGGTTGCACTTGGGGGAGTTTTGCTACAACTCCACATTCCACATGTCCATTAAGATGTCACCTTTCATGGCTTTATATGGTTACAAAGCACCTAGCTTCATTGATTTGTTATTTGGTGATTGTAGAGAGCCCAGGGCAAAGGATTTCTTGCAGGAGAGCCAAGACATAATGAGATCCTTGAGAGAGAATATTTTGCATGCACAAAATTAGCAAAAGTCATATGCTAATCAGCACCATATAGAGCGAGAGTTTGAGGTGGGTGACATGGTTTATGTTAGGTTACAGCCATACAAACAATCCACTCTCAAGAAGAGTGGAGCAGAAAAATTGAAACCTCAGTTTTATGGCCCATTCAGAGTTACTAGGAGAGTTGGAGAGGTAGCTTATGAGCTTGAATTACCTGAGGAGAGTAGAGTGCATAATATTTTTCATGTATCATGCCTTAAGAAGGTGCTTGGACATAATGTGATACCTTCAGCAGTGTTGCCCCCATTGGATAAGGAGGGTAAATTGGAGCTTATACCAAAGGCAATGATTGATTTCAAAGAAATGACCATCAAGAGGAGAGTGATCATGATTTCAAGGAGACGAGCGTCAAGAGGACAGTGATCACAGAGTACTTGGTGAAGTGGCGGTACTTACCAGTTGAGGATGCTACTTGGGAGAGTGATCAGATTTTGCAACATCCAACACTATGATTGCTTGATGGCAAGCAATCTTTGGGGAGGGTGGACTGTAATGTCCCCTCCTAACCTCTAAGTGGTGTTTATCCTTTAGCCTATTCCAAAGTTCCTGTAGGCTAAACGGAATTGGTAAGGGAACTCAGTTCCAATCCTTTCTAAGGGTTTTTGGAGTTTTCTAGTGGACTTTCTATTTTTAGCAGGGGGCCAGCTCAGTATTTACTGTTTGCAGTAAGTCGACAGTAAGTCGGGTTGCATATCATTTTCCTCACCAATTTGAGTTTTCAAAGTATTTGTTATGTTTAGTGCTTACTAAAAATAGTAAGGCTATTTTTGGAAGCTAGTCTAGGTAAGGCCACTCTCAGCAGTGTTATCTCAGTTGAGGCAATGGGTTGCTAAGATTTGATTATTTTAATATTGTATTTCTTCTCTTGAAAGTGAATTAAATAAAGTTATTTTATAACTTTAAGTTAAAGGTTGGAGGGGACATGAAGTTGTACCTTAGTGCCTAGTGGATTAACTTCAAGTTGTTTTAAAAGCAACAAAAGCACATTTGATGGCTGGATAAGGGGGACGCCTAGGAGGCTTAAGTTAAAGTTAAAGTTTAAAATGTAATTTAAACTGAAAATCAAGGCAAAAGGGGCATACCATTTGGAGGGAATCATGTTCAAACCTATTTTCGCCCTAATTTCTCATTGGGAGTTTATAACTTCATTTTAGAGCCTCATTTTGGTTATGTTGAAATGGTTGCATAAGGAGATGTTGCTAGAATCGTTTCAGAGGTCAGTAATCAAATGTTGAGGACAAAAACCCTTGGCATTAAGGAGTTGGTTTCGATAATGCAAAACCTACCCTAGCTAGTTGAGGTGTGATTCCATCCAAGAATCACTTTCAGAGCTTCATTGTAGCAATTTCAGTCAAAATGGATGAAAATATTTGAGTATTTTTGAAGTGTGGTCAGTTGGGTTTTGGCTTGTGATAGTGTAGCTTCTTTTTGGTGTGATTATTAGAGAGATTTGAGGTGGTTTCAGTGTTTTCTGGGCATTTTGGATTTTGGGTCTGAACCTGGTTATCTATTCATAACTTCCAAATGGCTTGAGTTCTCCTCATGGGTACTGTTTCTAATGGTGCTCCTCACCAAGGCAACTCCAAGCATGTTCTTACAAGAATTTTCTAAGCATTCATTGAATTTATAGGTCAAATCGCCCTTGATAGCTAGTGCCCAGTTTGAGGGACAATTTCCAGTTTTCAATGCTACTCAATCAAGTTCAGATTTCTGCTAATTCCGGGACTGTTTGAAGGAAGCTTGGCGTAGGGGATGTTTAGAGTTTGAAGATACTTACATTGGAGAAGGTTGTGGCAAGTTGGAGTCCCTTAATCTGCTGTTTGGAGCTTCAGAACAGGTCTGATTGCATTTTCTGAGTCTGAAAATGTATTTGAAACATGACTAATTTTCTGTTACAATTACTGAGCTTGTTAAATCTGAAAGTGTCATTTTCAAGCAAATTTTTAGCGTTATTTTCTGCATATATGTTATCATTCATTTGGCATGTTATAATCATGAATGGCTCATGAAAACATCAAGTAAACATACTCAAAACAAACACAAACAGCAATCAGAAAACTCACAAAAAAAAAATCAGGGGTCTTGTATTACATGGCATGTTTGAGCAATCAAATTTAAGTAAATAGAAATTCTGAGCCCAAAAGGTGGCAGGTCCTACCCTGAAAAGTGTGAACATAATATTTTCATTTGTTGTTTCTTCCAACTTGAGGAACCTATTTATCTTGATGGAGTTTACCAAGTGTTGAGATGTTTATTTTTGTTCATTAAATATTGGTGTACTTATTTACAGTGATGGATTTTCCCAAATGCTTGCAGCCGGAAACCACTGCACTGCAATAGCAACATTTTATTCTTCATAGCTAATTAATATCTGCTCTGCTATGATGTGATTCTTTTAAGCAGTTCTCTGATTCTTTGCTTATACACATGACTCTTAGCTTACGTTTGATTCATTGTTGAAATTTTCAACATTTAATTACTTTATTGTGGGAATAGAATTTTCCTTTATTTTGGTATTCTTGAAATTGTGGTGGATAAGCTAGATTCTTTCTATTTGCAAGTGTTGTTCTTGCGTAGTGATGTTATTCTCTGCTATTTTGATGGAGACTGACCTCTAGTAGAATGTATATAAAGAAGTAGATGTGGGAAACATCTAAGAATGGAAGTAAATGTGGACCATTATGGGGCAGTCATCATCCATTTATCTTCCTAGTGTATGTTTTCTTGCATAGCTTTCTTTTGGAATCTAATACCCTTAAAACAAGAGTAAATAGTTGATATGGAAATGCATGGAGGAATCCCCTATGAATGTGAACCTGAGACCATCATTCCAATTGGTCCATTGGTTCTTGGTTACTTGATACTAGTTCCTTGTTACTTGGTACTGCTATGTTGCCTTGGAGTCCACAAGGAGCTATATGTGAACCTTGTGTGTTCTCCCTGTGATGTGGATGAGCGGCACCTATCAGGGTAAATAGTATGCATTGAGTACATCTTCATATGAATTGTTGATGTTGTACAGAAATGCATTAGAATGTATAAATGCTTGTATAAATTTTTAAATATAATGATTAAGCAAAATGGCTGTGACTTGAAGTTCAATCATTGGTGTGATATTGTGAATAGAATAATGCTTTTGTAGCATTCATCTTACCATGCATTATATTACATCGAGTAGCTACATATTGTGTGTATGTTTATGATGCTATCACATTATGGTTGCTCGTTACACTACCTCCCTTATTAGGGTAAGACGTAGATTTGGTATTGTGCTTTCATCGCATTCAAGTGACTTCCAAGAGTACTCCATTCTTGGGGGGCAAGATGTAAGGCCCACTTGTGTGTTAACTCTAGCCTTTTCCTGATGTGTCATTGTGCTAGATTAGAAGGTTTATTACTAATTATGAGATCAATTATGATATTATGTAATTGTAGGATGGATATGTCTTGTTTGATTATATGTTCTCATTCGCTATCATTTGTTGGATTTTATTCCTAAATCGCAAATGAGTTGCCTAGAGTGTTCAAAACAATTTGATGGTTTATTAGAAATAATAAAATGCAATTTCATTAAAGGTTAATATTTAGATTGAAAAGAAAATGCATTAGTCATTTTCGAAAGATAGTATTCAATTTTAATTTTTTTAAATAAACAAAATATCTATTATGCAAGATTATTTTGAAATGATGTTAGTTAATTAAAAATATCTTGTTTGCATTTAAAATGTTTAAGGAAAAGTAGCTATTTTGCATTAGGGTTATCCTTATATTGCAAAACGAGATTCCTTTTAGAGAGCCTTTTTCCTTATGCACATTTTAGAATGAAAAATGGAGACAAAAGAAAGCTTGGTTTTTTCTCAACCGTTGGATTAGGAAATTGATGATGGGAGGGATATGTTTGTTGATGGAGAGCTTGCTTGGAGAAAGGATTTTTAATTCTCTTTTTCCTTGCTTGGGATTGATTTCTACCTCAAGAATCTCCATTTGAAAGCTTGCACAATAAAGAAGCATTTTCCTTTTATTAAAGAATGTAATTTCCTCATATGATTTCTTGTTTGGTCATGCTCCCATATCATTTGGGACAGACTTATGGCTTGTTTGAATATGTTTGAATTTGGATTTGGAAAGAATTCATTGTGTTAAGCAATTGCTAAAATTATAGATTTCAATTTTTAGTTGTAGTTTTTATTTTTAATTTTCATACACAAAATAGTACTCGAAACCTTGCAAAGTTTTCTTAAAAGTGATCTGATTGCATGTTTGTTTTGTTGGGTAAACTATGAACAAAAATTTGAGTTGGGTGTGTTTTTCAAATTTGTTGGGAAACATAAAATCACCTAGAAAACCCTCGAAAAATGCTTGTAAAAATTTGAAATATGGATTCCCCTTGCCAACTTGGATAGACAATGTAGTTAGCCTTCTAAAAATTGGAACTTAATTTTTGAAGAAGATTTGATAGCCTTTAATGGCAGAACCTAATATTTTTTGTTCTTGTTAAAATCTTGAATAGACGAAGTTTGGAATTTTAAGTGTTTGTGATGATATTATTTTGTGGACTTGAGCTTTTTTATTGGCAAATAAAATTATTTAGTGTTTGGATATCAATATAATTATCATGCTATGTTATGACCATTTCAGTAAAATGAGAGTTTAACATGTGATTACGACTTGTGTATTCAAGTGTGATTGTGCATTGAATTGTATACTCATGGTATTTGTCTGAGTGTTATGCTTTCAATGGTGTGTGACAAACATGTGCAACTCTAATGTGGATTTTGGTCTCTTGCTTGAGACCCATATCTATGTGAAATTGGTCGTGCTTGTGGTGTATCCATGATCTCTCCATAGCTTGGGGGTTGTCTAGAGTGGCATAGGCATCTAGCACTCAATAATAGTAATATGGTAGGGTGGCGAGTAACATTCTCCACTAGTCCCTTTCTTCAAGATCTCTTGGAAGATTGAAGAGTTCCTAGCTTAGTATCTTGATTTGCTTGCATTTATGCCTTGAATATTAAGTGAAGCTTGAAATCATGTAATAAATGTTTTTGAGATTGTATTTGATCTCAAAATATGCCCATCTTTGTATTCATTGAATGTGTGTTTATAATTGTAATAATTATTGTATTTTGTATTTTGGTAGAAAATGCATGTGAGTAATTCCATTTGTGTTGTAGATCATACTATTCGTAATTCTTGGAAAAAATGTAAAAGCAATGTTTTATTTCATGTATGTGTCATAGATGTTAATTGAAGCTCCATGATGTGGTTGGTGTTCACCCAACTCTTATTTTCATTAAGTTTAGATCAATTTGAGGGGTCATTGTAGCATGATTGACAAGCTTGTTGTCATGCATTGGATTGTCAAATTTATCCTTAATTGGAAGAAATGAATATGGTTGAATTAAACAAAATGAGATTCATCATTGTAGCATATTCTTGCTTAGATATGACACATGGAAAGATAGACTCTAAATCATGTTGTAGTCGCAGTCAGAGCAAGCTTGTTAGCCATGTAAAAAAGAGCATTTCGTATTTGATTTTTGAAATGATGAATTTAAGCATTTTGAATTAATGTTCATGATGTTTTGAAATGCCATATCCCATTGCAATGAGTTTCTTTCACACATCTTGAATGTATAAGTCATGATCCATTTGACATCTCTAATATTTGACTTGCATTGCTTGTTAATGTGTGTGGTTGGACCCTTTTTTACTTGATAACTATGTCGGTTTGTTAAGCCTTAGTGTTAGGAGCTGATTATGACGTATGAAACTTAGAGGACCGTTTCAATATGCTCATGGCCAAGTTTAAGTTGAATAAAGCCCTATTGGACCAAATGAGTGTTTCCCTTGCTTCAAATAATTTTTCTCGACAATAGGGGCAGTCTAGAGATAGCTTGGGAAATTTCTAAATGGCAGCATGGGCGATTTGGACCCCAAAAGGTCAATTTGAGGACAATGATCACTTTTGGCCCTCTTCCATGAAAGTCCAAAGGAAGGTTTTCCCTAGGATTTTCCCTAGATCTCTATCCTAGTTTGGTCAATTTTGATGCCCTCTTGTCCTTATTGTTCCCTTGTAATGTCTATCTTATGTTGTGAGAAAATAAGCAATATCTTGCAAGACCAAGATAACGAATAACTCACCTTGCCATTCGACATCTTTGTAAGTCTTTCACTTGTGTTATTCTATGTTGATGTTCATTGACCTTGTGTTGTCATTCACTTTTCTTTTCCTTTTTTATTTTTTATATTGGATGTTGTCATGCACTTGGTAGTGTCAATGTGTGTCATTGTACTAATGTCAAAGTTCGGGCACTAAAGTATTGCACAACTACTAAGTCATTGAGTTGCTGCTGATTCAACTTACTGTGCCTTTTCATTTTGAGTGATTTCAAACAAAATGCAACCATGCTCACATCCAAAAACATTACCTGCACAATTGCTTGTTGGATTCAAGAGCTTTTGCCAATGTCATGCCCTTGAGCGTGTGCAAAGCATTGGGAATTGTCCCAACTCCCTCCTGGCGTAAGGTAACGCAACTTGACAAGACTGAGATCAGCATAGTAGGCGAGATTAACAAAATACCCATGCAAGTTGCCGCTGATCCCAGAATCCAACAGACTATTGGCATCCAAGTTGTTGATATCCCGGATACGTATGGTATAATCCTAGGAAGGGATTTCACAAGAGCATTGAATGGGTACGCTGCAACTAACTACTCTCACTTGTGGTTACCATGGAAACGGATGCCGAATCAGATTTGAATTGATTGGGACATCTCTGAAGGTGAACCTGTCATGGGGAAGAGCCCCCTCTCTCCAACTGATTCTAGAGTTTCAAATGAAGGCTTCAAATAAAGGCATGGACCTATTTGTTTCTTTGAACAAGGACGACTTGACCCCTCAAGATTTGTTACATGTTAATATGCAAGAGTCACTGGCTATCCTGGGTTTTATGGAATTGGCTCCTTCTTCACCTCCTGCAATTAAGGTCAATGAAGACCCTTGGACTAAGGTGAATGGAAGCGGTGGATCTCGTTCTATTTCTTACCACTCACCCTTTGTGTGCTCACCCTTCGTGTGTTTTGTCGTGAAAGTTTTCCTTTCTTCTCGACCACGGCTTTTGCTTACGTTTCGGCTTTTATTCTTGGGTGGACTCGGGCTTTCGGTCAAAAACCCCTCGCCTTCTTCAACTTCACCCTTCAATTGTCTCCTTTCTCTTTCATTGCGTGAGTGGGTTGGTGTATTTCATTGTTTCATCTCCACTCGATGATCTCCCAAATGGGATCAAATTTGTCTTTGTCTCCTCTATGGTATTTTTGGATGGCCTCATTCGCCCTATCCATGTCCTCATAAATGCATCCCATGATATTTTTCTCCCTATTCACCAAACACAAAACTCTCACCAAAGGCTTCAACACCTCAAACAAATTAAAATAAATACTTTAAAAAATTGGAATTGAAGGATTCAATTTGAATTTTAATTTCAACTTTAAAGTTACCTAGATGACCTTTGTAGCTCTCTTTATAAAGACGTCATCAAAAATATCTTTGCAACCCTCCCTCCATCAATTTTATTTGAATACAATGAATCAAGCCATGCTTGACTCGCAAATGTTTGCTCCAAAAGTGTCAACAAACTGCAAATGTTTTGCAACATGAAGAAGTTAATTGCAAACCTTGTCACACTTGCTCACACAAACATTTTTTCTTGGTGTGATCTCTCATCAAACTGAGAGCCCAGGAGTGAGTATATATGTATTTTGTGATATTCCTAACTTCTTCCACAACCAATCTCATCTAATCAATTTTTCCTATGTCCTCCAAAAGAAGGTCAAGCCAATGGACAATTGAAGGGTAAAAAAAAAGTGTTGGATACCTATCTCAGAGTAATCGCCCTACTGCCACATATTATGTTACATTACAAGTTGCAACTTGCACAACATTGTAATGCCCACCTAACACAATCTCCTCTAGCCTTAAGACTCAAATGTTTTGCATTTTTTAGTTTATTAATAGTGTCAATGGACTTCAAAAACACTATCTCACTGTTTGAAGCCCCTAGAAAGTTGATGAGTGTGATTCTTTGCATCTATCCACCACAATGCAACGGTACAAAAAAGTGTTATACCTGTCAGCTTGCACCACATTTTTTTTTGCCTACCTCTAACACAATCTCCCCCAACATTTGACTCAAATTTTCTACATTTTTTACTTTATTAAAAGTGCCAATGTACTTGTCGTTGCAGTTCCAACATCTCTGAGCAACTTTGAAGGTTGTTCAAGGTAGTGTCGATGGAGTCTATGGAAGCCATAAAGAATGTCATCGACCCATAAATGTTGATTGGCAATTATATCCACAACATGGAATTATTTGACACATTTATGACTTAACATTACATTGGTTGTGGGTAGGAAAAGTTGGACCAAACCAGTTTTGCAAGCACTAGTTACTCCACAATTTTTGGATGTTGCATCAATGGTGCTTGATGACTACAATGACAAGCTCAGATGGGTAGCTTGAGCGGTGCCTTCAATATTCCCACAACCAAAGTGAATGAGGATGGCAAGCAAGCTATAACTCTATTACATGATGGGATCCAACATAACAATATGGAGATATTCAACTACTTTATTGGACTTCACCCAAACAATGCTATCTCCATTGCAGGTTGAGAGAGCCTCAGAAATAGCAAATGTAATTTGGTTTCTTTAGCATTCCAAGGGCCTTGCATAGGCTCCCCTTGTTTCTTTCCAGAGAAATAATGTATTGGCTGATTGTGTTTTGGTCTTTATAAAATGGGATTTACCCCTCTCCAAGCAACTTTACATATCAAAAAAAAAGTGTTAATGGACTTCAAAAACACTATCTCACCATTCGAAGCCACTAAAAGTTGATGAGAATGTGATACCTCCTATTTATCGACCCATCTAAAGTATAGTGCATCCAAACTTTCCTCATTACTTCTTTTGTTCTTCCAAAATTGGTTTGTCATCTATGATAGCATTCTAGTGCAGCTGCCCCCTTAAGTCACGTGGTGAGGGCACCTTGTACCCTTTCCTTGCAACTATCAATCTAGTGACCAAACACACCTACATTGGACTCTTCACCACATTTAAAGGGAGGTTGTTGTAGTGCCTAAAATTAGCACAAGTCATATCTATTTCTCGTGTATCTTCATGTTCCATATCTCAAAGCAAAGACTGTACTCTAATGTGTCTTGAGATACAAAAAAACTCAATGGCTGGGCTCCACTCAAGCTAAAGATGTGTTATGCATGCATGGAGCACAACTAGAGCCCACAAACTGGCTAACATTGTACGTCAGTGAAACCTATTATATAATGATGAGAATATTACCAATCTCTGGTTGTTTTATTTTGAGATTCTTTACTTAATAATACAGAAGGGAAGTATTCCCACGCATGTTATGTTTTAAGTAGTATTTTATGAATACATGATATAAATTGTAAAGTTGTTGCATGACCTTGATTAGGTCAAAATGATGCCGTAGGAGTCATCAATAAGAGATGCTAACCATAGAAAACGTTTATAGTTGTTCATATGAGAGTGTATGGACTTGTTTTAAAGGTAAATGCTTAAACCCCAACATTGTCAAAATCACAACAAGGGTGACTTACTTTGTCTATGAAGCTTAAACTATTTTGATGACTGACCACGTTAGGGGATTAGCTTTTATGAATGCAAACCTTACATTAGTAGAACCAGTTGGTCTGCAAAGGTTTTATCTTAATAAACAAGACTACAATGTTTACCATGAAAGGCCAAAAACTAAAAGGATGTTATATTCCTATTTGAAGATTTAACCATCACTATGGGGATTAGTATATGAATCAGTATACCTTATGATGACCAAATATGTCAAGATTTGATTAATCATTATATTATGAGGGTAGTAGCTCTCAAGGGTTATCCTAAGGATTTGAACAAGAGGTTGTAGCCAAGACTCAAGTAGTTACCCGAAAGTAACTCGGGTGTTTGAGTCAAAAAGTACTGTCAACTCAGATGAGTTATTACTTAGTGAGTCTTAAAATTATAAGAAAGGATTCTATAGTGGAACTAAACACTAGACATATGTGAATATAACATGAGGAAGGAATCTTCAGTTCAAGAATAATATTTATTATTTATCTAAGACGCACATCTTGTAAATACTATTTGTTGCAACCAAGAGGGTCTAGTCAAAGACTGTGGGTCATCAGCATCTACTACTTATGCTTAGAATGGGAGAGCAAACACTCCCATGGTTACTATGAAAGACTAGAATAAGCGGCAGTTGCTAAAGTCCCAAGAAGTTACAGGAATGTAACTTGCGTATTTCAGGTCAATAAAGTATAACCAATTAAGTCATTTATCTGAAGGGAAAAACATGCATGGATCTAGAGACCCAATAGTGCGGAATACATTCCCTTAACACTAATACAACAGAGGAGAAAAGCATAAACCAGTTTCAATAGCTTTCTAAAACTACTTGAGATGAATACACCATGTAAAATAGAGAACACAAAAATGAGCATTCACAGTGGACACAAGATATACGTGGGAAAACCTTTTCAGGTAAAAAACCCACCACACAAAGTCAAGACAATTTGTATTACAGTAACAAACCAATTACATACAAAAATTACAATCTTCTCTGATCAGCTCACAGCAACACACTAGAATTATCTTGTCTCATTTTTTTCTTCTCACTGTTACAATGTTCTATATAACATACAGTTCGAACTCCATCAGTCAACCACCGATCTCAGGTACAAATCATGTCTGATTCAATCGCACCAATGATCAACCCATATCGATCTCATTGCATCGAGCCACCCATGTCATAACTTCATTACCTAAAGTGGGTCCTGTTTGCCACCCTAAATCGACCTACAATTACTGCTGCTACTACTTTGGCCTCTAGCCAATTATCGCTTTGACACTAAGCCACGTGTCCGCATTTCATTCGCTAACCGCTTCTGCCACCGAGTCCAACTCGGTCAAAACCAGTCAACGAGCTCAACCAAGCTCTACACAATCCTTACCGCGCTACCGCAAACCCCACCTTACCAACTCACGGTATGGAGGTAAGCCATCCAAGTCCATCCGAGCTCTGTCGCTCATTTTACCACGCTACCACTGCCGGCCACTGCGGTATAGCGGTAGCCGGCTTGGCTGACCGCTGGCGGTCTTCCTGCAGCCACCGCGGTCAGCCTCTTGGCTGGCCACGGTATGGCGGTAACCGCCAACCAGGGCGCTGGCTGTCTCACCACGGTCAGCCTCTTGGCTGGCCACGGTATGGCGGTAACCGCCAGCCAAGCCGCTGGCAGTCTTACCGTGGCCACCGCAGTCAGCCTCTTGGCTGGCCACGGTATGGCAGTAACCACCAGCTGTCTCACCACAGTCAGCCTCTTGGCTGGCCACGGTATGGCGGTAACCGCCAGCCAGGCCGCTGGCAGTCTTACCGTGGCCACCACGGTCAGCCTCTTGGCTGGCCACGGTATGGCGGTAACCACCAGCCAAGCCGTTGGCGGTCTTACCGCGGCCACTGCGGTCAGCCTCTTGGTTGGCCACGATATGGCGGTAACCGCCAAACCTAGCCACAAGCGGTCTCACCGCGCTACTGCGGTGAGTGGACCCACCGCCTACGGTATGGCGGTAACCGCCAGATCCAGACAAAGCCGCCGCGGTAAAGCGGTAAAGGTCGAAATGAGAACAATATAATGCCAAGGGAGAAAGAAGGGGCAACAAACTCGAAATTGAGACAGATTCTCAACATTATCGACTTAGTAAGTAAAGAACTAGAACATGAGGCAGTTGCCAAGGCCCAAGTTGTTATGTAGATGTAATATGGGTGTACTAAAGTCAAAAAGACTTAACAAACCTAGATGAATTATGATTTAACAAGGAACAGTACTATGCTCGAGATTGACAGGCATCAAGGAGCGATACTATACTCGAAAGGAACATTAGTCAAGGAGCACTATAGTGCTTGAGATTGATAGGTGTCTAGGAGTATGACTTAAATAAAGATATTTCCTTATAAGATGAAACATTGTATGAAGTGTTATCCAACAATCAAATAGTAAGTTTGAATTATCACAAGGTCAATTAAGTCTCCAAGTCAAGTAGAGTGGGTGAACATACGACTTCGCTCCAAGTAAGTAGCAAATGTATCTTGTATTCAAAACAACTTTGGCCAAAGTGGGTGCATGAGTCACCGCATGCACGCATCGATTCACCGTGTACCAAATACTTAATGCAATCAAAGTTGTCTCTCATTGTTGTAGGTTTTCCATAAGTTGATAGACGATATTGGTTAAGTAGGTCACAAACACCAAAGCTCAGATGGCTATTAATAGGGGGTTCTTAACCATTCCCTTCGTTGAAGGGTAGGGCCACTTCCAATTTGGAAGGTGTGCGGGGGACCATTAAGTCCGTGGTTGCAAGTAAATCACTTGGGTGATGCTCTCCCTCTTGCAGTTGACTTGCCGAGTCTTGGGAGACGAAAAAGAATGAAAGTATCCAGATAAGGATCTCTGACTCTAATCTCTATTTGCTTAATGTTCTTTTGTACTTGAAAAGTTTATGTGGCAAATTGTTGAAAAGAATTGTGAAATGTACTTTTTAGATTAAATCATTGAAAAGGAATCAAAAATGTTTAATCATGTTCCGTTTACGAAAAATGTATCTTAAGTTATTGAAGAAATTTTGTTTTCCTTATTTTTAAGAATGAATACTTTTTACTAAGTTAAAATCTCCATATAATTTCCTTGTAATAAGGTTGTGGATGTTACAACTTTCTCACATAATATTTGTTCTAAATACTGATTTTTTTGTTATTAACATGTTTTCTCTCTTTGTACTTATTAACACAATCTATTTCTTTGTTCTGTATTAAAGATATTTTTGTCCTTTGTGCTATTATTCATTAGTTAATTTACATGCAACAATTTCAACATAGTACGCTAACTGCCATTACCTTAAAATGAAACCATTAATTGGATTCCTGTGAAAAGTAATATTTCTATTTTCTACATATGTTCGGCATTTGTCGGATAAATTTGTTCAACATTATAAGATGGACTAAGTATATTAGCTGCATACCTGTACCAGAAACCAAATGGAAAGCCTTAAAGCAGTATATGTTTCTACAAGTAAAATCAGCACATCATAGAGACATAAATTACATTTAACAGACCAAATTCAATAGATCTGCATACCTGAGCTTCCATATTCTTTGTGGACTCAGCACCAGCTGAAGCAGCCTCAGATGAAACAATGAAAGCAGTCAATGGATCATCCCCTGCAGCTAGCCTCTAAAGGACCATGATAGAGCAATAGATTGGCTTAGCCTCTGGAAACAAAAGAGAAGGTAAAATAACAGTATAAGACATCCCAGTAATATTCAGGTACCTCTTGCAATGTGAGGGATGCAGGAAATAGAGCATCTAACATTGTTCGATAGCCTGCAACAGCACCACCATACTTACTCACAGCCGCTACCGCAGCATCTAATGCAGCAGCCCCTGGTAACATATAACTTTTCCTAATTTAGCAAATTCACTGAGGAAATAAAAATGTACATGAAGCAAGCCTTTTGCAGAGATAAAATTGTGGAAAATATTGGATTTTCCACTTCTCACATTGTGTGGCTGGGATACTTGATCCAGTGCTTTCCTTCAACTTGGCATATGCAGCTTTGCAAAATATATCGTATCTGTGATAACATGTAACAGTACAATCTTACCAATGTACTACAGAAAAATGCCCAGCTCAAAGAAAGTTTGAATCACTTGAATTTGCTATTCAAGAAAATGAAGTTTAGATTAAATTGAAAAAATGAAGGCAGCATTAAGGAAAAAAACCAGTGAAGGTAAAGGCTAGCATACAGTACACCACTAGTGCCACCCATAACTCTTCTAAGAGTGACTCCAATTTCATTTACAGTCTTGGTTGCATCATTTAAAGGATAGCTGCAAAAACATCCAGTACACAAATCATTTACCAAGTTGAAAAAGCCAACACCCCATTGTTTGATTACTCAAAGAGTTAATGAATCATTCCCAGATCAGACCAATTTCTCAGTGAACTTGAATGCAAAAAAATCACATTTACAATTGTACTTAGACTCAAAAATCCTGCCAATTTTGCACAAATTAATAAATTATCCAGTGATTAGGCCTAATAGAACAAAGTTGATGATATTAGTATGCATGTTGGAGAGCATAGGAAGATGTATTTAATTTTATTGCTAGGTTTTTGGGGTACTTTTTGCATACCCAGTTGGACACAGGCCAAAAGCCATACATTGGACATACTCAAGGCAGGCCCACAGGCCAAGGGCTAAACCCTGGCGGTTCCCGGATGGGATATGTTCTGCCCACCAAGTATGAACCGGGTCCAAGAATGGCTAGGGTACCACATGAACCTCATAACACAGTTAAATACATCTTCCTTTTGTGCAGACCCACAGGCTGGGGGCCGTACCCTAGGTGAACCCAAGCAATACCACTGCAGACTAAAACCAAATCACATACTTTTTTAATAATAAAGTAAAACCTAAACTAATTTAAAAATAGTATAAAGTGATTAGTAACTCAATAGTAACATTTGAAACAAAATCAAATCTCCATTCTTGTCTTTCATGTGTCACTCAACCAACATTCCATTTCTACTTGATGCTCAAGGCTGCAAGTTTGACTATTCCTACACTCCAACGAATGTTACATAGGTGCTAGGAAAAATGGAGGAGTTTGCAATAAGCAAAATCCCTATACAAGGAAATCTCTTTTTTTTTCCTTTTTTTTTTTTGGTTGGGTGGGAGGGCTTTCGGGGGGGTTTAAACAATTCTTCAAAATTTCTTTCCCAGCTCCATAAGAGATTTAGTTGTTTTTTTCTTACTGGTATATTATTGTTTTTGATATCTTGATAGTTTTTTCAACAAGTAATGTTAGCCTAGTGTTACATTGCAATTCCATTCCTAATAATGTGTTTACTTAAAAACATGTAGACACAAATATATTATAGAGTTTTTGGTGTGTTCAGTGTAGCCTAGCAAATGTTCTACCACACATACACCATCAAGTGCACCAAGAAAGATGAAGATCTAACGACTTGCGAGGCTTTCCACTATTGTAAATGAAGATTTATTCATGAAGCCCTATTGGTCCACATCAACTATTGATTTCTTTTTCATCAAGGGAACAATATAATATACATTGGCAGGCCCCTCTCATCCCAATAGTTTTAACCTATGAGTTGTATTATAGCTAACACCATGCAGCTAACACCTATGAGTTCTCGAAAAGTAGAGTGATAATCTCTATCGAAGATAGCACGTAGTTCAATCTGCCACCACAAAGTTCATCCAACGGTTCCTGAGATGCACAACCATTCCATTGCAAATCTCCTCAATGATTCTCCATGGAAGCATAGTTTTCACCTCCACGGCTCCTCTACGACATCCACATGCTATTCTACAGCTCTTGAGCAATTTTGGTGTGGCTCACGAAGCTCTATCACATCTCAAATTCAAAATCCATTGCTAGACATCTCCAATCCAACATTCAAGGCTAGACATCTCCTATGCTATGTGATGCACAACAAAGGAATTCACCTACCAAAGTGCAATATAGCAAATTAGACTTCACTGATCATGTACCCTTCGCCTAGGTAGTAGAGGCTGTTGTTGTTTTAATCAGAAATGAATAAGCAGAAACACAGAATAATAAACAATAGAACACAGCACTTTTACCCTGGGAAAACCCTCCTACTCGAGGGAGGAAAAACCCAGCAACAAATATATCACATATATATATTGAATGAAAGAGCAGAAGTCTGTTTTACAATTTGGCCAAACACTTGGCTGATCTGATGCACTAATAATGGCACCTCTCTCGTTGCAGATATACAAGCAACAATGAAATATCGATCTTCTTGAAAGCAAAAATATTGATCTGTTGTATGATCACAAACTCCTGCTGGAAGTAATACGAACTTGTCTTTATGATTATTGATGTCAGAAATGAGAGGAAGCGCCTTGCTTTTATACAGATTGATATGGAGACATCAATCAACACGTCTCTTCATGATGAAAGGTCGGCCTCAATAAGGTGGGTCTTCTCCAAGAAAGGTGGCAATTATTTTAAATGAAGTCGGCCAGCATTAATAAGATATAATTACAAATTTAATGTGAGCGCCTCTTCACTTGAGACGCATTAAATAAATAAAAAGCCTACGGCTTTATTTATTTGACCATCAATAAGGCAAGTGAAGGATGAGACCCGAAGCTACAACATCAACACTCCCTCTTAGCTAGGGAGGAATCCTTCCAAGTATCTAAGTCATGGAGTCTCTCAACATGACACCCACAATGGCTACACCCATTTGTGGAAGAGAATTCATCACGGAGTTACTCAACGTGATGTCTATCATGGCTACACCCATGTATGGAAAGAACATGTGCACAAGTGCCTATCACGGAGTCGCTCAACGTGATGTCATCATGGAGTCTCTCAACATGATGTCCACTATGGCTACTCCCATGAGTGAAAAAAACATGAGTACAAAGAATTCATCACAGAGTCTCTCAACGTGATGTTGTCATGGAGTCTCTCAACATGACGTCCACCATGGCTACTCCCAGAGGGTGGAAAGAACCACATCTCTGTCTCAGAGATGGACAAGGGCTTTCACCTCAAATTTCTCAGTCTCAAAGAAAAATGCATTAACAAGGGCTTCCACCTCAAATTTCTTCATCTCAGAGAAAAATGCATTAACAAGGGCTTCCACCTCAAATTTCTCCGTCTCGGAGAAAAATGCATTAACAAGGGCTTCCACCTCAAATTTCTCTGTCTCAGAGAAAAATGCATTAACAAGGGCTTCCACCTCAAATTTCTTCGTCTCAAAGAAAAATGCATTAACAACAGATCTTCAGGATGATGTGACTCCCTCTGAAGCTCCAAGTACTTGCATCAACCTTCTAACCTCCTCGTCCAAGATTGCCTGCAATGCTTGCCTTAGAGAAATGGTTTCCAACACACGCCTTCGGCACCATTGACTAATCTCAAAACCTTAATCCTATTCCAGGACATGCTCTCAACTCAAGCCTTGAATCCTCGAAATTTAACTCCCTCTGAATGTCATTTCCTCCTCTTTGAAGTAACTGATCACAATGACAATCATGTAGTGGTTCTTCTTTGTTTAGTGTCTTCATATTTCTCAATCTTCTTTGCTGATGCAAACTCTCCAACCAAGGCTGACCCAACCTTGTGTCCTCAAGAGATGTCTACAGTTATGTGGCACCAACTAAGTCTCATGGCTGCAAGCTAAGACTTCCTCACAGGATGCCTCAAGCTTTTCCTCCCTTGAAATCTCTCTCCATTCTGTAAACAATCTTCTTACGTTATTCAGAACACCTCTGAGATTTAACTCAACCCCTTAATTGATATGCTGCAACATCCTTCATATAATTAATTCATCATTTATTTGCTTATCGATCCAACCTACATTTTAAAGAGGTTAATAATAGTTCATAACAGAAAGATCAAACTACAAATGAAGCATGTAGCAAATATCATTAGATAGATCAATTAAAGAAATAATAGGACTTATCTTGTTGATTATGATGTCTTTATGTCATCTTTACTGCTCTTAATCACAGCACAACTAAAGACAATCTGCTCAACACAGATTTCTCAAACACATTATGCAGCCAACATATTCAATATAGAACCAGGCCTCTCAATGAATCAAGGCTCCATCACAGTCCATGCACATAGAGAAAGGTATCAATGTGACCAACCAATCACAACCGAAATTGCAGTTCTCCTTTCATTTCACACTCAAAAATCTTCACAACTAGCATGAAACAAGTTGTAATGAAAGAGTGGTATCTCCAAAGGTTTTTAAGCTAGCGATCACCAATCAAAATAAACCAAGACCTATAGAAATACTCATCTCTTTATTGATTTGGTTGCAGCCATTTTGCAACTCGATCTCAATCATCATCCATTAGCAGCTCGATCTGTCCAACAGTTGAGCTCTGTCCCTTAATTCCTTGGCCTAGCACATTTCCCAAAAAAAATGAACCGCCTTTATGTCTTCAACAAATTAAGGTTCCATTGGCTTCAACAAAAGTGATGCCCTTAATAAGACTCCATATCTTGAGAGTAGCGATGGTGGTAACGTAGCTGCAAGGTCGTAAAGACCATTGATTCTAACTACTTCATATGTCCACCACGGTGAGCCACTCGAAATCTACGAGATTATGGTTTTTAGAAGAAACCCGACTGGCAATGGTACTTGTTGATTACACAAATCATTGGAAAGTAAATCGCGATCTTTCCCATTCTATTCTCATGACTGCTATACATAGACCAATATGTAATTGCCTTATACCATCTCAAGGCAAATACTCGTATCAATATCAAAAGTCGAGCACACTAAAATATAACTAAACTGTGGATCTCATATCTCCCAAATAATAATTAACATTCGATCAAGACACTCGATCAACATGACTAGCAACGTCATAAATGTACTACCCTATCGCTTCCAATATTCATCTATACATACCTGCTAACAATTTCAGACTTGACTTCCTCTTACGGTGGCTTTAAGTAAAGGAACCAAGCATATTTGAAACATCACCTCCAATTGTCCTACTAAGAGATCACTCATGTTCTCATGAGTAAAGAGGCTTGGTCGACGCACGACTCCCGCACTTGGGTGATCCTTGTTGATCTCTAGCGCCAGAATCTCTATGTATGTTGTGTGCGGTCGGCGAGGTGACGCTAACTGGTGTTGGAAGAAACACGAGATTTCCAAATATCCGACTCTTAGAATTCACAAATGATGTGTCTCCATAATGGTGTGCCAAGATGCAGATGAGGTCGCTTGACCTCCGTCATAATCTGCCTGAAGACGATGAGCCAAAGAAAGTGATTTCCCAGAGTTGTGATGAAGCCAGACAAAGATCGCTCTGCTAAAGATGATGTCGGCCAGAGCCAGAGGCTCTGCCTGGACGGCATGAATGCTCGCTTCCACCACGATATCGTTATCTAGATTGAACGCAACAATGAAACATCACCAATGCAACCAACACACATCAATCAATGTTGATATAACAATTCTGATCGGATCTTTTCTTAGACCCGCTCCGATACCATGTTGTTGTTTTAATCAGAAATGAATAAGCAAAAACACAGAATAATAAACAATAGAACACAACACTTTACCCTAGGAAAACCCTCCTACTCGAGGGAGAAAAAACCCAGCAACAATATATCACATATATATATTGAATGAAAGAGCAGAAGTCTCCTTTACAATTTGGCCAAACACTTGGCTGATCTGATGCACTGATAATGGCACCTCTCTAGATGCAGATATACAAGCAACAATGAAATATCAATCTTCTTGAAAGCAAAAATATTGATTTGTTGTATAATCACAAACTCCTGTTGGAAGTAATACGATCTTGTGTTTATGATTATTGATGTCAGAAGTGAGAGGAAGCGCCTTGCTTTTATACAGATTGATATGGAGACATCAATCAACACGTCTCTTCATGATGAAAGGTCGGCCTCAATAAGGTGTGTCTTCTCCAAGAAAGGTGGCGATTATTTTAAATGAAGTTGGCCAGCATTAATAAGATATAATTACAAATTTAATGTGAGCGCCTCTTCACTTGAGACGCATTAAATAAATAAGAAGCCTACAGCTTTATTTATTTGACCATCAATAAGGCGAGTGAAGGATGAGACCTGAAGCTACAACATCAACAGAGGCCAACCACTGATGCGAGAATTCAAAGCACTAAATTTAGAGGTCTATCACTCTCTCTCCTCAGCCATCTATAATTTCAAATTATTGTTTTTTAAGGAAAAATGTCATTGTGAGTTGGTAATTTTGGTTATAAATGGTGTCATGTCTGCCTCATATTAGTTTACATGCAATTTTCTACAAATGAGATTGTGAACCTAACATTGATTTTCTCATAGTTATACAGGGGAGCCTCTAAGCATGTTTCCAAAGTTGATGTATTGTATGTAATGATCACTAATCCTATGAGCATTAATATAAGAAGCTACTATTCCAAAAATTATGATTCTTGTTTAAGCTTATGAGTTGACTATTATGTGCCTTATGCATTCTCCTTTTGTTGAATATTATATCGTGAATCACAAAGCTCTTCTCTGATTGTGAGAACATATATGTCTACCATAAGCCTTTATTTGTGTTGTTTTGATTTTGCAAACTCTTTACATTTTTAGTTTCCCATAAGCTATAAAATACAACACAGAACAAAAGTAAAGAATGGCATATGTACAAGTCATGCAGATCAAAACAGTGGCTTCAAATTAAGCAGGTGAGGATATTGCAGATGTAGTATGCCAAAGAACAACTTTCCACAACAAGAAATATGATTGGTAGCTAATTAGCATAAACAAGGTTTCTGTCTTCTAATTTAAATTTACATAAGCACTTTCTTCAAGTCTTATGCACCGAACCCTTTGAAGTAGCCCTTGAATAATTGGACAGAAAAACAAAATTAATAGGTAAAATTTTACACAGAAAAAGGAAATTGACTAGGTCAAATCAATAAAAAGTAGCAATCTTCAAATCAAAGCTCAAATAATGTACAGGCCCAGTTTTGGTGGTCCCTACAACTAAATCATGTACTCTAACCAACCACCGTAAAAGAATATTTATCAGGCTGAATTGGCATTTCACAGTAATCCATTTCATGCCTATCACGTGGCAGTGGCACTTCAAATTCAACTAGTGCAGTCTTACCATAACAGAAATTTTGATTCTAATTATAGTTACATACTTTGCATTCTATGCTTTCTTTTCACATATCAACTTTCATGTTTGAAATTAGCATCTCATGTCAGTAATTGAATATTTCAATGTATGTCACAGATTGCAAATTAAAAATATTTATTATAGTGTCCAGGCAAGTCAATTCATAGTTATCCTTTCAACATGAAAAAATGTTTATTCTAGAGTCTCTAATACTAGCATCCAACTCTAATATAGACATCAATTCGCAAAATCCTAACACATAATTTACTCATTCTTTGTGGAGTTTTCCGACACTGTCCTAAGTTCTCTTAAAATTCTAATCTTGCTCAAGTCTACATGAATAATAGTAATTTGTCTCTAAATTTAATTTATCAGTGGATTCAATTTTGAGTTAATAATATAAATTGAATGATGGTGAGTAAGCAACTGACTCTAAAAATCATAGAATAACAAAAACAAATAAAATGGATAACTTGTACGGTTCAATAACATTCAGGAATCTCAACAAACCTGACACACATTGGCCATTCAGCAGCATTACATAGATTTCAAGAACAAGTGAGCTATTTCTTAGATTTGAAATAGCTGAAAACATTATATATACTCAAATGGCTAGAATTATATGGCACATACTCATGTAAAACAATCAATCAGAAATAATCATATAACAAAAGCAAAGAGAACTAAGATCTTGAGCTGTTTCATAACATTCAGGGATCTCAAGGGAACTGGCATCCATTGAACATTCAAGAGCCTTAATCATAGATTGCGTGACAATGTGAAATACTTCCTCAAGTTGCTATAACTAAATACATTATAAATCTACCCACATAAATTTCATTTTACATCACACACTCAAGAAAAATTGTCGAAAACGCATTTTTTTCTTTTAATCAATTAATGTATATGAAAATTTAGAATAATCTCACAATAGCCATTTTGTTTCTCAATAAGACGATGAAAATTGCAAGAGCTTACAATTTCTTCATATCCTCGAGAATTGCGCTTGCTCCTTTACACATCTGCAGTGACCTCAATCAGTAAGTAACCACAGTTAAAGCTATGAAAATGTGTGTATGTGTGCTCTGCACTGGTTAGTAATATATATTCTTAATGTGGCTTCACAATCTACACAATAAAGCAATTTATATAGGTTTACAGATTCTTACTGTAGTCCCACAGTCTCCATCTCCAATTTTGCCATCCCACTCATTTAAAGTGTCCTTAAGTTGAATAAGCTTCTCAGCGCCAGCCTTGATGGCAACTTCTAGAACTTTACCTTGCACAGTCAATTCTTGTGGCCGACATGGAGCCTGATATAGAAATTGATATTTCAAGTTAGTCTCCCTTTTTAAATTCGCTTATTCAAATTTATGGTAAAAGCTACCAAGCTCTTATCATATAATCCTTTCTAAACATTTTTCTGTCAAAAAGTTCAGGGGAAGAAATAAGAGAAATTCCCATTCTAATATTATATTAATTTTGTACATATAATGCAAAATAGAGCATACTAATCAGAATGTATATTTTTACATCGTTGTCTGTATATCCTCCCACAAATAAGCAGGAATTTGCTAGGACTTCTTTGGCTCTCAATACAAATTGATGAAACAAAATATATTCACACAGACAGAACTTTATATTATAATAAGTGCATTACAAAAACTAACAATGAGAGGGTTCTTGCACCAAGAAATGTATTTTACACAGCCTACCTTTCATCCTCTATGAAGGGTTCATTAACTTTAGAAACTTCTTTTGGCAGAAATATAGAACAGTCCAAAAAATTATTTACACCACCAAAACTGAAAAAACGCTTGATACTATTTACGAAGTTACCAAATGGGTATCGGAATTGCATTCAAGTACAGGTATATGGGTACAGTACGCTGATACAGCAAAAAAAAATTAATTTCTTTTTCAGGGGTGGAACAGGGACTGGTATGTTCTGGTACATCCATACAAAAAAAATATAAAAAATCATAAATTTATAATAATATTTAAATAATATAATATAAATAAATAATATTAATATACTAAAATTACTTTATTTTATGAAATAATATTTACAAATAAATAATAAAAATGCATTTTGAAACATAACTTAATGATAATACTAATATTAATCTATAATATAAATATTATAATGTATGAATAAACTACAAATATTTATATTATAATATAAACAAATTATAAACATTATAATGTATGAATAAAATACAAATATTTATACATAACTTATAAAATAAATTGACTTTAACTTTTCTATGCAACATTCTGAGTTCTCCACTTGAAAATCAAGAGGCCTGTTCGAGCTTCACTATGTTGACCAAGCATCAAAGAGTATGTCTCAAAAAACAAAACCTTATATTTAAGCAGCAGAGGATGGAATTCATTCATGTTCATCACTATCTCCTGTGCATTCATGTCTCTTTCCTTGTTCTTGTGGCATGTAAAAGTTACAAAATGAATGAAATGTTGTTGTTTAGGGTTTTTGGTGGTCAAAAAGTCAATACAAACCATCAAAATCCATGCCTACCTGTAAATGTAATCAAATTGGGAGCCTAAAGGTTTTAAGAAAATTCTAAGTGTAAGAATCCTACTCAAAATTCTAAGTCAGATTTTGAATTTCCAGATTTAATATTTATGCTGAATGTACTGATTGCAGAACATTTATTGATTTCGATGTTTGCATATCAAAGAAGGAACCACCATAAGTATGAGAGGAGACCCGCCTCTAAGAGACACGTCCACTCATGGGAGGTGTCCCTTTGGGCACGCGGGTTTCTTGATAAATCCGATTATCATGTGGTTAGTATATCTAACACATATACAACCTTCTATACATTGGTGGATATTTAAATGAATTCCGATTTATATTAAATGCGAAATTCTAACATCTATTATTTCGAATTTATATATGCTCATAAATTCGATTTCCAGAAATATGTATATTAAGGATAATCTTTGATCACATATAAATAACGAAGATGCTTTCAGTATTCGTTATTTATATATGACCAAAGCTATCATCCATTAACACTACCTCTGGAATTGCAGCGAAAATGCACTGGAATCACCACATCAAAGATGTAATCCCCTCAGTTCATTACCCTGCCCAAACCCACAGGCACATTGTTTAAGAATTCAATTCCAGGGCATTTCATTCCCAGAATCAGCCTGGTTTACAGCCGATTTGGTAACCTAGACTATTTATATTAGGCACAGTGTATATTGAGTGGAAAAATGGAAATATCCGTTGGTAGATTCCAGTTAGGCACGCAAAAATGAATTTACATATAGCAGTTATCAAGCACTATTTCAACATGTGGTATTCTTAGTGAAAGCAATTTATTCAAGATAAGCAGCTGAACTATCCTCAAATGAAAATGAGAAACTCGATAATTAATCAGAACTGTACCATTATTTATTTATTTAATATCCAATTATGCATGTGTTACGAGTGTAGTTTTGTTGTTTAAGAGGATGATAAACTCTGATGTTAAGTGGTTGTGTGTTTAACTCATAAACAAATTGGGAAGTTTGTGATTTTTGACAAATGGCTTCAAATAGGCTTATTACTTATTAAAGCTATTAATCTGTATTCCTTAACGATGCAAAATTCATGTCTCCCTATTGTGGCTTGTTTTTTACATTATAAAATATGTTTAAGACCTAGTTCTAATACTGATGTCAAAAATTCTTTAAGGGCTTTCTTGGTTGTTTTACAAATTACTCATTTTTTGATGCTTCCTTTCTCCATGGAATCTTAGTTTATAACATCTCTCCTCCCTCTGTAGAAACTCAATGCTCTTGGTGAGACCATTTTTTTATGTGAATGGCTACATTGGGCCTTCAGTTTTATATATTTTACTTGATGCACCATCAAAGGTCAATGCATAGAAAGATTTAATAGTTGGGCCTCAGTTATATCAAGTAATTTTCTTAACAAATGTACAAATATAACTGTAAACTATCCATTCTGATTTGAAATACAAAATGAAATTGTTACTAATTAAAGAGTGTTTAGAAGTATATCTTTTATATGGCATGTCTGCAATCTATCAATGCCTTGTTCACTGGCTTCCTCTGCTCCTATTCCTTTATTATCATTCTCACCACAATCACATATCATCTATGAGGTTCCAAACTGTTTAAGTGTCCATACTTGTATGGCTATTTACCATGGTTTTGAATGCCTTTTACTTGTCATTATTTTCTTTTTCCATCTTGAATTTCCTCCACTTATGGCAAACCTTCAAATTTTTAATATGTACATTCTTATGCTAAATCATTTCAAATTTTAATAGGCAATGTTTAGACAATAAACAATGTTCCACAAGGACGCATTTCCCCCATTTTTGGGCAAGTTTCCAAAACGAGGACGTTTTGGGGACAGGGAAACGGGTACTTGGCATTTCCCACCGTCCCGCCACCGCCACCGATGCTCCGCCGGAGATGGGGAAACGTCTCTGCGTCTCCCAGGAGACATGGAGACATGGAGACGTCTCCAAGTCTCCTGGGGAGACGCCTAGGCGTTTCTCGAGCGATGGGGAGACGCCTAGCCGTCTCCCATCGAGCCCAAGTCCATGGAGGCGTAAAAGTTAAAAATTAAAAATAAAATTGAATTTTTAAGTGTTTTGGGGTTACCCTAATTTGGCATGGGCCCCACCCCTTCCTCCAAAACAATGTTCCTTTATCATTTCACTCACATTTTTATTGACTGATTTTTTTTGTAGCCAGCTGAAGAGGAGGAAAAACTTGAAGAAGTCTGATTGAAGGAGTGAAAAGAGTGATTACAAGTGTTATAGGAGTGAGAAGGAGCAAGAAGAAGAGGAGGAAAAGGATTCTACTGCATTTTGGAGAGATTTATCAAGCACAAGGTAGGGTTTTTGAAGTTTTTTTCAGATTTCTTGTTGTTTTTGTTTTATTTTCTGAGTTTAAACTTGTTTTTTTTTTCTTATTCATCTCAAAGACTCAAAACCAGATTTGATGTTGAATCTTGAGGGCAAAATGATGAAGATGATTGAATCATTCATCATTTTGCCCTCAAGATTCAACATCAAGTTTTTTATTTTAAAAATTTAATACTAAACTTGTTTTTAAAAATTTTTTTTTCTTATTCATCTCAAAATCAGATTTGATGTTGAATCTTGAGGGCAAAATGATGAATGATTCATTCATCTTCATCATTTTGCCCTCAAGATTCAACATCAAATTTTATTATTTAATATTTTAATTTTAATTTTTAAACAATATTATAATATAAAAAATTTAAATTATGAATTGTAAATTTTGTTTTCAAAATTAAAATTTCAAATTTGTATTTCAATTTGTTAAACTAGGCTGTTTTATTTTTATTTTGTGAAATACAATGTCACTTTCACAATGAGCAGTAGAATGAGTGGGGATGACATGGAAATTCATTCCCATAGTGAACATGATTCAGATTTTGAACCTGAGAATGAGGGGGATGACCATGGGGCTGATCCTACAGCCCATTCTAGTTCCATGGCGAGTGCACCAGCTAGTATAGGTTGCCCTTCACACTTGTTGGCAAAGTATGCTACGGGTCCTTTTGATCATAAGTCTCCTCTCAAACAGTTTGCTTCAAGAATACAAGGCACATCACGTATAGGTGGGGGAACAAGGAAGTGGAAGTGCAACATTTGTCAGGGTGAATGGTTTGGTAGCATCACTAGAGTGAATGCACACTTTCTTTTTTGGACAGGAAAAGGTGTGGAGCCTTGTAAATTTCTAAAGGAAACTAAAAATATACGTTATAGAATTGAGTTTAACAGACTTTGGGGCGTTCCAGATGACACAAATATTACAGCCCCTACTACTTTGTCTGCTAGGGCAGCCCTTCAACGCATCCATGATGCGCCACATACTTCTCCTCATGCTTCACAGACGGGAGGAATGATGTTTGGATCTCCATCCACTTCCACTACTAGTGCCGCTAGGGAGACAGCTGCAGGGAAACGCAAGTTGCAGACATCGCAGAGTAACCCCATTGCTGATATGTTTAATGTGCAGCTGAGAGATGAGATAGATGAATCCATTGGCAAGTTCGTCTTTGCCAATGGCATTTCATTTCATGTTACACAGTCTCCTTATTATAGGGAGATGATGGCTATGGTGGCGAAGGAGGAACATCATATGTGCCACAAGGTGAGACGAAAATGAGAACTTCGATCTTGGATAAGTGCTATTCCAAGATCAATATTTTGATGGAGAAGATGAAGGCATGTTGGGTGGCATCTGGGTGCAGCATAGTTATGGAGGGGTGGACGGACATTAGCCATTGTCCACTCATCAACATCATGGTCACATGTACAGAGGGCCCATACTTCCTTAGAGCAGTTGATTGTACAGGGCATCACAAAGATGTTGATTTTCAGTTTCAGGTCCTCAGGGAGGCTATTGAGGAGGTTGGGCCACAAAATGTGGTCCAAGTAGTCACAGATGCAGCCCATGTGTGTAGAGCAGCAGGGAAACTCATTGAGGCAGCCTATAGTCATATTTGGTGGACCCCATGTTGTGCGCATGCCATGAACAATGCACTCAAGGACATGGGTAAGATTGATTGGATTAGAGGAGTGGTCACCGATGCGAAAGATGTGTAGATGTTTATCTGCAACCAACACACTTCACATGCACTCTTCAGGACCTTCGCGACGAAAGAGTTCTTGAAACTGGTGGAGACCCAATATGCATCATATTTCATTCTCTCCAAGAGAATGATTGAGTTGCAAGAGGCATTGCAACTCATGGTTATGACTAATGAATGGAATAGGTGGGCCGAGGCCAAGACAACGCAAGGGAGAAGGGTGAAGGAGATAGTGAAGAGTGATGTGTTTTGGACTGATGTGAAATACATTCTCTCCATCATTTCTCCAGTATTCCAGGTTATTAGATATAGGGATGGGGATGCACCTAACCTTGGAGAGGTGTATGAGTGCATCGACTTTATGCTTGACCAGATGAGGGCTGTTGTGCGAGTGAAGGACCCCTCTCTAGCATTCTACAATGAGCACATCCGGCCAATCATTCAACGTAGATGGGACAAGTTGAACACTCCTTTGCATATGGTTGCCTTTGCCTTGAATCGTAGGTGGTACAAGGCTAGACTAGGTAGAGTGACACCGATTGAAGATGATGAGGTGAAGGCGGGTTTCTTTAGGTGCATAGAGAAGATGTATGATTCTAGAGATGTTGGCACAATTCGCACTGAGTGGACCAAATTTGCCACTCTTAGAGGCTATTCAGATGCGGCAAAGATGGATATAGAATCTATGGCACAAGAGGACCCAATTTTTTGGTGGAATTGTCATGGTACAAAATCTTTGACCACCACTCTAGCTATCCGTCTTCTATCCCAAGTTTCTAGTTCTTCAACTACTGAGAGGAACTGGTCTACATATAGCTTCATCCACTCTCTTAAGAGGAACAAACTTACCTCTAAGAGAGCAGAGAAACTTGTGGTTGTACACAGTGCTTTGTGTCTCATAGACCGCAAGACACTTGGGTACAAGGAGAGTCCAGCGGCACGATGGGATGTGGAGCCAGAGGAGCCTTCACAGATTGATGAGGATGATCCTACCACTTCAGATGCAAGGCTAGTTGGTGTGAGCTTGAGGGATCTTGATGTTGTGGAGTCCAGCAGTTCCAGTGATGAGGAGTTTGCACTTGCAGATGATTAGAGGCCTCCCTTCACTACATTTTGGCATTTTGTCTTTTGTAATGCTATTGCTATTAGTATCTGTATTTACTATTTGGCATTTGCTACTCATTGTAATGATGAATCATGTAATCATCTTTATAGACTTTGTGATATCTCATATGACATCAAATATTCATATTTTCGATATAAATTATAATAGAAATCTCCAATTTGACAATTTCACTTGCCAAATTTTATTTAGCAATTAGCATTCAAGAAATCATCGTATTTAGATTTAGTATTTCAAATTTTACTATGTTATAATTTTACTAATTTCCTATAGTTTCATTTGAAATGTAATTCTTATACTGTTATACTGTTATACATCTTTTCAAAACTAGTTTTTCAAGTACTATAAGTATATGTATAACTATATCAAGACCACCACCCCAACCCCCGCTCCTCCCCCCCGCCGCCGTCCCCCCGCCATCCCCAAACTTAGGCCCTTTGTCCCCCCGTCCCGCACGTTTCCCTGTCCCCCCATCCCCAACGCCCATGGAACACTGCAATAAAACTCTCATGCAATTTTTTGTTTCTATTCTTTTATGACATAAAACTTGGCTTTCTTTAAGAATATAAACCAAAGCATTAAGTGTATGACATATGATCAAGGTATAAGCACACTCACATAATAGAATACATACATAGAAAGAGTTCAA
This sequence comes from Sequoiadendron giganteum, assembly GCA_007115665.2. Taxonomy (NCBI): domain Eukaryota; kingdom Viridiplantae; phylum Streptophyta; class Pinopsida; order Cupressales; family Cupressaceae; genus Sequoiadendron; species Sequoiadendron giganteum. The sequence continues at coordinate 322,313,650 of CM021102.1, forward strand.
ATACACATTATACATTAATAGAAGGTTGTAGGCAAAGATCCTTGCCAGATCTAATTCCCTACTTACAACAATATTGTTCAACTGTCCATTTATAATTCCCATACGCGTACAACATGTAAGGTTACGATTGTTAATGATACATGAAAATATTTATTATAATATTAATATACCCTAATGACCTTACATCTATCCTCCAAAAAAATAATGATCAGACTCTAAACTTCCTATATTATTATAAAAACCAATGTGTGGGAGTAAATGGTGACTCCCCAACACCCCCAGGAACAGTTGCTAGACCAAAACAACTTCCACAAAAGAGAGAATGGCAAGAAAGCTTGCTTCAACAATGCAAGATTGAATAATGGTTGAATATACTTGAATACAAATGTACTTGAGATGCCTTGCTTATAAAGGCAAGGTAGAGAGATAGGATTAGACAAGATCACAACAAGTGTCTCAATTCTATGACATGAAACAACTAACAAACTAACTACCTAGGAATCAAGTAATACTAACTAGATAAGATAAGTTCTAGAAAAATCAACTAAGACTTCTAGAAAGAAACTTATATCCAAAGTAAACTTAACATGTGAATATGTCCCTTAATTACCTAGTGAATGAATTAACTAGGTACAAGACATTTATTCACACCAACACAATGTCCATAGAATAAAATTACTATATCATAAACAATTCTATAATTTCACGAGATACTTTAGAATATTGTTTACAAAAGAAACAATAGGAGAGAGGAAGGCTTGGAGCTTAGGATTGGGTGAAGGAAAACGAAAGGTCATCTTCCATAAGAACACCTTCAAGCTCTCCTTTTATGTTGCATGTAACCCCTTTGAATAGTCATCTTTAAGCTGTAGATTTTATATAAACCCTTTAATTGTTTTTGTTGAATCAAAGGTTTTGACTTAGTTTTCAAGTACATGCAGAGGGATTGTTTCTTTTTATAATTAATAAACTTCAGCATCATTTGTAACACTGATCTTCTTTCACTTTCATGCCAAAGTGCTTAGTTTCATTGTTGAGGATTTGCCATTTGTACTCATTTTGGGTTATAACTTTATCAAGGATGAAGCAACTACTAGGGCAGTAAATAAAGGAAGTAAGAGAAACAGTGATATGAGATCAATATTGTAACCATAAAGTAAACTCTGATTTGCACCCTCTTGCTATCTATACAACTTTGTCAATCCCTGAATGAATGTTTAGAGAGGTGCTCTGAGAGTAGTTCTTGACCACAGAGGGTGCAGAGCTTCTACTTGGTCATTGTGGAGGAGAACAAAGAGCATAGGAACAAGGAAAAGGGCAAGAAGATCAAGAGAGCATAGGAGAAAATATTAAGCACATTCTGTCGTCCGCTCAAATCTTAAGCACATTCTGTCGTCCACTCAAATTTTACCTTAGTCCCTCAAACAAAGAAATGAACAGTGCCTAGGATGTTTACCATGGTAAACACATTGGGAATTTTTTTGCTTGCTTGAATAATTCAGCCTCTCCTTCAGCCTTTCCTTCAGGGAAGTTCTACTGTGTGCCACAGAGGCGCATCCCCTGTAATTTTATTTTTACGCATCCCCCATCGGTAACATTTCAGGGACAAGGGAACAAGTCAAAAATGTTCCCCTAGCAGCCCCTACCACTAGAAAAAATAGGAAACATACCCCATACAGAAAAATAAAAATGGGGACACCAAGAAATGACACATGGGAAACTAGCCATCCCCTATTAAGGAAGTGTCTTGTAGGGATCTCTCATCACATTTGGATCATTCTTAGGAAGGTATTTTTCGAGCTACTCTTCCCCCTTCTGGGTGCCCACCTAAAACTTTAGTTTATTGCCCCCCACTACACTCAATTTTTGAGTGCACGATGTTGTTGATCATAGTTGGGATCTCCTAGATCTGCAAAATTGTTGACCAACTATATCATGCCACTAATTTTGGTTTCTCAAATGGAGGCTTATGCCTAAAACATGAAAAATTTAGAAGGAAGACCTATGTTGGAAAATTATTGCCATTGATGTCAAAGGTCAAACCAAGGTGATGACCCTGAGATAATAAATGGAGCTTAATGCAAAAATCAAATCAGATTTGGCCAATGTTCCACGGGGTTTTGGGGACGGGGACGGGGGGACAACAGGGGACACATTTCAAGGACATGGGGATGATAGGGGACGCGTTTTAGGGATGCAAGGACAAGGGGTCTAAGTTTGGGGGCAGCGGGGGACTGCGAGGGGACGACGGTGGGGGGTGGCAGGGTGCTGAAATATATATAGTACTTAAAAAAATAGTTATCAAAAGATGTATAAGTGTAAGAATTATACATCTTGGAGAAAAATAGGAGTCCCCTAGACGTCTTGAGGACACCCCAGTATCCTCGAAGTCCTAGCAACGTCTTGGAGACAACGACACTGGTGGTGGGATGGTGGCGTTGGTGGTGGGACGTCCCCCCCAAGTCCCCAAGTCCCCAAGTCTCTGAGACGTCCCCGTATAGGAAACGCGAGGTTTTTTGGGGGTTATGCGTCCCCATGGAACACTAGATTTGGCACTCAAATTGGAAGTATTAATTTACATTTAATTTGAATAAATAAATTTTCATTTATTCCCACATGGGCTGATCCATGTCTAGCTCCCAAGATGAAGGATTGTTTGGTGTTAATAAAAGAAATATTTTTAATTTTTCAAAGGCGCCGACCCCTCTTGATATTGGTGACCACATGTGGAAGGGTTTCTTAAATAAAATAAAATTTATTTTAAGCATGTATGGCTGACCACCCTTGGAGAGTCACGCCTCTTGGGTGAAAAGGAACTTTTGCAACGTATAAATAGAGGTTTGTTTGAAAGTTTTTTTTTTCAGTAAGAGGGGTAAACGCTTTTGACCTGGAGCTACGAACCAGTGAGGTCACAAACAGGGGATCTCATCCCCAATATAAATTCTCAACAATTACACCCCAATGGGGTTTGAAACTTGATGGAAAGAATAACAACACAACTACTTAACTATTGCATCATGCCACTATTGGCAAGTTTGTTTTACAGTTCGGAAGCAAGCAATTTTTTAATATCATTTTCATATGAAAAACAGAAATAAAAATATATTTGGTCAGATTTATAAGAGATATTTTAGCATCAATTGTGTGAGGAGAAGAGAAATAAAAGGAAGATCACTGCAGATTTATGAGCAGAAACTGTTGAAGATCATAAGCAGTTTTGAGAAGGTGTATTAGAGCCGATCCAAGAAGAATTCTAAATAATTATCATATTGTTATATTGAAGGTTGGTGCCTTCTATCTAAGAAGATCGGGAGGTTGGTACCTCTCATTCAAAGAGATTGATGTCTCTTGCTGGGTTGGTACCCAGTTGTAGGGGATTGGTGTCTCCTGTGGGTTGGTGCCTACAAAGCTTTGTAAATAAGATTTCATTTTGCTGAGTCTGGATTTGGACAGTACATCCAAACATCCATTCGCCATGGTTTTCTCCCAAAAGGGTTTCCATATAAAATCATGTCTCTTATTTGTGTGAATGTTCTGATTGCCTCATTGTGATTACTAAAGTTTCAACAAGTAAAATATTGTCTTATACTGATTCACCCCCTCTCAATATAAGTGTGTTTTTCATCAATCAGTAGGATGACAACACACCATAAGTTTTATGATTATCTAAGCCACGTTGGCTTGATTTTGTACCTTGTAAGCAACTCCCACCTTTACAATTCAATATTGCCTTGCATTTCTGAAATATCAAAGGATTTCACAGAATAACTACTAAGCTTAACCCTTTTGTCTTTATTTTTTTTCCAAGTTACTGGGATTATAATAATATCATAGTATGCTTTTAAATACATGAAATTTAGCTTAGTCGATGATGAGCTTTTTAGTTTAGTTGGCTAAGAAATGATTAATCAACAGTCTTTGTGGTTGCTAAGATCTTTGGGGGATTTTAAGGCAGTTGGATGCATTGTTTTCAATATATTATTTTATTAAGTTCTATTTTGTCATTGAACCTTGTCATGCCCTCGAAATTGCAATACTAAAATACAAATAAAAAACATTAACAATATAATATTATAATAATAATAATATAAACTATGAATATCATATATATATATATATAACTAATGTAGAAATAAATATATTAAAATAAGAAAACATACAATGAGTAATATGTGATATCCCACTCAAATCAAAGAGATTTATGCTAAACAAACCTCTACACAGCAGATATAAAAATATAATTAATTGCTAATCAGAAATCCCAGATATGAGAGAAGGACGACTTCACCAAGTATATCAGCCAAGTCATGAGAAAGTATAGCGATCATCTCCAAGGCAAACAGCGATTTCAACTAAGAGATAATGTTAAATGAATTAATTACACTTAATTGCAGCGATTAGTAATTAAGGATCATGTCCCTTGGTAAATGAATCTAATGAAGAGTTATGCCGCTTGCCTATTCGATGGTATTAAAGAAGAGTCTTTCCAAAGCAAAAGACATCGATTGGGTGAGGAGATTAATTCAATCTACAGCAGCAAAAAGTAATACTCTGAATATCAAATCATCAAAGGGCATTAAAATAATCTGCAGGCTGATATCTACAGTGGAGCACCTAGAATAATTATTTGCATTAACAGTTATCTGCATTCAGTGACTATTACAGTAACATAGTTTATAGAAATTGGTATGCTGTTTAATGTATATGTTTGAATATATTGATTCCATGTATTGCATATAATAGGAGTTGTAATTTATATTGCATTATCAATCCAAATTATTAATGCCTCTATAATTTGTTCATGGGAAGAAGAGTTGGAAGTACATGAAGGGGGGAGAGATTCCTTGCTAAGTAGACAAAGGGGTTTACTATTCCCCCCTTGGGCTTAGAAGTAGGAAAGACTCCTAGCACCCAATTGAGGTTCCCTCTCTAATCCTCCCCAATGATTGATTATTGAGGGGATAATAATTTAGAATCAGCATTGTGAGTTGCTCATCTAGATCAACATGAATTAAAAGATACGAATAGGAAGGGGCAGATAAAAGCACCTCACTGGGTAGACCACCCCATGTCAGATGTCCAACATGCCTGCCACTTGGGGCCAAGAGGATGAGTGTCCGCTCTCGGGCTTAGTGTGGGGTTTGTTGTGGGCCAACCTGTCATTCTCCCTCATTCAAACCTATCGTGATTGAATACTAAAAAAAAGTATAGATGTAACATGGTTTAAATAGATAAGACATTTATTATATATGTTTTGATCATATGAATTATCTTTCCAATATTATCTTACATGATTGCAAGACCTAAACCAAGATTTATCTTGCTTCAAGCATATAATTGGTAACCCTAACTACATTAAACTTGTGATTCTAGTGCAAGATTTAGGGCAATCCCAAAAAGGGGACATTACAAACCTTTAGAGCTTTCGGTATTTTGTTGTATTTTTTATATAATATGTATGCACATTAATAATGAAAGCAATGAAATTTATTAATTTGTGGGTGGATTCTCATGTGAAATCTCAATTCAGCTCCAATGTTATGCATATGATGAACAACTTATCATATGAATATTTGAAATTTCCTATATTTTAAAATTTTCCTTTATTTTTTAATTATCATCTCCTGCTGTACCCTAAAAAAGGCCTTCCAGAAAACCATCCTAGAAATGTGTCCCCCCATCCCCTACCATCCTTGTGCGAAAATTATGCTGGAATATATAAGATTTTCAATGGCTCAATTAGCATTAGTAGGCATGAGTTTCCCATAGATGAAGTTAGTATAGCTTGTAAGAGTTCTTTTGGATTCAACTATGTGTATTTTTTACTCTCTAGTATTTTGGTATATTGTTGTAATAAGAACCTTCATCATGGTTGAGATTGGTAAGGCGACTTCTAATAAAGATAGCTTCTTGGAGCTTTCTCTTGAAAAAACTATCTTCCTTAAAGAGAACTTGGGTGTCCTCAAGGCAAATGTGGTGCTTAGTAAAGTGGGACTGCTCTACCAAGGTAAATTTTGAAATTAGATCATGCCTAATGTCAGCACTATGTTCTTTGATCCTAGTGTTGATGGAGCATCCAATTTCTAACATATGGAGTCCCACAAGAGCAAACAATCTTATAGACCACCCAAGTTGAGCAAATTATGTTCAAGATCTTTGGCAAAGGGGATGAGTTTCCTAATTGTGGAAAAGGGTTTAATGGCACATATGAGACATTTCTTTAGAATGATTTTGGATATCTTATTCAAGAGGCCGTCAATGTAGGGGAGGGTGGCATCATAATTGTCTAGGAAATAATATTAAGGATCTATATGGAATTTCGCTAAGCTTCTTCATAAGGTATTTTCCAGTGTTCCACGAAGTTTCTTGACGAGGACATGTCCCCTGTCGAGGATGGGGGGGCCAAAGGGTCTAAGTTCGAGGACGGCGACAGGATGACGGCGAGGGGGCGACACTGATATACATATAGTACTTGAAAAACTAGTTATAAAAAGATGTTTAAGAATTACATTTCAAATTAAACTTTCACAAATTAGTAAAATAGCAAAATTGCAAATACTAACATTTTAAATACTTGAATACAAAGTTGCATGGACACGGATACGGATACGGATACGGATACGGATACGGGTACGGTATTGGATATGGATACGGGTACGGTATTGGATACGGATACGGCCATTTTTCAAGACCTCTCATATGGATACATCGAGATACGACATTCATAAGACACACACACATGCACACATATATATAACATTTTTTCTTATTAGAGAGGATTTTCATTTCTTTAGGAGCAATATGAAATATAATTGCTACATATTCCAAAATACTATATTTAAATATAGTTTTATCTGATATCATCAAAAAAATTCGAATACATTGATTGTCTGATAGAATCAATTATCACATGCTATCAAAATGTCATCACTATTCTCCTGAAACTGGAGATCTACATCATCATCAAAGGTAGATTGAGTACAACCACCAGCTAGACTCTCAAAACCAAATGAAGATCCTCCTCCTGTCTCTGAATTTTCAACAATGGGATTGAGATGTGACAATGCATTTATGGATGCATCAATGTCACTCATCTCAAGCTCTACATCCCAAAATCTATTAGGTCCCTTCATGTAATCTACGGAGGAACGCGACAAGAGACGAAGATTGGAATGAACATATACAAGGTCTTCTGCTTTACTAGCCGCCAACCTATTTCGTTGAAGAACTTGAAACCTGTAAAAAAATGATATTATAAATAACAAAGATTTTAAGATACAAACAATCAAATAAAAAATAAAATATAAAAATGCAAAAGTCCCAAACCTGCAATAGAAGTTTGATAGCCAATTTTTGCAAATGTTTAGTCGTTGCACCATAAAAGTTCCACCACTTCACAGGGTCCATTTCTTTTTTATCTGCCATTCCATCAACATCTGCATAAGTTCCATCTAAGGATGCAAAAGTTCCAAACTCTTCTCGAATCTCTACAGCAACTCTAGGATCTGTAAACATTTTTTTGAAGGCTTTTTTATACCCATCAACTACCTCAACATCCCTATTTGGTGCTGTCCTATTTGGTAATGCCAACATATCAGCATGATAGTATTTTGGGTTCAAAGCATATGCCAAAAGGTGCAAAGGAGTTGTTATTTTATCCCATCTCTTCTTTATTATCTCATATATCTGCTTATAAAAAAAATCAGAGGGGTCTTGTTCTTTTGCTACAATAATGTCTCTAATCTGCTCCACCATTGTATCTATGCAATCATAGATGTCACCCAATATTGGCTTATCAGTGTCACAACGGCGAATGAGGGTGTATATTGGTGAAGTGAAAGAGAGCAAGTACTCTACTTGAGCCCACCAATCATCATCAAGAATTAGTGTTCTGATATTGTTTGCTCTATCTGTTTGAGATTGCCTCCAAACTACCCAAATATCACTGATCACCATACTTTTCAAGGCTTGTTTTACATCCACAAGTCTTTTAAGAACAATGTAGTGTGTGGCAAAGTGCATCTCAACAACCTTCAATTAAAAAATAATAAGTTCTAAAAACAAGAGATATTACATATATTTAAAAAAACTAAAAGTAACACTTCATAAAAATGATATATTTGAATAATTCTAAATTTCTAAAACAAAAGAAAACTTACCTTTAGCAACTCCAACTTAGCGAATTGTCTATAAATGGCTTGTGACGTGTGATGATTACAAATAAACATTTGAATTTCTTTGGCTTCTTCATAAATCTTTTGTATCCAATGAATTTTGCCAATTTTTTGTAGCATTAAGTTCAAAGAATGAACTACACAAGGGGTCCACCAAATGTTTGAATATCGTGCTTCGACAATCAACCCTGCTGCTCTGCACACTTTTGCATTATCTGTGATCACTTGAACAACATTTTTTGGTCCCACTGACTCAATTGCTTCAATTAGAATATTGGCAATGAATTGTGTATCCTTTTCTTCAGCTTTGCATTCCACTGCTTTCAAAAACATTGGCCCCTTTGGGCTCATCGCAATCACATTAATCAGTGGCCTATTTCTAGCATCCTTCCATCCATCAGAAATGATAGAAACCCCTGATATTTTCCATGAATCTCGAATCGCTTGCAATTGTCTGTCAATAATGTCTTTTTGTTTAGCCAAAAGGGTTGTACGAACTTTCTCGTACCCTGGGCTTTTGCATCCTTTTGGTGCTTCATTAATTGACCTAACCATCTCTTGCCAATATGGAGAGCAAACCACATTAAATGAAATCCCATTTGCATACAAGAAACGAGCAATATTTTGATTTGTATCCTCTCAACTCTGCAAGTTAAAAGCTTTTTCAAGAGGTCCTAAATTGCTCCTTTTGTGACTTGTTCCTGAAGCTGATTCTAGATGCAAAGGGGGTCTACTTAAACTTAGAGTTGACCTTTGTTTTAATGCTTGAGCATGGTTATCAGCTTCATTTTGTTCTTTTTGATATTTTGCAATTTTTTCATTTGACAACTTCTTTCCTGGATGACCATCAACATTTGGACCAGGACATACAACACACCCTGTCCCTGTTATTTGACAAAAATGTGCACAAACCCTAGTATAGGAACCTCTATATTCATTTTGACACTCATGACATATCCATCTATAACCTCCACCACCTTGAATTTTGTCAACAATGGTCACATATTTCCATAGTGGAGATTTAGGGTTTGGTTTGATCCACTTGTCGTTTCCGTCATTGGATGATGATGATGCCATTATTAATATCCTGCAGTAATTAACTTTTTAATAAAATTATAAAACACAAAATGATAAACAATATAAATTGAATATAAAACACAAATTATTCAATAAATTGATTTAAATATCTACTTTTAATAATTTATAATATATATAATATATTTAATATTTTCTACATTAAATTTGACTTTAAAAAATATACAAACTATCAATCTAAAATTATATTCACAGTAACTTCCAAATTTAAACCTAAATTAATTATTAATTTAAATTAAAGTAAATACATTAATAATATATAAAAATTTAAAAAACCAGATTATTTGAAAGTTGAAACTAAATTCATAATAAAATTATTAAAAATCAAATTTAATTTATTTAAAACCTCTTAAATCTATATTATTTATTATTTAATAACTATTTAAACATTTTTATGTTATTTTAATTTAACCTCAGCTATGGTAAATTTTAATTAATAAAATAAAAGGCAGCATAGGAAATTATAAATATTATTTTATTTTATTTATAATAATATTAATTATTTAATATATATTTACAACATTTAAAACATTAAACTATGAAAATCAAATAAAAAATTGACGCAGTAGGCTGAAGAAACATGAGAAGCTCACGGGAAGCTCAGAAAAAAAAAATCGAAAGTGTTAGTAACTGATTTGCTCCTTCCTGGTTCGCTCCTGCCTGGTTCGCTCCTCCTTGGCGTCGTACAACAAACAGCAACACCCTCAAAGCGTTTGAAAAAAATCCACGAAAAAGAAACGCACAGAAAAAACCCTCGGAAATTAAACGAAAAAATCCCTACAAAACGTTCACAGAAAAAAAACCTTGCTCGAATGCTATACGATTGCATTGTGTAGCTTTATTTATAAGTTTTTAAGCTCAAAAAAACACAGCTTTGTTTTGTTGTTTCTAAAAAACTTTCAGATTCGCGTTTTTTTTTTTGGTAGCCGAATCCCTGCAAATCCGGCACGGCTGGAAGTAGCTTTATTTCCTGGCACGTTTAGGCATGGTATCCTTGCCGTATTTCTTCCGTACCGTATCCGTACCCATCTTAGATACGGTGGCACACGTATTGCAGGGTAGAGGGTGTCGTATCCTGCAACTGTGCTTGAATACTATTACTAAAAGACTAAAAGTAAATAAAATTTGATAAATGAAATTGTTGAATTTGAGATATCTATTATATCGAAAATATGATATCATAAAGATGATCACAATGAGTAGAATAATACATTGATATCAAAATAAGTACAAAATGAAAAAATGTAGTGAAGGGAGGCCTCTAATCATTCCTAAACTCCTCATCACTCGAACTACTGGAATCCTTGTGGTCAAGCTTTACCAAACTAATACCAACCAGCCCTGCATCTGAAGTCGAAACATCCTCATTAATTTATGTTGGCTCCTCTGGTTCTACATCCCATCGTGTTGTTGGACTCTCTTTGTACACAAGTGTTTTGCAGTCAACGAGATGCAAAGCACTATGTACATCCACAAGCTTCTCTGCTCTCCTAGAGATAAGTTTGTTTCTCTTAAGCGAGTGGATGAAGCTATATGTAGACCAGTTCCTCTCAGCAGCTGAAGAACTAGAAAGTTGAGATAACAATTGGATGGCTAAAGTGGTAGTCAAAGATCTCGATCCATGGCAAGTCAACCACAAAATTGGGTCTTCTTGCACCATAGTTGCCATATCCATCTTGGCCGCATCTGAATAACCCCTAAGAGTGGCAAATTTGGTCACTCGGTGTGAATCGTGTTGGCATCTACAGGATCATACATCCTCTCAATGCACCTAAAGAACCCTGCCTTCACCTTTGCATCCTTTATAGGTGTCACTCTACCAAGCCTAGTCTTGTACCACTTAGGATTCAGTGCATAGGTTGCCATGTGCAAGTGAGTGTTGAGTGTTTCCCATCTCCTGTGAATGATTGGTTGAATGTGCTCGTGGTAGAATGCTAATGTGGGGTCCTCTCGCACAGTAGCCCTCATCTGATCATGCATAGAATCAATGCACTCATACACCTCTCCAAGTTTAGGTGCATCCACATTCCCATACCTGATGACCTGGAAAATTGGAGCAATGATGGAGACAATATATTTTGCATCACTCCAAAACACATCACTCTTCACTGTATCCTTCACCCTCCTCCCTTGCTCGGTCTTAGATTCGGCCCACCTATTATATTTTGTTGTCATAACCATGAGTTGTAGTGACTCTTGCAACTCAATCATTCTCTCCAAGAGAATGGAGAGAATGAAATAGGAAGCATATCTCGTATCAGTAGGTTTCAAGAACTCCTCCTTAGAGAAGGTCCTAAAGAGTGCATGTGAAGTGTGGTGATTGCAAATAAACATCTACACATCTCTCGCATCATTTACCATTGCTCTAATCCAACCAATCTTCCACATGTCCTTGAGTGCATTGTTCATGGCATGCACACAACATGGAGTCCACCAAATATGCCTATAAGCTGCCTCAACAAGTCTCCCCGCAACTTTGCACACGTGTTGCATATGTCACTATTTGGACCACATTTTGTGGCCCAACCTCCTCAATAGCCTCCTTGAGGACCTCAAATTGAAACTCAACATCTTTGTGATACCCTTAACAATCAACTGCCCTAAGAAAATATGGGCCCTTTGTACATGTAACCATGATATTAATGAGTGGACAATGGCTAATGTTCGTCCACCCATCCATGACTATGTTGCATCCTGTCTTAACCCAACATTCCTTCATCTTCTCCATCAATAAATTGATCTTGGAATAGTTCTTATCCAAGATCGCGGTTCTCAATTTCATCTCACCTAGTGGCACATATGATGGTCCTCCCCTTGCCACCATTCATATCATCTCCTTATAATAAGGAGATTGGGCTACATGAAATGGAATGCCATTGGCAAAGAAGAACTTGTCAATGGCATCATCTATGTCATCCTTTAAGCACATTTCCCCTCCCCTCTCCTGCATAGGCACTGGAAGAAGAACCTGGTGTCCCTCCTACTCTCGTCTGCAAAGTATGGCTAGACCTTTCTGGCTGGTTGTGTTGAAGATGTGTCCTATGAAGCAAAGTAGTAGGAACAAGTGCAACTACAACTGGACTATCATCAGGAACACCCCATAACTTATTTATTTCAGCTCTCATTTTGAGGTTTTCCAGTTTTGCCAAAAAAGAACATATCTCCACACCTTTTCCTCTAATGAAAAAAAGTTGTGCATTAACTCTAGTAATGCTCCCAAACCACTCTACATCACAAAAGTTGCACTTCCACCTCCTTGTGCCACCAGATATTGCCCCTAGTTTGCCTAGTAATTTTGTTGCAAACTGTCTAAGAGGGGATTTGTGATCAAAAGGAACCCTAGCATATGGTGCCAATAATGCATAAGGGCACTCTATAGTACTTGCTTCACTTGCCATGGAACTAGTTTGGGCTTCAAGCTCAGCCCCATGGTCATTCCCCTCAGCCTCTGTCATGTCCCCGAAATGGTAAAACGAAATATAATATGTTGAAATTAAAAAAACAACAAGATCAAATAAATACGAATATAAGTAATTGCCATGTAATTATTGGGGCAATATTATAATTACAAACGTAATCTAAAGGTATTACTATAATTATGATTATCATTAATAATATCAAATTAAATCATACAAGTCATTGATAATATTATAAATAAAATAAATATATAAATCATTACAACTTGATATTATTATTACACTCACCATCAATCATATCACAATTTTAATTACCCAAAAATAATGTTATAACTATGACATATAGCTAGTAATTCAAATGTCTTAAATACGATAACATGAGTACTTTTATAATTACAATTACCATAAGGTAATATTGTAATTATAAATAGATATCAATGCCTTGCATATTAAAAAATCATTTCTTTCAAACTAAATAATATATTACAAACCATATACTTTGCAAATACCCCCCTATTTTAATCGACTAAATAATATGTGATACTGATCATAAATAAAAGAGACACATGATACAAAAGGATCGAGCGCACCCGTCTGGAAAACAAACGCGTCACCTGGTAAAGGACGCCAAAGCACATAAAGGTCGAATCGATGGAAGGAAGGGGAGGTAACGGCAAGAAGAAAATCGCAGCATCAAGAGCACAGGTGAGATCATATCACTTAGCATGTAATATTCGATTTTGAATTCGCCATAATGGTTCTTGTAGAATGCCTGCTGATTTTCATTGACTCAATGCGATTTTTACATATTCTCATATTATAGCCAAATCAAAATATGCACTCCTCAATCGACCTATAAAGCAGCAACAGCTCCTTAGAACGGCCATAGGAAATTTTGTGATATTGCGTTCCTTCCAACATTAGGAGAGACAGGGTTAGCAAACTGGGGATGGCCTCATTGCATCACCATTATGGGAATGTACAAGCAGAGGTTAACCAATCGAGATTGATCTCTTTGCATAAATTTGTTATGGAAATCAACCTTGATGATAATTTAAGGAATTTAATCATATGATTGTATTTAAATTTGCTTGATGTTGAATCTTCTATTTGATATGCGTTATTATATATGTGGATAGAAAGAATATCAAGATTGACACATCTATATTAATATTGCCACATTTACTTCTGCATTCTGATACGTTGTAATGACAGGGCTCATTGGATTATGTACTCATGTTAATATTTGCATAGCATAATAAGTGTGGATGTAAATGAATCAATAATGACTGTAAATTTTGTGACTGCAAATAAACTGCTTGAATTGTGCATACAAACCTACCAGGAGAGGAGAATCATAACTTAAAGTGGTTCGTCTAAAAACCTCACCCAAGTTCCGCCCCACAGGCCCAAAGCAAGGGTTGGGCAGTCTGCCCCACAAGCATACTGCAAGGGTTGGGTCATGGAGGGGTGAGGGTCCCACCTAGGTATTCCACCCCACAAGCCCTAGATAAGGATTGGGCATAGAAAGTTGGTAGACCGTAGGCCTTTGACCACTATCCATTCCTTAGCCTCTCTGGCTATGACCCTGTCTTCTTCTATGTCCTTTGCTGCCTCCTGCGAAGAGTTCGAGAGAAGGGGAGTTGTAGTGTTATCTTGATCAAGAGGCTTGGTCAAATGTTGTATGTACTCCTTCAGGCGTTCAATCTCCTGCTGGCAGTCCCTCCTCTTCGCCACCTCCTTTGCTAACCTTGACTTCATGGTGGACATTGAATTGTCCAGATCTTCAACTTCTTGGCCCTTTGTGGTTGGACCCAAGTCGATGGTAGTGACAGCATACTCATATGGTGTTATATCTTCCCATGGCTTTTCCACTGTCGGCACTACAATCTGTACGGTCCGGTTGCCGGCTTGATCCCTCTGTATGGTTGAGAACTTCTTCGCCGGCTTCTTGACTGAAACTTGTTCAAGTCTGGCCAAGAAGTCCACAGCATCATCCTCTTCCTGTTCTTCAACTGGCACCTGTATTTTCATTCTTTCTTTCAACCAGTCAAGGATTGTGAGCTGCTCTATGCCATCCTCCTCCGATACACTTTCTCCGCCTGGAGCGTCCAAAATTCCTCAAAGGGTTGAGATCATTCCTTCCTGAAAGTCATCATTTTGGGCGCCAATCTCATAATCTGACCCTAGTATTTCCGTGCCTGTGGGAGATGGAGGTTCATCATCGTCCAGCTGAGGCTCCACATTGTCCTCGGGAATCGGGGAAGGGTTCCTAATGTTGGCCAATGAATCATCAAGGGTGGCCAATATCTCGTTAATATTTCTGGATGAGGCAGAGTGTGAAGGCCCTATCCTTGCCTGTTTCTGAACAAGCTCCTTGTCCACAGCTATTACTTTCCTCTTCCTTGAAGTAGTGGCCTCTATCAACTCCATGCCCTGGGATGCTTCCGCATTGGAAGAATAAGATTCCATCTCGCTTAACCTGTCATATGTAAGCGTCACCTTCATCCACCTCAGCTCTTGGATCTGTTGATCGACCCACCATTGAGTATACCTGGTGACTGGTCTCATCAAAGTGTTCAAGTCAGCATGTTCAAGTTCTGACCACCTTACAACAGGCAAGGGCAAGCTTTCATCAAAGCACGGCTATACTTGTTTCCCATCATCCTCGAGCTGATCAAGCACTCAGCACAGTTCAGTTGCCCTGATCAAGATAACTGGCAGTCTGGACCACAATCTCTGATATTCCTCCAACTGTCGCAGCACCTCAAGCAGGACCATATTGTTAGTAGGAAAGATAGGCAATCGGTATGGACTCCCAATGAATCCCTGGATTCTGATATACGTGTATCTCGGATACTAGATGAACAAAGACCCGTATTTGCCGATCAGACTCTTAGCTTCGTGAGTTAGTTGTTGGTGCGTTCCTCCTTCAAGTATTCTGGTTATGTAAATGAGGAATGCGTCATGTGCTCGTCTGAAGTGGGCTTTCTCACTAAGCTGAAGTTGCAGATAGCAATCATAGGATTTCAGCTTGTTCTCCCCGTTGCCAACTATGCCCTTGCAGATCAAGCCTACATACCTATACGTCCTAGCCAACATGTAGATGATGTAGGAGCTCATATAGAATGTCTTGGTCTTCTCAAGGTTGACCAGCTGCTCGTGGAGACTGTTGCTTATCATGCGAGATGAGTTGAACATTTTGACCCCCTCAGTGATGTCCTCGATAAAATAGTACATCCAGGTCTCGAAAGGCGCGCCCTGAGGGTTGCCAACTATTATGTTCAGCAGGACAATGATATCTCCGTAATCCTCTTTGAAGTCTGTGCGCAACAGCTTCTTAGGCATCTTCTTGGTTGACGCTCTCGGTTTCTCCAGCCATGACTTATTAATATTGGCGGCACAAAGGTCAAGCTTTTCATCGTATAACTTCTTCGCATCCTCCTTAGTTTTGTAAGCAGTCTTGTGGTATGTGGGGATGTCAAAGGCCTCCTGTATGGCTAACTCTCCAAAGTGAGCTAGTATCCTTCCGTCAGGCGCAACAATTTGCATGTCTTGTGCATTATAGTGAAGGGCGCACTCTAATATCAACTCAGCACACTCAACTACAGGTGGGAATCCGACAGCTTGAACAATCCCATTTCTCATCATCCTTCTAGCAATAGGT
Source organism: Sequoiadendron giganteum (assembly GCA_007115665.2). NCBI lineage: Eukaryota > Viridiplantae > Streptophyta > Pinopsida > Cupressales > Cupressaceae > Sequoiadendron > Sequoiadendron giganteum. The sequence goes on from CM021102.1 coordinate 322,330,002, forward strand.
GTCGGCAAGAATCCATTGTGCCCGTACATCCTTCTTTTGAATTCCTTGAGGTCGATGTGTCCGAGGTTGGTGTCCGTAAGATTCTTCCATTTTGAATTAATTTTGGATTCCGGCTACAACCCCTTGCTGGCAAACTTCATCTGTGCTTGTCTTGACGGCTCTCCCCGGGTGGTCATCAACCTACAAGTACAAAATAATTAACATTAATACGAGACCTTTAAAAATCTGATTATTCTGGGATGTTTATTTGACAAAATCGTACTTTCAGCCTTTAAAATATAAATTTATGTGAAAAAGCAAGCTGAAAGTGAAGAAATTCGCTAAGTACTGGATAAATCTCGTGTCAGAATGAATGTAGAAGATTAGAAAAGAGTAGAAAAGTGTTGCCAATTGATTTCCAAACCTCCGAGAATGTCCTCTGGCTGTGAATAAATTATAACTTCTGAAAATTTGACAAAAGAGGTGCGCCAATCTGCTGAGAAGTGCGATTTTCAGCAAAGAAGTAATTTATTTCTTCCTAAAAATCATGTCCCAGCTTAAAATTATCTCCTTCACTGAGGAAGATCAACGTTACTCTCACTATTTTTTCCTTCAAAAACTATTCCTTGCAGATTTGAGAGATAACTTCTTCTCAATCGAATTTGTGAAAAAATGAGTTGCTGAAACTCATTATATGGCTGAGAAGTGCCATTTTCCTTAGTAACTGCCTTCTTTTTTCTCGAGTTTCTCTCAATTTTAGAAACGTTTTCTCTTCCTCGATTAGCAAGTTTCTAAATCTTTTCGAAATCATTGAGGCAAGTTTCTAATTTCCTCTTGGTGCCACCTTTGTCTGAAATCTTCAAATTTCCTTTAAAATTTGCCTAAGTGTTGGAAAATTGTTGAAAAATATTAAATTAATCTTTAAAATTAATTTTCCAACCCGTTTAATCCTCGAATCGCGGCAAAATTTAATTTTTCCTAAGGAAATTAATTACTCCTACAAGTAATTTCTCATTTTCTCCAGACATTGAATATTTAATTAAAATTCCCTGAGTGTCGGGAAAAACTTTAAAAATATTAAATATTAAAATTCCAACCCATTTTAAAATTGATACTTGGCCAAATTTGTTTATCCATAGAAAAAAATATTTAATTACCCAATCATCTGCCTAGCCAAAACATGCTTAATAACTTCTTTGCCAAGTTTCAATTTCCCGGACGAACTTCTGGCCTCTCCAATCATCCATACTTAGTCAAAATTTCCATTTTGTCTCTCCTTCTGGGTTGGGTGGACTTGGAGATTTCTCTGTCGTTTTGTAATTTGATTCATGCCTTAGGAATTTATTTCATGTTGAGTTGGGTGGACTTCATGTTTGCCTTGCCAGACATTCTTCCTTTCGTGCCTTAGAATTTCATTCTGTCATGCTGAGGTGTGAATTTTATGCTAGCTTGCTTTCTTCTCTTTCTAGGCATATTTTATTTTTCCATGCCTTCGAAAAATTTCTTCTCCCCAAAGTTGGGCAGACTTTAGCTTCTCCTTGACATGGGCGCATTTAAGCTTTGACTTGATCAAAGGGCGGACTTGAACATCTCTTTGACATGGGCAGACTTGGGGAGTTTTCTTTCCATTCACCTTTTTCTCTAGGGCGGACTTGGCACTTGCTCATTCCATTTACTTCTTTCTCTAGGGCGGACTTGGGGGCTTGCCAAGACATGGCGGACTTCAACCTCTCTCCTTCCAAGGGCGGACTTGACACTTCATCAAGCCATGGGCGGACTTCACACCCCTCCTTGCCATTCTCTTCTAGGGTGGAATTTACCCTTCCTTGTGCTATGTCGGACTTGGAACTTCCTTTGCCTATGGCAAACTTGGAGGCTTACCTCTCCAAGACATGGTGGACTTCACTCTTGGCCTGCTAGTGCCTGTCTTTGGCTTGCCAAAGGCAAGGGCGGACTTCATGCTTGGCCTGCCATTCCTTCTCATGGATGCACTTCACCAAACTTAGCCACTTTTGCCAATTTTTTACCATTTACCTTGATTTTCATGTTGATTTCCCTCAATCTAGAGGTGTGCTGACTTCATGTTCAGTGGGACCTTAAAATAGAAACTTTCCAAAAATAGAAACTTTCTAAAAATAGAAAAAAGCAAAAAGCATCCCTAAAAAATAGGAACTCCAAAATGGCCTAGAAATGCCAAAAATCAAAAAAAAACAAAAAGCAAAAAAGCAGAATCCCTAAAAAATAGAAAGTGTCATAAATGACCGAAAGCACAGACGATCTTCGTCTTCTGGACCTTCCAAGCCCTTTCATGACGCTTAGGCACACAAACGGGTTCAAAATCCTAACTTGGCCGGAGCAACTCTCAAAAACAATTCAAATTCTGAACTCCAAAATGGCAACATAGAGGGCGAAACCAAAACTTGGGGGTCCCCATTTGCGATGGGGCGATGTGTGAAATAGGTCACAACAGAAAGCTTGCTTTGTAGAGGACAAAGAGGCACTACTACCAAACTGTTGTTTCCAATGTTCCTGCTACAAAAGGATGGTACAAAGCTCTGGAAACTTCAAATCAACATTAGTCGATGTAATGTTGAGGGTTTTGAGAAAGTGCTCATAAGACTTCGATAGGCTTTTCAAAGTGATTACTACCATGTCTTCTTCTTCCATCTTTCGACCAATCACCTCCAACTGATCACATATGTCCTGAATCTTTGTCAGATGCTCCTGTAAGGACATTCTCTCATCCATCGTGATGGAGAACAATTGGTTCTTGAGAAAGAACGCACGACTCTTCTTAGAGGTCTCATGCAAGGTTTTCAAATGCTCCCAGATCTCAGCAGCTAATTTGTCGGATGGAACCTGTCGAAGCTAATCATCAGTAACTGAAAGTTTAATGAGCATCACAACTTCACAATTTTGCTCGTCAAACTTTTCCTGGTATTTACCAGTCATTGTGAGACGAGTAGCAATGCCTAGAACAATCTGATCAAGGCACCAATATTCGAAGATAGTCATCATTCGTTGCTTCCAAGTATTATAATTTCTCCCGTTGAATCGCTGACTGCCTTCCAACATAATGTTGGTCAAAGATGCCATCTTTCAAGCTTTCCAAAGCACGAAAAATGAGATATAGAAGAGGCTCAAAAACTTGAATGCATGGAACCCAAGACACGAATTCCAATGTACTAAGGTAGTTTCATGCACAAATTTTAAGACAAATTTGTTTGCACAAATTCCAATGCACGGATTACGAGGCACCCAAAAAAATGAAAGACAACCTAGAAATTTTCTCGAAAAACCCAGAAAGAATCTATGATCAAAAAAATAAATCGTTTTGAATCTAAGGATTTTTCAAAAACTCTACCAAAAAAACAATTGAGAGCTAGAGATACCCGAGCTTATTCAAAAAATGCAAACAAATAGCCCTTGAAATCAACAAAAATCCTCCGCAAAATGCAAAAAATTCACACACCAGCAAAGAACGGGAAAAACACATTTTTAAAAGGGTGAAAAGTTGTGGCCAAGTTGCAGGAAGTCGCGCCCAGAAAACTAGACAAAATGCAACTAGAAATGAACCAAATCATGCCCCGAAACTGACGAAATCCCCGACCACAGAGAGCAGAAAAATGTGGCCAAATGCAGGGAAAAATTGCAGCCCACAAAGATGAAAAAAGTGCTCAAACATAGAGAAAAGAATGCGACCAAAAATTGCGTTAGGAATGAGCACGAGGTTTACTAGAAAACACCCACGATTCTGCAACAAGAGGGTCGCGATTTTCAATGAGAAATACTCGCGAAAAAAAATTTAAACAAAAAACCTTCAATTTCTAGCAAAAAGAGAGTCGCAATTTTCAAAAGCAAAGTTGTTGATTTTTCCCACTCGATCAATTTCGCTCTAATACCATATTACAAGAAGAGACGGTAAAAATCTTCGATCTATTTACATGAAGTAGAATGCTTCAATAAAAAGGATTTACAAATGTACAGAATAAGCAAGTTTCTAAAAAGAAACTTTAGAAGATCAAAGAAACGATCTTATCAACAATATAATACAATATTGAGAATTAAATAATTAATTAGTAAATATTATTTTAATATCTTTCACTCCACACTACACACTCTCTTCAACAAATCTTTCTCCTTTTATATCTCCATATTCAAATGAAAAAGATGCATTTCTTTGAAAAGAGATATCCAGATAAAAAGACACAACCTTTTATTAACACACCTTAATCTCCATTGCTGTCTTTTGAAACTCAATTGCCACCTTGTTAAACTTTAATTGCTGTCTTTAAATTACTTTTATTTATTTATTCTCAAACTTATGTCTTTATAAAAGATAAGCGCTGCCTATTAAAATGGAATCGCTGCCCTTTAATATGGAATCGTTGCCTTCATGCATTGCTAGTCCATTAGTAAAGGTAATCGCTGCCTTTCATTTAATAAGTTTGAGAGCTCCTTATGATATTAATATGAATAAATGCCTTGTATTCTTTATTGCTGACTTTCTTCAATTTAATAATTAATTTTAGTTTAATCTCCTTTTTGTCTTTTTCGTAATTTGTCTTATGTGACTTTGTCTTTTGTTTATGAAAATTATTTATTAATCATTCCCTCATCTTTAATTCATTCACACATCTTTAATATATTCACAGCACATAAATGATATGTTATTTATATATTACTTGGGCGATTTAAATATATTTAAATATGTGTTGTCTTCTTAAATCCTTTGCATCCCTCATATATTAATCTTGGGCAAACATATATTTATATGATTTTCTTTGAACATTTTCTTTCACATAAAACGGCCATCAAAACATAATTTTAATCTTATCTCATCTTCATCACTGTGATGGTTATGATCATAGAAGCAATAATCTGTAAAAAATCCTGATTTTTAAAAAATCTGCAGGCTGGACGATTTTTTCTCCGATTTTTTGAAAAAATCGGAGACCTTTTGGTCAACGATTTTTTCCCATTTCAAACTGCAAAATTGCCCAAAAAAAATGTGTCGCAAAAAAATGCGAATAAAATCACACTGATTTTCGTGCGAAAAAAACCCATGAGACTATAGCTTGTTGCTTACTATTATGCTTTGATAGATTTTTTCGAAGCATCCATAGCTTGTTCGAAAGCACTTGTTTTAGGCTTTTAGCCATAGCAGAAAGGCAGTGAACTGTTTGATAAAATGCTTTGGTAGACATGTATGAAAAATGTGGTAGCATAGACAAGGCAGTGAACTGTTTGAAAAAAATGCCTCAAAGAAATGTGGTCTCATGGTGATGGAATGCCATGACAAATGCCATGGCAATTTTCTTTGAGGCAATTTTTCAACTAGTTCACTGCCTTGTCTATGCCATCGCTTACTATTATGCTTTGATAGCTTTTTTCCAAGCATCCATAGCTTGTTCAAAATCACCTATTTTAGGCTTTTAGCCATAGCAGCAAGGCAGTGAACTGTTTGATAAAATGCTTTGGTAGACATGTATGAAAAATGTGGTAGCATAGACAAGGCAGTGAACTTTTGGAAAAATGCCTCAAAGAAATGTGTTCTCATGGGTGATGGAATGCCATGACAAGCAAATTGCTATGGATTGTCATGGCATTCCATCACCATAAGACCACATTTCTTTGAGGCATTTTTTCAACCAGTTCACTGCCTTGTCTATGCTATTGCTTACTATTATGCTTTGATAGATTGTTTCCAAGCAACCATAGCTTGTTAGAAAGCACCTGTTTTAGGCTTTTAACCATAGCAGCAAGACAGTGAACTGTTTGATAAAATGCTTTGGTAGACATGTATGAAAAATGTGGTAGCATAGACAAGGCAGTAAACTGTTTGAAAAAATGTCTCAAAGAAATGTGGTCTCATGGTGATGGAATGCCATGACAAGCAAAACTTTTAGCCATAGCAGCAAGGCAGTGAACTGTTTGATAAAATGCTTTGGTAGACATGTATAAAAAATGTGGTAGCATAGACAAGGCAATGAACTGTTTGAGAAAATGCCTCAAAGAAATGTGGTCTCATGGAATGCCATGACAAGCAAATGCAATTGGCAGCTGCTCCTAGATATTAGTTATGCAATGTGAAGTAATTGCATAACTGCTTAAGTTGACTTTGTAAAAACTATATTGTAATTGAAATTTTGTCATCTATCAGCATCTAGTTATTAGTTATGCAATGTGAAGTAATGCTTTGAGTTTGAAAGATGTGCAATGCAATGTAATCAACGATATGAATATAAACTACAAAAAATTATTTTTTACAATTCATTAGTTAAACTCTTTATTTTATTTGCTCTCTATATCTCTATGCTATGGAAATGCCTTTCAATTTCAAAAAAAAAGGTTTTATCTCTTGTTCTACAATTTTTTACGTTTTCTTTTTAAATCCAATTTTTTCAAAAAATCTTTTACTTTTGGTTTGCCAATTTTTTCCCCAAAAGAGTTTTGCTGCTATGGACCTATGATACATCTATTTTGCATTTTTCACACATTGATAATGAGTGTGCTAAGTGTTACATTATTGTCCACATCTTATTACAATCTTCATATGATTGAACCTTTATACCTTCATACGCTGTTTATAAACTTTAATCTTATTACCTCATCACAAACCAATTATATCACACAAGTTTAAATCTTTAATTTAAACTCAATCTCTTTTTTCTTTAGTCTTCCACCAATCTTACTTTCATTGTCATCCAAACTACACCACTTTATACCGTCACCAATTGATCATTAATATCAATTCAATACTACCTCTAGATCTTGTCATTCTCAAAACAACATAAGATCTCATTCATACATCTTTTGACATCAATGACAACCATCTTGCCCATGCACCTTTGACATCAATGACAATAATCTAATAATCTCAACTAACCATCTTTGACATCAATGACAATATTTCCAACACAAATTGTATAGATAGATGCTTCTCCTTCTAACATAGTTAAACGGGCTATATTAGAACAAGACAAGAAGGTATATGTGCTATTTATGTTCCTAACCATTATTAAAAACAGGGATAAGTTCTTTATGGCTGAATGGCTAATAACCTGAAGAGTGTTTCTTAGTTTTTAGGGGAGATATTAATATAATTAAAGAAAGCGGATAAATCAAGAGGTACTCCTTTTGAATGGAAAAGAAATGCATTATTTACCTGCAATGAAATGAAAAGAGTATTAATGTTAGAATATTAAATTCTCTATTGTATAATGGTCAATTAGTGCTACAGTAGTCAGTAGTTGAGGTAGTTAGACATCTTAAATGTCTACAATGCTCTACCTCCTCTATAAATTGTAATCTACTTTCTTTTGTTAATTCAAGCAATTTCTAGCCCAAAATTGTTTCAATTAAGAGTGATTCATCCTTTGTGGAAAGGTAAAATGGACAATAAAGACAGTGGTTTACTTAGTGCAACAATCAAAAATAATAATTATATGAAGAATGTTCCTTAGTTTTTTGGGGAAGATTTAAATATGATTAATGACACATGATAAACCAAGAGCTGCTCAACTTGAGTGAAAAAGAAAAGAATTATATTATTGGAGTGAAATGTAGAGGGCCTTGCAAGTGATTGAACCTTTGTGCAATGGTAAAAAGAGATAATCAAAAAGGAGGGAAGAGGTTTATTCTACACAGAACAAATTTATACCTAATATATTCCATGTCCCTCTCTTGAAACAAGTTAATCTTGTCAATATGTTTTTTTACTATGTCTAACCACCATCAGCTTGAGTCGCATTTCTTCTGGTTTTATTCTGATTTGGTGTTTTTCAACTTGCAAATCCATGTAGACATTGTAATTATTTATATTTTTACTATGTTGTAACAACTGGGTCATCATGGAATAAGGCACTACACTTGGGAGGAATCTCAAAATTCCTTGGATGACACTATGACACTTGGTATTTGTATTATGATGTGCGTAAAAGAGCACCTATATCATGTAAGATATATAATAGCATCTATGGCACGTAAGATACATGGTTTCTATGATACATGTAAGAACATCGTAAGAGAGGATTATATGGTGCACTTGGAAGAGAATCTTTGATCAGCTAATAATAGTCATGCTTAAGAGGGTTGTAAGTGTACTAAGTGGTCCAATATGGAGCTTTAGGGAGTTACATATGACCCCATTGGACATAGGAATCAATGATGTGTAAAAAGAGTTTCAATTTAGTCTTCTATCCCCAATAAATCTTCAACAAAGTTGAAGTAACTGTATAAATTGAATACGAGACATTTAAATGATCTTGATTGTTTGGCATCGATAAGGTCTATGTGGAATATTGCTAAGAATTAGTGTGCATCCCAATCTAAAATCATTTCATGTCAGAATATTATGGATTCTACTAAAAGTTCATGAGAACTAATGGGAGTATTAAAGCTACAAATAGGAAAAGAACAAGTTGGGGAAGTGGAAGAAAGATGGCAAGTATTGAGCAAAAACTCCAGCTCTCTTGAATGCACTGATTTAGACAAAACGTTAATTAGAAACATTCTCTCACATTACAACTTGATTATGTCAGTCAAGGTGCTAAACTTCGGTTGAGACAACTTTGGATTAAACAGAGTAATAAGAGGTACAGCGTTTTTTTTATTATATAATCTAAACCTGCTAGAGAGAAATTGCTAGCAATTGATATTGAGAGTCATCCAACATCGAGATCGAGAGAGAGAAAGAGAGAGAGAGAGATATAATTCTTTGATAGGTACATTAGTATCATAATATGGTTATTCCCTATGTTCTTAATAGTAGTAACTTATTACTACAATTATGACATAAAACAATCAATACCATACCTCAACTAATCATTGTCCTTGTTCATAGCCAAAATACGGGATAATGAAGATAAATTTACTTGCCATAGGCATATTTATTTCTTCATTAGAACAATAAACATTGTGAATATTTAATCATGCTAACATGTTCGACCATCATTTGCCAAAAATAGGTCATATGGAGAGTTCTGCTCGAATTTACTATCAGGTGCCACCCTACATCACTGACCATGGCCAATGAAGCTTTAAAGAAACAATAATCATAGCAAACATCTTTTTGGCTCATCTAGACAGAAATTGATAGAAATTGATATTTCAGGGGGGTCATTTCTTTTTGGCTCCTGATGTTGGCCCAACCATTGTTGATTTTCTGTCACTCCTCCATGTGGCTTTCTAATGCACACACCCATGCATCTAATTCCTCCATTTCGGATTTGTGTGCTCTTGTCATTGTCATACAAACACACACTTCCACAATCCACAAAGTTCAAGTCACTCTTACAAAAATGAATTGTAAAATCTCAACCTAGTAGGATTTAATAATCACAGCATTATTTATACTGTTCTACTTGCTCCAATGAACGATAATATTTCAAAGAGGCATATAAGTTGTAGAAAATTCAGAAATATACATAATGGAAATTAAATGGATCAACACAAAAACTCAAGAATTTTACCATGGAAAGCCCATGAGGGGAATAACTAGCCTTGATAGCAAAAGTTCGTTTACTTCGATGAAATTAATCAAAGAATAAGTACAGCAAGTGGGTACAACAATATTTGTTCCTATACTAATTTGTCAACCATCAACAAACTAAGAATACCTGAATTATCAAATTTCTCACAATTACAACACTCAAATCCTTCCTGTATCAAAATGCACTCTCCCATTTTATATATAGTTAAGTTAATGGTGATACTAGAGCATTCCCCGGGCCCAAAGAGAATCCCCTAGAAGGGTGAAGTGGAAAGGACATTTTGTTTCATTTCTTTTCATTTTTCAAAAATCAAGGGTCATTTCCTTGTTGCATAAATTTCTTTCTAGGCAAGGATTCAACCTTAAGACAGAAACCTTCCTGCTCAATCTAGTCTCTGTTTTCTGTTAACATTTTTTTTTTATTTGATTCCCAAATCCACATTACCATTCAAATTTTATTTTCCTGATCCTTATAGATCAATTAGTTAGTGTCTTTCATATATTTATTTTTCCATTTTTCATTTAAATATTGGTTTTTGTATGTTTGGTGGATTCAACTTCTCCTTTGATTCAGCGCAAATACATCTCAAGCAAATAAATCAAGCTTTTGTCAATGAGCATGCTACAAACTTATTAAATCCAACTACAACACATAAAATCTTATTTTGTGAGGAAAAACAATCCATTAGGAAATTTGAAAAAATCTTGTGGCAACATTTACCTCATTTGATTCCACAGGATGAGTGGGCATAGGAACAGGTATTGTTGTTGCTGGACGAGGTCCTTTACAAACAAGTCAAGACCATATGTTAGACAAAAACAAATACAATATGAGCGTGAGAAAGGGATTTTGTGTTTAAGAAAATGGCACATGGGTTTGCCATTTAGTTTTTTAGTATCACAAAATTTCCAAATTTTTGAAAGCAATAAGCTATAAAAAAACATAATAGACATACTTCAGTGACAATAATGAAAAACATATCCATTAATTCCAGCCTCATATATAGAGACAATTTTTTCTTTTTATTCTTCTAAAAATTTCATATAGGATAAGTTATGTGTTGACGTTAAGGATGGTTACCATCAACACCAACAGGCCAGGAAGGTGCTTTTGTGTGAGCATCTAACCGTGGCAGAATTGATGAATCAACCTTCATAACAGATAAGGAAAAACCTGCATATCAGAAACCAAAATGGTAATTTAAGGTTCCCAAGGACACAAATGCTTAAAGCAGAAAAATATCAGATTATCATTACATGAATGCAGTATTTTGCACATACCTGCCATATCAAGAGAAGTCATAAAGGAACCTGTATAAACCCGTTCCACAGCAAGACCATGGTCTAGTTGTAGTTGAGCAACTGCCTTTCCAGCTACAATCATTAGTTCCATCAATGGTGTGGCACCCAGTCTGCATGAAGCTTGAAATATATTAGAAAGTTTGTATTAAACCACAAGCAATCAAGTATGAATATCAATAAAAAAGCTATTATTATCCTAACAAAAATTAGGCATAGATATATTGGTTTCAAATGCATTACAAAACAAACATTTTCTCTGTATAAAAACAGTAAGGTTATTTTGTGCAACTAAACTGGTTTGCAATAATTCCTAAGTTTGCAGATTAATGCCCATCCCTGAACTGTAGGGATAGAATTATCAATAAATAGTAAATACACTCTATCCCACCTATATTATCCACAAAAATTTATGAATCTGAAGAAGAGTATAAAGAAAAATCATGAGATTAAGAGTTAATTAAAGAAAACAAACATGAAGAATTTAGAACTTCTACTCAAGAACCTACTATCATTCATTGTGATAACCAGAGCTGTGTGAACCCTTCTGTCAACCCTGTGTTTCATGACAGAACTAAACATGTTGAGATCAAATACCACTATATCAGAGATATGGTATTAAGGAAAGCAATACAGTTGAGGTACATCAGCACTGATGAGCAAACGGCAGACATTCTCACCAAGCCTCTCTCCAGAATAAAGGTTGTGTATTTTCGAGACAAGCTTGGTATGGTGGAGAATGAAGCCCTAGCTAAGGAGTCTCAGTATAAGTGATCTTCTTTAATGCATTTCTCTTTGAGAGAGATTTGAGGTGCAAGCCCTTGTTAATGCATTTCTCCTTGAGAGAGATTTGAGGTGAAATCCCTTGTTTCCACCCTCTGGTAGAGCCATAGTGGATGTCATGTGTGTGACTCCATGACAACATCACGTGAGAGAGTCTGTGATGATTTTTATTGTACTTGTGTTTTCACCCTTTGGGAGAGCCATGGTGAACGTCAGGATGAGGTGACAACATCACGTTGAGTGATGAGCACTTGTACATACCATACATGGGTGTAGCCATGATGTTTGATATCACGATGAGGTGATATCTTTCTTTTCCACATATGGGAGTAGCCATTGTGGTTGACATCACGATGAGGTGATATGTCTTGTGCAGCTGGAAGTATCCTCCCTAGCTGAAAGGGAGTGTTGATGCTATCATACAACGTCGGGTGTATCCTTCCAGCTGATCTCCTTATATGATGATAAATTAAATTATAGCCGATGGCTATTTAATTTATGAAGATAGCGATTGGATGAAGAGGCACGACTTATATTAAATAATAATATTTAATTATTGTGGAGGCTCGAATTAAAGAAGAGTCGCAATTATTGATGAGGCCGACCTCTTACATGGACACGATTTTGAAAGGACGCATTCTTCTATGAAGGCCAACTTGTTACCTTGAAGGGTCACGTCCTCCACTCCACTTTGTATATATGTTCGATTGCACTTCATTGTTTATCATTCAGTTTTCTTTTCTTTTCAAATCCATTCATTCAAGTTCAAGTGCGAATTCTGTAAAGGAGCAGACTACGAATTCTGTAGAAGAGCAGATTATTATTCATTCAAGGCTGAGTTTCTAATCAGCGAATTACATCTGTTTGTATCTGTGTTAGCATCAGTTGTGGTGCTTCTATTTGGCCCTCTTATCGGCCTCTTGTAAAGGAGACAATTTGTGTTGTCAATCAATATATAAGTGATATATTGTTGCTGGGTTTTTCTCCCTCAAGTGGAGGGTTTTCCCAGGGTATCTGCTGTGTTATTGTGTCTGATTTTGAATTAATTTTCTGTGCATTTAATCTGATCATAAAACTAACACAAGCAATGTCTACTAAAAACTTTAAAATGCCAATTCAAGATAAAAACCATCATTCATTGTTACTGTCAAGTGGAGACAAGGCCATGATATTGAAAAGAATCTAAGATGAAACCCAATGTGCTACATGGCTGGAACACCAGGAAGCTTGGAAATGTCTGGAAACCAAAAATTGTTAAAAGCACACTAATATGTTCTGCCTCTAACTGGATTTCAATTTTCTTTCATACTTAAAAAGTTTCTCCAATGACCTTCAATATATTGTTTTCAGTGGTAATGACCAAACAAATTTAGAAGAAAGTAAAGGAAAGAAATTATTGGAATGAATTTAACGCTGGTCAGACAATAAGAAAAGATTATTGTTGTAATTTTAATATATCAATGAGCAAAATGTAGAGATAATGATACAATACAATGAAGCATTATATATATACCTAGAAGATTATTAGTTATACTTCTAATATATCAATATTTCCCTGGCCTCTTCAATCTTGTCTGACTAGAAAACATCTTGGTTATCTATGTGCTTAGCAGTCAACATTCCTTTGCTGTCATTAGGCTCTATGCCTGCTTTTGAACTTCCTTGTTGCCTGATCATTACCTAGAATTGGGCCTTAGACCTAGTAGACTCCAGTAGTCTCTTTCTGTGAAGTCTAATATATTAAATAATTAAAGTAGATGCTTTCCTCCAATGGATGTTTTAAATGACATTTAAGTTTATGGTGGTTTTATTGCTTATAATATTATATGATAATATGTGATATTCTAATCCTAATTCATGCTTCTAGGCTGTATATATATATATATATATATATATATATAGAATTTTTAAATGTTTTTTGTACGAACGAACCCAAACCTCCCAAAAAAAAATTAGCCGGACCTGCAAACCGAACCCGACCCCAAACCAGTACCAGAACCGGCAACTTAGTATCAATGAATAAAATGTAGAGATAATGATAAAAATAAAAAAGCATAGGGAAATAAGCATGCCTATAAATATAAGATTAGTTTGCAAGATGCCACTTCTTGCTGCACATTCCCTTGTATGTGTTTGACCTTCCCAATTAAAATTGATGAAATGTCATCTCAGATTTAACAAAAACATGTTCAATTCCTTATAGTATTTCCCTTCACAAGTTATTAGAGCGCTGCCAATTACCATAGCAAACACATTTCATCAGGAAGGCACCTTCTGGATATAATAGTAGTTGGTTTGCATTGAACCTACCAGATTGAGAAATTGGGCAATTGCCTCTCAGACATTGAAACATATGGAAACCTCTTTCTTGTCTGGTGGAGAAAACCATCCACTCTGCCACAACAGTATAAAGAGATCAAAATCTTCATCAGGATAGACAAATGATGTTTTGTGTTGGGTAGACATCAAGTGAAGAATACAACCCTTTGCAACCAAAGCAGAGAGCTTAGTTCAGAAATCTTTGATTAAGAAAATCTTTAATGGCAATGGCTATTGACCGAAGGAAAAAAACCCCCGGAGACCCTATTCCTTAATTCTCTTGATGTTAGAGAGCCTGAAAGTCTGGAATCCATCTAGAGAATGACTTTAGTTTGACACATACTCAAGCTCATAGGGTTGCACCAAGAAGCTGCTTGAAGGATAAAGCACACAGAAGATGACATTGGTTTTTGTTTGCTCTGTATGAGAGATATTCCTGACAAAATGGGATATGAACATAATTTAGCAAGAGTGTGGAGTTGCTATGATGGTCTAATAGACATTGGAAGCAGGCTATCCAGTTCTATGTAAAAGGGTATTGCAATAATAAGTAGGCAAAGGGTGATCATATTTAAATCATGGGTTGACTACCAAATATTGGGCCAATAGATACCTCAACTGAAGCTATTGATCCACCTCCTCAGTCTCACTTTTTATGAGAGATTTACCTTTCCCAACATCATGACCCTGTGAGAGAGCACCGAACTGCTTGTTTCCCTGCAGGCCCACAATCTTCGGTAGCTTCCTTTGCATGATAAACTCACAGCATATTGGAATTACTGAAGTTAAAGTTCCATTTCTGAAGATTACAAAGAGATAAGGCATTCAAATGAATTTAAATGTATGATACGCAATGGAAGGCTCAATTTGACTGATTTTTAGGGTATGATTTATATGTTTGAACTTAGAGCCCTCTTAATTCAGAATCTCATGCATGTGCAAATTGTAGTAAGAGATAGAAGCTATGACAAGATTAGGTTTAGAAAATAAATGTTTATACACTGAAGCTCATGCATACACATTTTTATCAAAAATTAATAGCTTGAAATTCTCAACCCTAACCCAGCTCCCTATACTATAATTAAGAGTGACATTCTGTTTATTCCATTTAAAGCATTGAATTTCAGGTTTTGAAGGGTATAATTTATGAAGTTAAAGCCCTCATAATTGAAATCTCGTGCATGTGAAAATCACAGTAAGAGATAAGAGCTATGGCAAGAATAGGTTTAGAGAATAATGGTTTAAACACTGAAATGCAAGCATGCACATTTTTAGCAAAAATGCATATCAAAACCCTCAACCCTAACCCAGATTCCTATACCATGATTAACAGTGGCATTCTGCTTATTCCACCATCTTATTTAAACATGACAGTGCTAAATCTGTTCATGTGAAGGCTGTAATTCTATAAATGCACATCCAAGTTGTTCAATGTCAAACTGCATGATGTGAAGAATCTGGTTAAATATGACAACCACACGATAAAACTTGACGCATACAAGTGTACTCATCTAATATAGTACAGCGGTGCAATATTTAAATTTTGTTGACTGTAGAATATGGGCTGGAAATTCCATGGTAAATTTAGTATTGACTGAAATGTGATCTTTTTCTCTCATACAGTCGGCAGGAACCCATTAAATAATTGCATTTTAGATTAGCAAAAGACAAGCTGAGGGGAAAAAGAATTCTACATGCATCATTTCAAACAAACAATGGCATACACTTCTTTATTGTAATTAAACATAATGCAACATATATAAATGTAATTGAAAACAAGCCAAGAAACTTGTTTTACATTCATACATCTGTAAATCTTCATTTTTAACACTTAGAGGTATTGTAGGCATTGCATTCAATAATTGAAAAACAAAAACTTGAACAAACTAAATTACCATTCATTGTATACATGTTCAAAAGAATTATGTGTGATTAAATTCCTATATCATATCAGATTAATTAGTCTTGAGCATATGAGGATTGTGTCATAGCATTTGGGTTTTATAAGTTGCTTCTATGAGATAAAATGACAATCACAGAGTTGCATTTTAAAGGAAGACACTGAAACAAGGATATTCATGTTCACATTGAGAAAGGCAATGCATTATCAGAGTTCCATACAGTGGACACTTCGCCCAATTGATTAGCACAGAAACAAGTGCCTGCTGAAAAGATGAAGGTGTCAATCTACTTTCATTCAAATTGTAGTTAGCAGGATCTGAGACGAAGCAGTGTATGATAAGACATTGTTATAGTGCAACTATGTACTCTTCAAATACAGCATTTATTGCATTATATAAAATTTGAAGGTGTTCTAAGTCTCAAATATGGGAAGTAAGTGAAATTTTAGAAAGACAGCATTTACTATATTAAATATGATTTGAACATGTTCTAATTCTCAAAAATGGAAGTAAAGTCATCAGATTATGGACTTGTAGTCAATTTGATTATCAGATCAACAATGGTTAAAATAAATTAGACAAAGATGGATGTCAAAAATATTGTCAGTAGCATATTCATTAATTCAACAATTAAATTAATTGCACATAGCATTCATAGTTTATATTTTATGTAGCTGTCATAAAACTTCTAAATGTTGTTACAGGTATGTAAGAAAACCCAATGATACAGGTATGCCAGAAAACCCAGTGTTACATGTATGAAAGAAAACCGAGTGAACAATTTACATTTTTGCTATCCCAACATATTCAATAGATAAAATTATTTTCTAGTACTTTTGGAATACATGCATACCCATTCACCAATAAAGCAACCCTACTTCCACGTTTGGTTGGAACATATTGTGGTTCCTGCAACCACCCAAGAAATCACTTATGAGCAAAAAATGCTATTTATTTCCAAGTGTTTAAATTGGAACCGAGTAATGAGTACATCCATGTGCATTTCAAGAATGCACTAATTTCTAATATGCTTTAACAAGCAACTCTATATCTAGGACAAACAATACAAGAAACAGAACACATTAAAGAGAAATGATATTATTCATGATATCGTTCAATGTTATTGGACAATGGATAATAATAAACAAATGAAAGAAGGCTGGACAAGCAATGTCTCCAATGCATGAAGGAAATAAGAGTGCAATAATGATGTTTGAAAACACGTATTTTGAAGGTTTCACAACTTATTACAGACAATTAAAAGTCAACATGAATGCTGGCTATTATACAATAGAATCTTATCTAGAACAAGGAAAGCTTAAAGAAAGTAGAACAAGCATGCATCAGAAACAACAAAAAATATACACTTACAATGCCTCATAAGTGCCTTTCACAAGATCAATTTGCTGATCCTTTATAATTAGAAACAGAGAGAATACAACTAGATCAGGAATTGAACTAGTTAGCCACTTGAATCTCCTTCAAAGAAGGGCATGACCTCCTTAGTGCCTTCACTCATTCATACAGGTTTAGTGATAACTCAGGAAATGTAACAAATTTCCAAAGTGAATCAATCAAGATTCACACAGCACCACACAATAAAAACAGGAGTTCAGAAAACATTCCCAGCCAGTAGTGCCAAAACATGCTACCAGGGATTAGAAAATTCACTGAGAGTTCAGTGCACCCTTGAAGAGGTCAAAGATTAAAACCACAAAGTAAATGTCACGACCTACAGAATTATGGGAATGCATTAGGATCAAAAATTGCAAACAAAATGGATTGATGCTTATTAGAAAACAATAGGCTTTGTACATGCAATCATGTAAATAAAATACCAAGGGAAACATTTATGTCTGTTTTCACCAAATAGATGTAGTCTTTCAGGAAGCCCTTGGGTCAATTGAACTCCAATCTTCAACCCATGGAAAACCTACAAAGTACAACACCAGTATGGGCCCAATAACATCTTGACAAAGCTCTTTCCACATTGGTGCTTACCATTCAGCAACTTCAATGAAAATGGACAAAGCATTTTACCAGATAGAATGACATGCAAATGGCCACTGGACCATGAAAACATACCACTCAACTGTAGAAATTGCCATTCATATAGACATTCAGCCAAAGCTTAGCTTCTGCACAGCAAAAAAGGGGCATGGCAAAAGAGCGCATAAAGCAGAACAAACAAAGGAATAATGAGAAAACACAGAAATCAAGAAGAAAAGACAACAGTCACATTCAGCAGAAAAAAGATATAGGAGAGCTCCCACACAAAAACATACAATAAGAGAAGTCAAAAAAAGAAACAAAAAGGGTACACTTTAGAATGTCAAATTCTTTCTTTGTTTTCAAACAATCAACTGAAAATATTGAAACACCCCAAAAACTTGAATAGACGCGATCATAATGGCCAAAACAATGCTTCATATTCAAATAAAAATTATGTAAGGAGTAAGTAGATAACATGCATATATCTGGACCCCCAAGACCATGCAAGAAAACATTAAGTTATCAACCACTGAACCTGTAGTAAAAGCACAAGAATGGATGAAACAATCCCATAAAAGCAAACTAGGAACAGAGAAAGGTGGAGAACTGCAATCATAAAAATATAATTCATACATATGAAAAAAGCAACAGTAGGTAAAACCATAGCAAAAAAAAATTCTCCGGAAAACAGAAAACAGGGAAAATAACAGTTGTTTTTTGCATGTAAATTATATGTTACTTTGTCCATCTCTTTTGTTCACCAAATTGCAGAAAGTCAGTTCAGGTTCCAGTTCTGTGCAGGCTTGGCCTGAGTTTCATCCATCTGGACCAGATCCTAGGCAAACCCTAGGCTGTCCCAGCAGAGAAACCAAAAAAATGCCTTAAATTTTATTTTAAATGCTGAATGGTAATAAATTGATAATAGCTGAGCACCTACAACGCATTTAGATGCCTGTAAATGTGGTTGCTGCCAAGATGGAGAAATATTTTAGGTATTTTTTAGATGGCTGCATCTGATGGGAGGAGAATTAATATATTATGTCATATATCATATAGAGCAACCCAGTAGTCGGTCAGATCTGATCTGGTGATTCTAACGCATAAGAGACTAGTTTTACCTGAAAATTCGGTATTGCTGGTGCATTACAAAATAATGGAGGACACAGAGGATCACTACAAAATTATGGGACTACCATCAAGAAAATACAGGACAAAACTCTACAAAGTGAAATGTGCAAGGCTTACAAAGCCTGAGCTCTTGTCTGGCATCCCAACAAGAGACCCGATGATTCTAACACTCCCGCCATCTTTCTTTCTTTCACCTTGTGCCTTATACATGGAGATACTATGTCTCTTAAAGACTACTGAAGTTATTTTTTAAATCGGTAACTTAAAAATTAAAATATCAGGTTTTTATAATTTTATTGTATATTCATTTGTTTGCGAGGTTTTTAATACTTTTATATTTTTTAATAATATAATTATTTTTATATTAAAATAATTTTTAGATATATATTATAAATTTTAAATATATTATAATTTTTAAATATCTATTTATTTTATTATATATTAATTATTATTATATATATATACGTAAGATTATGCTCTGCCTCAAAATGCCCTCTACATATAACTCCAACCCTAGCCCGCAATGCACCAAAGAATAGGAACATCTGTGATCAGGTGGCGGCCTACGCAGTAGTCTCAAGGAGGCCTTGGTTAATGATGCTCAAGATTTTGGATTTAAGGGCTTGCAGAATCTACCAACCATGCTCCTTTCAGCAGATTCTCCTCCTATCTCCTCTCCTCCAACTGCGAATAGTTTCTCGAGTGGCCCTCTCCCTATCCATCATTCCCTATTTGTTAACAAAACTCTACAAGCCAATAGAAACTTGCCACTTTGATACCAATGATCTGTACTTTAACTACAAAACATGCTTGTGCAAATTAAAGAGAAACAAAATTCAACCATGTTGCAAATACTTAAATTTATACTAATGGCAATGGATTTAGAATATTAGGGTAGTCAATCTGTGCATGGAATCTGTAAATTGCCTGCATTACCATTACAACATAAAGAGAAGGAAACAAAACACTTAACAAAAGGAATTTATTTCACATCATCCTCTTCCTCCCTTTACCAATATAATAAGTAAAAAAAATCTCTTTAAGACTATAAACACACTCTGTTATCTCCTATCTTCCCAATCCTGCTATGCAAAGATCTACCTCATGTATAGAGTATTTTCAGCTAAGAACATTTGATTATTCTATCATTAATCACCAATTCACTTCTCCACAATTCCACTCTATCATTCATTCATTGTCTTAATTGGAGCAATGCATCACGTTTATTATGTTGAAAGTATCCCTTCAAATACTCTTGGACTTCATGGATACAAAATCTATGCCCAATGAGAGATTCAAAATTGAACAGGGAACATAAAAAATGCATTAAGAACATTTGGTTATTTTTATAAAAGCCTTCTTGGGTGAAGCAGATCTTCATCGCAATTCTCACTCTTACGAACCCGAGACCATACTGTACCAATTCAGAGAAAAGAAACTCGTCACAGTCAACAACCTCCATATGCATTTCAAATTTCAATGCTTCAAAAAAAAAATCTTCAAGTTGTTGATGTTATAGCAGCGGGAGATCTCTTTCTCCCTTACAATTCGAAATAAATAAATGATTCAAGGAAACCGACTGAAGTGAAGAGTTACTTCATTAAGAATATTTTATATTTTATTTATCAAAGCCAACTTGATAAAGGACGCATCATTTTGTAAAGACATCTCACTTTGTGAAGAGGACGACCTTTCATGAAAAGTTATCTTGACTAGTATAAATGCAAGGCACTTCACATTCTTTTGATAATCTAATTTATTTCAAGACAACTTCGCACGCCTAGAAGGAGATCATCATTTTACAACAGATCCAATTTAATTATCAAGACAAGTTCGCCTACTTCAGGGAGGAGTTCGACTTCATACAGCAGATCGATACTTGCATCAAGGAGATCAATATTCTTTATTGCTCGTGTATTTGCATCTAGAGAGGTGCTATAATCTTTGCATCAGTTCAGCCTAGTGTGTGGCCTAATTGTAAAGCAATTTGCTGCTCTTTTTATTCAATATATAAGTGATATATTGTGGCTGGGTTTTTCTCCCTCAAGAAGGAGGGTTTTCCCAGGTTATCTTGCTGTGTTCTTTGTTCTTGTGTTGTTATTCTGCTTATTTCATTTCTGATCCTAAAACTAACATGGTATCAGAGCGGGTTTAAGACAAGACCTGATCAAATTTGAGCAAATTTTGTGGCCTTTGGCCAAATTTGGAATTGCTGAAGAAATCGATTATTTGGGAGAAATCAATATATATTGGAGTAGTAGCAATTGAAGGAATTCAATTCATAAAAAAAATTTGGATTCTGTTGGAGAAATTCGAATTTTGCAGCAGGAAGCCATCCTCAATCAATTTTTTATCTAGGGCAGATCCTTGAAGGTGAATTTGTGCAAAAAAAAAAGATGGTGATCGGTGTCAAGGTAGAAGATAGACTTGATGGAGCCACAAACTTCAACTCTTGGAAACCCAAGGTACTCATTGCATTAGAAGAGAATGATCTTGATTTCATGGAAAATGATATGCCCGAGCCTTCCGATGATATTGAGAAAATCCAGTGGAAGAAAAATAGCACGAAGGCTAGAAAGATCATGATAGACTCTGTGATGGATCACCTAGTACCGATCATCTCCAAGTTGAAGACAGCTAAGGAAATATTTGACACTCTAAAAGGATTGTATGAGATCAACAACACCAACAGAGCCCTTGCTTTGAGACAACTTCACCATGTAAAAATGGCTAAAGATGATTCAGTCATCTCATTCTTTATGAAGATTGCTAATTTGAGAGATCAGTTGAGCGTTATTGGGGATATAATTGCAAACAGAGATCTTGTTATGTTGGCACTAAATGGTCTTCCTCATTCTTGGGAGCCCTTTATCCAAAGCATCAGTGGTAAATCTAAGTTTCCCAAGTTTGATCGTCTTCGAGCCGATTGTATTCAAGAAGAGTCCAGATTGGCAGCAAGAGGAATTGGTCGAAACTATCATGATATAGAAAATCAAGATCTTGCTACTCATACTTCTAGACAAAGAGGCAAAGGAAGAAAGAGGAATAGAGACAAAGGATCAGATTCTACCCCAGAACCGAAGAAGAAGAAGGATCTCTCTCATATTCAATGTTTCAGGTGTGACAAGTATGGTCAATTTGCTCGAGATTGCAAATTAAGGTCTACACAACTTGTGTCTACTGCGGAAATTGGCATAGGGACATCTTAGAAGGAGCCAAGTTCTAAAGTCAATTCAGAAGGTTTCTTATTCTAAAGTCAATCAGTTTCTTCAAAGTGAAGGAAATAACATTCAGAGGGAGTCTGACAAACCATCAGAGGCAACCTTGGACGAGGAGGTCAGGAGGTTGATGCAATTACTTGAAGCTTCAGAGGGAGTCACATCATCATGAAGACTTGTTGTAATGTATATTTCTATGTGACAGAGAAGTATGAGGTGAAAGCCCTTGTATTGTATATTTCTCTATGATGGAGAAGTATGAGGTGAAAGCCCTTGTAGTGTATATTTCTCTGTGACGGAAAAGTATGAGGTGAAAGCCCTTGTAGTGTATATTTCTCTGTAATGGAGAAGTATGGGGTGAAAGCCCTTGTAGTGTATATTTCTCTGAGATGGAGAAGTATGAGGTGAAAGCCCTTGTAGTGTATATTTCTCTGCGACGGAGAAATATGAGGTGAAAGCCCTTGTAATGTATATTTTCTCTAAAACAGAGAAATATGACGTGCGAGCCCTTGTTCATCTCTGAGACTAAGATGAGACGTCATGTTGAGAGACTCCATGACGACATCACGTTGAGAGACTCTGTGATGAACCCTTTGTACTTGTGTTTTTCCACACATGGGAGTAGCCATGGTGGACGTCATGTTGAGAGACTCCATGACGACATCACGTTGAGTGACTTTGTGATGAACACTTGTGCACATGTTTCTTTCCACACATGGGAGTAGCCATGGTGGAAGTCACGTTGAGTGACTCCATGACATTA
The DNA here is from genome assembly GCA_007115665.2 of Sequoiadendron giganteum. Taxonomy (NCBI): domain Eukaryota; kingdom Viridiplantae; phylum Streptophyta; class Pinopsida; order Cupressales; family Cupressaceae; genus Sequoiadendron; species Sequoiadendron giganteum. The sequence continues at coordinate 322,352,877 of CM021102.1, forward strand.
TCACGTTGAGAGACTCTGTGATGAACTCTTTTCCACAATTGGGTGTAGTCATTGTGGGTGTCATGTTGAGAGACTCCATGACATGAATATCTGGAAAGATATCTCCCTAGCTAAGAGGAAGTGTTGATGTTATAGCAACGGGAGATCTCTTTCTCCCTTAAAATTCGAAATAAATAAATGATTCAAGGAAACCGACTCAAGTGAAGAGTCACTTCATTAAGAATATTTTATATTTTATTTATCAAAGCCGACTTGATAAAGGACGCATCATTTTGTAAAGACATCTCACTTTGTGAAGAGGACGACCTTTCATGAAAAGTCGTCTTGACTAGTATAAATGCAACGCGCTTCACATTCTTTTGATAATCTAATCTATTTCAAGACAACTTCACACGCCTAGAAGGAGATCATCATTTTACAGCAGATCCAATTTAATTATCAAGACAAGTTTGCCTACTTCAGGGAGGAGTTCGACTCCATACAGCAGATCGATACTTGCATCAATGAGATCGATATTCTTTATTGCTTGTGTATTTGCATCTAGAGAGGTGCTATAATCTTTGCATCAGTTCGGCCTAGTGTGTGGCCTAATTGTTAAAGCAATTTGCTACTCTTTTTATTCAATATATAAGTGATATATTCTGGCTGGGTTTTTCTCCCTCAAGAAGGAGGGTTTTCCCAGGGTATCTTGCTGTGTTCTTTGTTCTTGTGTTGTTATTCTGCTTATTTCATTTCTGATCCTAAAACTAACACAAGTTGATGTGGATCAGGATTCAGATGCAACAACTGCAGGATTCCAAGATGACTTTCTATTTGAGTACAGATTTATTTCTAGCAATTTATATTGTTTATTATCAGCCATGCTGAACTCTCTCCCACAACAGTAAATTCTCCAACCCATCTCCTATAGAGTTCAACTAGTTGTGCCCATGATAAAACCATTTGTCATATAAAGGATTTTGAAGAAAAACAGACTGTCCAGATTCAACTTCTATTTCCAAGATGGAAAACATTAAACCCAGTGTGTTTGGTTGATTTGTCATGTGCATTCTGAGTCAAAAATGAACAGAGAAACTATTATGGAAATCTGTCGGAATGTGATTTGCATCCGCCCATTTATTCATGGATATTCAACTTATTTAAAGGAATAAGTGTCTATCAGTACATATGAGGTTCTAAAATATTGATAGCTATTGTAAGCCAATAAACATTATATGAGTTTTTTTTTTGGCAATATAATAAAATAAAAGCTAAGTAGCCGAATACACCCCTACCCCTCCCTAGCTGCACGTATCCTTGTATCCGTATCGGATATGGGTACGATACGACACGGATACACCTTGAATACCATACCCACACATGCCCAAAAAACTCCAATTTTCCAGCCGTGCCAGATATTGTGTGACTTGATTTTCAAAAATTTGACGTGTATCCTCCTAAACTTAATCTTAAAAAACTTCAATCGTGCAATGTTTTTTTGCCTACACCACATGAGGAAGACAAATGAAATGTTTTTCTATTTCAGTGAACCATTTTTCTAGGTCTTCTTGTAGTGCAACTTTACTATTTTTTTGGTGTCTTAATTTTTATAGATTTAAGAAAGTTAATTGTTTATAATTTTATTTTCATATTATGTTGTTTAAATGTCAGATATTTTAAAAAATTAAAATTTACTCTTTAAATATAAATAAAATTTATTCATATATATTTAATTGTTTATTCTTTACTAAATTATTAATATTTAAATTTTAATATTATTTTAATTTATATTTGCTTATGAAGTAATGAAAATCTTCTCTAATAACTTAGAAAATTGTGTTAAATATATGTGTGTGTGTCTTATGAATGTCGCATCCAACCGTATCCATATTGGGGGTCTTAAAAAATGGCTGTATCCGTATCGGATACTGTATCCATATTTGTATCCGTATCTGTGTCCATGCAACTTTGAATAAAAGTTTTGCAAATAATTGTAAATTAGATAGAACTTGCAATAAATCATATTCCATTGTACTTTTCACATCATCTGAAGTTCATATACACAAAATCAAGAAATCTAGAAATTTTCAAAAACTATGATTTATCTATGAATCTGTGTAATACATTTAGGAGCAAAAATACATGCGTACCTTGCTCAAAATCTGATTAAGAACATGAGACACAATGACTTGAACTGGTTTTAAGTCAGCCACAGCAGCTCCAGGTTCACCATGCTGCAAATGTAGACGATATGTCTTAGCTCATTAGCTCAGAAAGGGAGTGCCAATACTTGAAACACAGGTACATCCTGCAGAAAGTAAAGTGGCATCAGCATGAAAGAAACCGCCCACAACAGTTATAGGGGGGCTCATGCTAATACCAATCCAAGCTATTTTGAAATTTATTAAAAATGTACTTGCACATAGATTAAGTACAACATATATCCCCATGAACCATAAATACTATTGCCATCCCAGTATTTCACCTTAAAAACTTAAATTGAGAAATATGCTTACATCAAATATTTATAACTGCATTAACAATAGAAACCACTTCGATAGAGAAACAACATAAAATACCAATCACTAAACATGACTTACTATTCCAAGGCCAAGCTCCATTTTCCCAGGACCTAACCTATCTGATGTGACCTGACCTGGTATGGTACACACTGACAAAGCCACACCCATCGTTCCAACCATTTGAGCTGCACGATTTGCCTCTGCAGCAACATCAGAAAGACAGAGACCAGCTTCAGCTGCTGCCCCTGCAATCTGCAAAGTGTAACCAGTTACAGAACTTTCCCTTGCATCATAAAATCATTACTTTATAAATCAATCAAAAATATGAAGAGTTAAAGTTCTGATTGACTGGCCAATAAAAATGTCAGAATTAAATGATTTTAAAAAACAAATATAAGCTGATTTTCAACAAAGAACTCTATCAAAACAATTTGAGCAATAAAATTTATATTTTCTAATCCACAAATTGTACCAATTCTTACATAGAATAACTAAACAACTATATCACCCAAATATATAACAATGGTTTTATTCTCTCTGATATTAGTTTGATATATATAAGGTGATCTTTTTTCGTTAAGGTCTCCAACAAACTAGATACATACACACACCTCTAAGAGTGTAGGAAGATTGACAAGGTATTCTGGTTTGTTCCCAAGCTTTTGCATGAGGAAGAAACCTGATAGGGGACAAAATTGAAACATTACAAAGGTACAGTGGGATTCCACCTGATACCACAAGGAAGGTCCCCTACACCAAGCATGCATGCTGGCTAAAGCTGAGCCCTGAAAATATTCTTTTGTTCTAATCATCCACTGTATATTGTTTTGTAAAAATCCACGTATTAGCCTGCATTAAATATCATATAAAAAGCTTCAACTCATGTTTTGCTGATACAACAGAATTTAACTACTGCTTGAATCATTGGCACATCGCAAAGCCATCTGAAACAACACAATGAAATCTTCCTTCTGCATTCAACAACCAGTCACAATAAAGTTGGTGGTACTATTTTACCTTATGCCTGCAGGATGATAAAATGCTACATGTGAATCCACTCCTTGTCCATATAAATACTAACATTACATCCCAAGCATAGTTGCACCTCCAATTCCTCAATAAGAAAGTAAGATATCACTAGACCACACAAGTAGTCTATTACTTGACCAGCTTGTCTTCGCAGAGACAAATTAATACAGCACTTCCCTTTTCACATACAACCTGAAATCACACTTCTCTCTCACAATATCTGGACTTCTATCCACCACAAGATATCATACCAAGGATGTCCATTTATAGGTAATAAGTATCTATCAACTTCATAGCTAATCAAAAATCAAGGGTAATGGAGATCATCATCAACATTTAGATACCCTTACGAGATTCTCAAATCTCATCAATCCTATCGCATCCACATCACAGGTCAAAGGGTGTCTATCATGACCTCTAATGTTAAATAAGTATCTATATGTAATAATCGATACACTACATGCAGCATAATAAACTCTGGAACCAGGAATTAAAACCTTGCAAATCTGACAGGCTTTGCAAAAACAAGATTCAGAGACTGCTTTTTAGGAGGATAAAGCATTTACCAGCCATAAATTGCTCCCATCTCCTGTGTTCTGCACATTCACATGTATATATAATCTGTCCACAGTATTTACAGCACCAGACAGTCCACAGTATTTACAGCACCAGACGGTCCACAAATTGTTAATGTCTTAAGTACTAAAAGAGTATTATTCCATGTAAATGGTAAAGCCGTACATAGTCCAAATGGTTTGAAAATGATTGATAACAGCATGAACACAGATTAAAATAATCAACATTATTTAATTAAAAAGGAATTGCATGCATTCCAATTAAAAAAGATCTGGTAAAAAGTCACAAACTTTTCTTGCCCTGACATATCTTTAGAAGTTTTGTTAAAAACTTCTTCCATCTTGTAAATCATCAACAACATTGCAGGCTGAGAGAGTCAAAGGACAATGTTGATCAACTGATAAATATTGGCACTCACTCTTTAGGTAACCACCAAACAAGATACCAATTTGATGTATGAGAACCACATTAAGAAATCCCACATAGGGATCGTGTTTCCATTTACATTATATATTGTCTAATAAGGTGTACTGTATACATATCCCACCACCTTCCAAATTCTTACCCATATCCACTTTATGGACTTCACACCTCTTCACCATTAGGCCCACTCACACTGTATATTGTTGGAGAATGAAATTTGATGAATATAAAGAAATTATAAAGCTGTGGCTTATAAATGCGATGCAGATGCATTATTTGCAAAATAGACTATATTTCAAAGAAAGAGCAAAATTTTGGTGGGGATAAATTAGATTGGTTGAGGATAAGTATAAGCAGTGGTAGCATTCGGTCTCCTTATTACCGCAAAGTAAAATTATCTTTCTTACTTCCATTTAGAAGATGAAATTGCTTCAAATAAAAAAACAAAGGTAACTTCAAGGCACTTTACATACAAAAATCAACATTAAAATCCACCTAGTTTGCTTGCTTTAGTGCTGGAAAGCAAATGATCATAGAAGGCATTGCATAATAACCATGTACAAAAAATGAATAACAGAAAACACATCCCCATGGACACAACTTAAATGTGAAGCAACCAATTATGGGTAAAAACTCCAACAAAGATGGAGCTGTACCTCCTTTCCAATCACCTAAACCCAAGATTACAACAGAAGGCTCAACCCAAGGAGCATAATTGATAACATGGCAATTGTAAGATGAAAATATGGTTGCACTTACTGGGGTCACTAATTATATGGACAATCAAACATACCCATAATTTGTCGTAATGAATCAATGATCAAACAACTCTAAATGCCACTACCAAGGCTCATAAATGTCCTTTGAAGCATACAAAGGGTAAATGAGGGCAAACAGCCCTTGGGAAATTAAAACAAAACAATCAGACTCCTTGATTGTTTTGAATTCCTCTTGCAAGGCCTAGCCACAATGCAAGATCTTATGTAAACTCTCACCTTAGTTTCTTTCAAGGCCCCTAAGGTTGCATGACAACGAATTGGCCCTTTTGCACAAAATTATGTTTCTTCCTTTATTGCATTTGAATGGCCTGTGCGCAGGCCCACTTGTATATCTGAATTTTGATGAGTTTTACATTGGCCAAACATGTCCCAATTTGTTAAGGAGCCACAGAAACAATAAAAGAGAGAGATCTAGGAATTGAAAAAAGTAAAGGATGTAGATGAGAATATATATATAGAAATATTTGAAGAATAAATGTATTCAATATCAATTTCTTTAATTATTGATTATGTGTTTTTGAGTTGTGATGTAGATGTATCTCATGCTACTGAGGACAGCAGCTAATTTATATGGGGGGAATTGTTATGTGACTTTTTTCCCAAGAGAAGAGAAATCTATGAATAACCCTTTAGAATTATTGATTAATAATTATTTATTTAAATAATTATTAAAAGGCAACCTTTTGTGAAAGGGTGTGATGGTTTGGAAAACACCCCTTAAAAGTATATATAAATCATTCATGTGTGACATGGAAAACATTCAAGGATAGAGAAAAGGAACATAACATAATGCGTGTTCAACACTGGGAGTGTCCCTGCTACTCCCAAACTGCTTCTTCCACCTATCCTACTGCAGGAGCTTGTTGCACAACTCATCAAACTTCAAGTCAACATTGGTGGAGGCAATGTTGAAAGTTTCAATGAAGTGCTCATAGGATCGTGATAAGCTTTTCAGCGGGATGACCACCATATCCTCTTCTTCCATCTTGCGACCAATGGCCTCCAGTTGATCATGAATGTCTTTGATCTCCATAAGATGATCTTGCAAAGACATCTTGTCATCCATCATAATGGAAAACAGCATATTCTTAAAGAAGAACGCCCTACCCTTGTATGAGGTTTCATGAAGATCCTTCAAATGTTTTCAGATCTCCACAACAATCTTACCAAATGGTATTTTTGGTAGCATCTCATCAGTGACTGATAACTTGAGAAGCATACCGCCTATCAATTACTACCATCATACTTGTTTTGGTCCTATCTCATAGTGGTAGGATGAGCTTTTGTACCTGAAACAATCAAATCTAGACACCGGTACATAAAGATGGTGAGCACCCTCTACTTCCACGTGTTGTGGTTTTTACCATTGAACCTCCGACTACTTTCCAACATGATGTTGGTCAAAGATGCCATCCCTCCTACTTTCCAAAAGCACAAAAAACGAGGTAAAAGTTTGACTACAAAAATTCTGATTTTTTAGTCAAACCCTAGGTGATCATATGGCACAAATCCCACAATTTTTTTAGAAATAAATGTCAAAAACCCTAGCCGCAGAAAGAAGGGCACAAAAATTTTTTCAAAAAAAACCCATCAAATAAACACAAACTTCACCCAAAAACCCTAGGTAGCAAAAATCCAAGTCGAATAGATCAGGAAAGCGTCAAATGCAGCAAAAACAAGTCGTTGAACTCAAAGTTTCACACAGATTTTGCAGATCAGAGAAAAGTCACCAAAAAAATAGAACTGTGTCTAGAAAATACACTCTGAAACTCCAGAAAAAATGCAGAATGCAAAAGACGTCGCGCCAAATGCAGGCACAAGTTGCAGAAGAGTGAAAAAATTGCCACGATTTTCACAATCGCACGCATTAGGAACCAGAAAATACCCACGAAAAATGCAAAAAATGCATCCAAAAAAAGTGTGTTTTTTCCTTCAAAAGAATAGACACAATTTTAATCAGGAAACCTCACAATCTACAGCAGAAATTGCGATTTTTCAATGTCAAACTCAATTTTTTTCTTCTAAAAACCCTCACGATTTTCAGGTAATAAAAACCCATGAATTTTTCCTTTAAGATAACCGCGATTTTTAGAGAGAAATAAACCCTCAATTTTTATTAAAAAATCGGGCAAAAACAAGCCACGAATTTTGTCACAAAAATTAAAGATTCCAAAATTTCCTAGTTAAAAGCAACAAATTTTATTAAAAAAAATCACCAAAAATTAGCCTCTGCTTTGATACCATGAAATGGTAATTGATTATCATTATTGAACAAGGAGAGGAATACTCCTTTAATAATAGTTTACAAGACGATGTTTCTAAAAAGAAACAGTCGATAACTAGAACAATAAACTGAAAGTTGCTAAAACTAACTAAAGAAAACTAACAATTAAGATGACCACTAAATTTGACAATAATACTTTAATAGTAATGTCCCCTCTCTAGGCTTGGTTGAATATTATTTTAATTTAAATGCTAATGTTCTTAAGTTAAATTAAATATTTAACTTAGCATTTATTAAAATATTAAAAAGGTAACTTTTTAAAGTGATGCCTTGGGAGACATAAGGTTAAATTAAAAAAGTGAAGTTAATGCTTTTTAAATGTTGGCGTTCAAATGCTTTTTAATTCTCCAAGAAGTGTGGGAGTCATGGAAAGAAGAATAAAATAATTTGGGCTCAGTTTTCAAGGTATGCATGAACTTTTGGGAGAAGAGGCTTTGCTACTGTTTTTTACAGAACTTCGTGAAGACAAAATCCTTCATGGAGAATATCATCTTCAGAGGTGAAAGACCCTTCTTGGGTGATTGCTGACAGTCTCAGACAGGGACTGTGATGGTGCTTAAATTGACTTTGCAAAGATTTAAAGGTGGTTATATTTTAGAAGTTTTAGGGATTTATGTTGTTTGGAAATATATCCTTGCTCAGCAGGCTGTACCTTTACAAGAAAAGAGGTCGTACAAGTTGAATGATAAAATAAATGAAATATTGTTTTTCTGAAGCTGTACAATTTTCTGAAGGAGGGACGATGACTTAGAGGTTTTTTTTTTTTTTTTTTTTAAGACTGGTTTATTGTTTTATTCAAGTTAAAGGAATAGTGTGAATTTTTCCTGTCTATGGGATGTTGTACCTTTCCGTACTATTGGAAGGAGTCGAAATTACTATCTAAGACAAAACCATATACATTGAGGCATGTCATACTCACACCGTACAATTGTTACGGAGGCAATAATATTTATAGTCGAACTTGAAGCCAAAACAAGAGCGTCGTACAGGAATTTCATTGTCAAAGGAGGTCTTAAGGAATCTGTACTCTTGAGATAGGCATCGTACAGATTTCTAAAGGTGGTCACAGCTGGTCAAACACATTCAATATGCAATCCTTAATTTATTCTTCCTTAGAGTGAGCTGCCATACATTTCTAGTTGGTGTTGTACAGGATATTAATGTTGCCGTACCATTAATAAACTGTCATACTCCTGTGAGATTCAGCCGTACAATATTTCTGATTGCCATTCAGATAATAATTTTCCGAGTGAATGTTTTAAAAAATCTGTTTCCTGTCAAATTTCCTATATCTATTTCAGTCGTTTAGAAATTTTGGAAAATGTTATCTGTGGAGATATGAATCATGGAAATATTGTTATTCTGATAATTATTTTCGAACAAGAGGGAACTCTTAAGTCAGCTTGATATAAATTGTCTGTCAAAATACCTGAGTAAGAAATATTAAAAATCTGCAAGAAGAATTTGGTTTAAATAGTTGTGGGTTTTTTACAATGGTTTGGAAAAAATTAGTTTCCATTGGGGGGCATTACAAAACTTTTGAGGTCATCTAACATTACTATAGGATAAACAAAAGCAAAAATGCAACATTTCATGCATAACTGATCAGAGGTGAAACAAGCAGCTCCACCAATATATACATGCAACAGCCTACCACTTTACTCACAAGCTCTTCTTATCAAATTCCGTTTAAGGCCAATTATGAGGTTATGGATGCCCTCAACACAAGCATAGTAAGGATGAAATACCCTTAGAGATATAATTCTTGACGACATGTAGATTTTAGAAGGGTGTAGAGGGGAGGGTGCTTCCTCATCTCTATGCTTTTGAAGTAGTATGATCAAAGAGCCAAATTAAGGAAATCCTAGTTCCTTCCAAAGCTAAATCATGATTTCATAGACTTGTTTAAGTGCAATTCTAAATTACTTACAAAGAAATAAATGTGTTTTTTCTTCACCTCTACGTATTTGAAGGTGAATGGCCCAATAGATGGGTTTGAAAAGCTAAGTCCTCCAAAAGTTAAATCATAATTCCATACTTATTTAATAGGAGTGATTCTAGTGTACTTACAAAGCTATAAATGTTCTATTTGCAGATTTGTAATGGAAAGATTATAGAGAAAATACACAAAACTTCAAAGTCTTGACATTCCCATTTTGTGCTAGCCTTGCAGTGCTTTTGGGTGTGGGGGCAATTGGAGCATATTTGAGATCATTCACATTAAGAAGCACAGCAAATTGACCAAAAATGCCTCAATGACCTAATTTTGTGCAGGGCATCCTTTGTCTTCACATCAAAAAGGTGGAGGGGAAAGAGCCTCGTGATACAATTGATGTGCATGAAACCAATCCATATTCGAATTGGATTACAACGGATGTGGAGTGAATGCTTACCATGGAGAATCACTAATTTTGATAAGAAAACAACAAAAGCATGAATTGAGGCATTGGGAGAGGTTGCTTTATATAATAATCATGATATGCTTAAGGATCATATTGTTCCTAGGGAGGAATCTTTCTCATCCGATTCAAAGGAACAAATAATGGAGAGCTTTAAACAAGAGAAATTTGTTAAAAAAATTATTGATTTGTAATTTTTTATGATGATGACAAATGATCAATCATTATATCATATACGACATGATGATATCCATTGTACTCCTTTTCAATGATAACTTTGGATGCATCAAAGAAAAGGGCACCAAGCTCTTCTTTAGATACATCAAAGAAAAGGGCTTCAAAGAGCAAATAAACCAAATCTGGAATGAGGGAGCCCTCCACACAACACAAGAAGATATCTTAAATCAATTCTCCTTGTTTTTCAAGAATCTCTTTTCCTTTGAAGGAGGAAATGAGGATTGCCACAATGCCAAGTCATTTGTCAAACAGATCATCCCCAACAAAATCTCGGAGGAAGATGCAGCAAAGTTGGCTGAAGGAATCTCCAAAGAAGAAATCAAAAAGGCCATACAATCCATGAGCAATTATACATCCCCAAGGAGTGATGGACTTCCTGTAGAGTTCTAAAAAACCCTTGAAGATTGGATATGTGATGAGCTCCTCCAAGTATACTTGGAGGGTCTTAGCAAAGGCTCTCTGAGGAAGAACATCAATAAAGGTATTATAAAGCTGCTTCCAAAGGAGGGGGACAAAACATTGATAAAAAAATTGGAGATCAATATCATTACTGAATGTGTCATATAAGATACTGGCAAAAGTAATTGCCATGAGGCTGATAAATATCCTCCCCAAGTTCATTAATAACACACAAACCAACTTCATCAAAGGGAGATACATATTAGAAAATCTGATTACAAGCTAGGAAGCCTTCGAGTGGACAAGACACTCCAAACAAAATTCAGTTGAGCTCCTTCTCGACTTTGAAAAAGCATATGACAGAGTAGAGTGGTCCTTCTTAAGGATAACTCTTGAAGCTTTTGGATTCCCTAATGCATTTTATAGCATGGTGGACACTTTATCAAGGGATGTAGTAGCCCAAGTGGAGGTGAATGGCTCACTCTCCAAGGAGTTCACTCTGGAAAGATCCATCAAGGCAGGCTGCCCCCTTGCACTAGCCCTCTTTGTTATTGCCTCGGTTCCAGTCCACTACTTACTGAGGGAATCCACTCTCTCACCAAGAGTTAGGGGCCTAAAACTCCCGGATCAGAACGAACTATTGAATATCCAATTTGCAGATGACATCGCATTTTTTGTGGAATTGAATGAAAGCAACATGGAAAGCTTGGTGAATAAACTAAATATCTTCTACAAAGCTTCTGGAGCCAAGGTCTCCAATGCTAATTCTATCATCTTGGGATGGATAGAATCACCACTAGATTGGCTCAAGAAATTAGACTTTCAATGGGGTGGCCCCCACAAGCAAGTAAGGTACCTAGGGATACCTTTTGCAGTCAGCCCCAACCTAAAAGAAATGTGGTTATGGATCAAATCCAAAATTGAAAAGAAAATGGATGGGTGGAATAAGCAATACCTGTCCCTAGCAGGTAAGATCCAGGCCTGCCAAAATTCTTGTCCTCCTACAACATTTACTTTGCCTCTGTCTAGTTTTTCAACAATTACCAAATCAATGAGATTCAGAAAAAGATAAGGAACTTCCTGTGGTATGATAGGAAGGGTAAGAGGAAGAAACATGCTGCTAAGTGGGAGTGATGTCGTCTGGAAAAACTGCAAGGGGGGTTAGGTCTAAAGGACTTGAAGCTTCATGGCATTGTGCTAGCTGCAAAATGGATCATTAAGGCCCTAGTAGGTGATGAGCCTTAGAGTCCTAGTATGGAACAACATTCAACTTGCTACCCCCAAACAAGCAAAATCCTGAAAATTGTTGCCTTTTAGTGATATTCTCGTCAACAAACATCCAATATCCCTTGTTGGCTCTCAGGTTTATAAAAGCTTTTGGAAGGCATGGGAGCTAATCAAACATAGAGTGATCTATAGTAACAGCACGGTAAACAATAATAACAGCAGTTTGTACCAAAGCTTTAACTCCATATGGTGGAACTTGGAACACAATGGGAAGCCCTTTGCTTTACTGTAGGGGTGCTCGGCCAAAAAATCGACTCAAAAGGGAATACGAACCTTCAAGGATATTATTGACAATGGTCAAATTAAGACCTAGGAATCCCTTTGCAATGAGTATGACCTTCCCCACTCTAACTAGAGTATGTATTAAATTGTAAAACAGGCTTGCAAGGAACTACAACTCCCCTCTAATTCTAGGACAAGCAGTACTCGGGATTTAGACCTTAAGTGGAAGGATAGAACACCATTGTTCGGGGTCAAAACCAAAACAATTTATAAATCCTTGATTAACTCTGTTTCTCTCATTGATCATGCTAATAAATGCTAGGAACTTATGTTATCTAATATTGAATGGTTTAATGTAAAAGCTCTCGCAATGCCAAATGCCTCTTGGACTGCGTGTGTCTCCTACGATCCCCCAACTCACTTTGCCTTTGCTCTGTCCTCTATCTTGCTTGCAAGTTCCTCCAGATTGAGCGATGGCTTGGGCATTGCGTCAATTTGTGGATTGGATGTTGAGAGTGATTCATGCCCTAGCTGTCCCATGCAGGTTTCTCAAACAACGCTGAGGGTTTGCATAGGCAAGGAAAACGTCTCTCCCTTCCTCTCAAATGTGATTCTAGCCATTGATGGTTCGTTGGGTCAATCATATGCGAGCGTGTTGGGAGACGATGTGGGAGTGGTGGGAACCAAAGCTCGGCACAAACCCTCTTCTTGTGCCGCTAATGCCCAAGGAAATTTGGGCTCTAGGGCTAGATCTGTGGCATAGGATACAAGGCCCGGAAAGAAGGGTTTGGCCTCAGACTTACCATTGGCCTCCAAGATCAGTTCAAAACTTCCCATCAAAAAGGCATCGACATCTCCAATTTTAGTTTTTTCGAAGGATCTAAAAAAGGAAGTTCTTGAAGAACAGTTTGTCTCATCCAATGGCCTAATTGGCCAATTCAACCGTCTATGGTCAAAGCTTGTCGATCTGCACCAATGGATCTCCATATCTTAGCAACCCCTACTCAATGGGAAAGTGGAAGTTTATCCTTGAGCATAGCAATTTTTTGTGGTGGTGTTCGATTGCAAGCAAGATTGAGATGACATCCTCAAGGAGCATTGGTGTTGGGGACAAAGTTTGCTCCTCCTCAAACCCTAGTACACAAATTTCAGCCCTCTTAGGGAACCTTTCTCGGTGATTCCTGATTGGGTCCGCCTCCCAAATCTTCCACTTCAGTTTTGGTTTAAGGACCGCTTCGAAGCTATTGGCGACTCCTTGGGTAGCTTCTTGGCTATCGACATAGACCCCTCCAACTTCACCCACACCACATTTGCACGCATCCTCCTGGACATGGATATCTCAAAAGATCTCCCTGGGGACATCACCTTCAAGGTTGCAGATCGTTGTTGGTCTCAGCCTTTGGATTACAAAGGCTTGCCCTTTCGGTGCAGAAGGTGCTTCGAAATTGGCCACATGGCCAATAGTTGTTCCAGATCCAAGAATAAATCTGGGCAACAATCTTGGTGGACTGATGCCCTGCCACAGTACACTGTGGATGTTCCCTCGAAGGGTCCAAAGTTGAAATCGGCTTCCCCGCGGCTTAAGAAGATTGTCGCCCCACAGGATTCAATGGGGTCGGATGGGTGCAAGAAGAATGCTTCGGTAGTGACTACTTCTGCAGAGCCTCCTACAACTCCAAAATCCACACACCAAAATTCCATTTCCAAGAAGCAAGCAAATACTTCAATCTCTCCTAACTCTTCGGCTCTCCTTGAGATTGTTAGCACGGGGAATTTGATTGACAATGTAAATGGCGCAGTAAAACAAAGTTTGAAGTTATGGGAGGGAAGAACCCTCTAGCTGAAATGGACCAAAACGCATTCGCTAATACTTTCATTGAGCATGGATGGAAAAAGTCCCCTCCTGTTAAGCACCAAATGCAGCTTAGATCTCCCACGAAAGGGGGTGTTCGTGGCTAGGATGAAAGTCTCTCAGAGAAGGGGCATAATGCAAAATCTAGAATGTCGAGGATGAGCCCCCCCCCCCAAATGTGGCCTCACTGGTTCATAGCTCCAGTCAAAAGCGTTCAACTATCAATTAAAAAAAAATTAAAAATACTAAATGGTTTAATGTATTTAATTCCATTTGGCATAACATTAAAGATCCTAAGAAGGCTTGCTATAGATAGCTAATTCTGCTACAAAAAATTCATTTCAAAATGAAACATGATGATGTTGATATTTGTAGTATATGTAGAGTTCCAGAATCTGTCAAACATATATTTTTTGACTGTTTTTATGCAAAGGAAATTTGGAAACTGTTTTGCAATGAACAAATGATTTGGGAAAAGAATGGAAATGTTAAATGGAAAGATATCCTAATTGGTAATGAAAAAAAGTTGAATAAAGAATGCAAATTGTTTTGAGACTGCTTGTCAACTGAAATTCTTTGGCACATTTGGAAGGCTAGGAATGAGGATAAATTCAAGGGATGTAGGAGGATGCTTACTGAGTCTTCAAAAAGACTCACTATTTTCCATGTTGCTATGCAGGTGACCGTGACTATGGAAATATCTATGTTCAAATTCACGAAGCTTTTGGGAGATTGAACAGTCAGAGTCAACAAAGAAGAAATCAAATTCGGTCACACTTGGCACCACAACCACGAAGATTCTGCAACCTTCCTGAAGGCTCTCGGTGAGTTTCAAAGGATTTTCAATGAGGCAGCTGGTAAACCAAAAAGGGCAGAGGAAACACATGGTGCTAGACTCCATGTGAACGAAGGTGATAATCCAGTAATTGAAGAAGTAAGATCCAATGAGGAACTCTCAGATAGAGAGTCAAGCTAGGATGACTTAGAAGATGGAAGTCAAAGCAGGAATTTCTAACCATGAATGCTAAAATTACCCTGTTACATATATAGAGAGTATGATCAGTAATAGTAAGCAAGCTAATGAAACTGAGGCAGTTTGTTTGTTTTTGATGTGCATGATGACCAATTTTGTCTATATGGAAGCGCTGTACATGGCATAAACAGCAGCTAATTGTAACTATGTAAAGCTTTTAAATTCTGTAGCAGCATCCTGATACTCTGATCTGGAAGCAATGTATAACTGTTTCTAAACTATTATTAATACAAAAATATAATCTAATAACCCTTGTTGTATTCCGTGAGGTAAAATGTACTTTAAGTTTGTAATGTTCATGGAACCCGAAATTGCTTTTGGATCGCTGATCTCCTTTGAAATCAACAAACCAAAATCAATTTTGGGCCCCATGAGCATTACAAATCGCAGGTATATTTTACCTAGCGAAACACAATGAGAACCATTAGATTATATTATAAATCTATGGTTGCAACTAAAGATTGGCGAAATGGCCATAAAGTAACTAATAATTATGATATATTATTGCCGAATTAATTTAGATTTCTACAATAAATTATAAAATTTAGACGAATCTGATCTAAGTATCGAACATTGTGGCAAATTTTTGCGTTAAAAAGCTTAATAAAATAAATGGTCTGATGATTCAAATAAGCTTAAAATAAAATTTTGTAAAAAAAGTGTTGATTCAAGTTGCCTTATAGCTTGAACTATTAGCCAAATTTTGATTCCCAAATTTCAACTATTAGCCAACTGGTATTCACCACTAAAAAAATCAATGCTCCTTTTTAGGACTAAAACTAATTGAAAAACTACCTATGATTTCTTTAAATTCAATATTTAATATGTATAGGTATGCATTTTTCATTCATCAAGCCGCTGCCACATCTCCAATCCAAGACAAAAATTTTGACTGTTGAGGTTATGTCAAGCCCAAAGTTTTGAACTATGTTTCATATCCAATAACCTTTAAAATCTCTCACCAAAGAAAATATGACTCTAGGCCTTTCACTTAATGCACCCTTGGCAGCTAGATTTAAATATTTTTTAGAAAGTAGTAGCTCATGTCCATAAAATTGGTTTTACCCTATCATATACATAATACATGCATAACACTCATTAATTAGGCACCTTAACCCATACAATCAACCATCGAGTTAATGAAACATGAAACCAATAGAGCTCATTACAACATCAACCTCAAAATATTAGTTGAGTCCTTTCTTGGACATGTGTCAACATCTTCAATGTCAGATAAGCATAACCAAACAAAATAAGGAATTATTTTTTGCTGAGTCAAGACCAATAAATAAACAAGGAGTTAATTAAAAAATTCAATATATCAAGGGCTTCCACAAGCATTTTTTATTAGTTTCTTGATGTGGGAATAGACTTTTACAGTACTTAGTCATTCAAGATGACCTCAATGGATAGTCATTAAACTAATGGCATTTTACCTCATTTAAGTTTGTAATAACTACAATTCAGGGAGGTCCACTAAGCAGACAAGCACCTTTAAACATTTATTAGTCGGAGGGATGAACATTGAATATGCTCACTGCTTTGGACTTTTACCCATCTAGCCTTGGTCCCAATCAACCAAGCTTCTAGAGCATGTAATGCCTTATATTCACACTTTAGTTTTTTTTGTATCACACAGTATTAGAATTCTAATCAGTTTTCCACATAGAGTTGCCAGCACATTTTCACATGTTTACCATCATTTAATGAGTACAGGAGAAAAAGTTCTTATATATTTACAATTTCAACTCGGAATGTAGTGAAAATGGAATATGCAGCAAATGAATAGTTAATGAAACCCAATTGATGATGTCAGATAACTACAAGAATAGTTCACCTTGTTAACAAGAATGGTGCCTGCAAGTCCTCTGCGACCAGCTATACCTCGAGGAGGAGGAAGAGCACAATCTTCTCCAACAATAACTATCTGCAAACATGTATCTTATTCAACACAATAAGCAGTATCTTATTCATTTAATGGAATCAAACACACATCACATCCCAGCCAGCTAAGAAAAAATGTTAGGATATCAATGCTACATAACCTCTTGCATGGACTCAATACCTCAACTTTGTATCCTTCAGACTTAGCTTGCTCAGCTGCTAGACCAAAATTCAGACGGTCACCAGTATAATTCTGTCACAAACCAGGATGTCAGTCGAATTTCTAGGCTATCTAAAATAATTTCATAGACTTACAAGCAGGAAATCACAAGCAAGCCCCAGTGCATGCACTCCCATAGACCTTATTCCAACAATTATATTTAAATTTCACTTCTCTTAAAAAACTGCATTATATCAAAGAAATAACATGAAAATCATTCTGCCATTTCTTTGAAGATTTGAAAACAGTTTACCGTAACAACTAAAAGGCAACCTTGAGGCCCAGTAACAGCACGAATTCCCTGTACAACTCATTTAATGTTAGCTCCCCTATGAAAGTATCACAACTTATATCAGCTGTTATATACTGCCTAACTAAATACAAATTTTATGAAGTGTACTCACCGCCAAGATAGAATGTGCAGGAGGAGACGTAAAGATGTCTCCACAAATTGCAGCTGTTAACATGCCAGCACCTACAAATCCCGCATGTGCAGGTTCATGTCCACTCCCACCTCCTGTATGAAAAAGAATGCAATGAGGAACGACACTTAAAGTTTAGGTTGGAAAGTAAAATTCTATTAATTTATTTGATACTTCTGTTTGACTGAAGCATTGATAAATCATACTTGCTGGTTCCTAGCTCATCTAATTTTAAGTGGCAAATTTTGTAGGGATAAGCTTTTCCAAATAATGTATCATTGCAATCCTTAATTTCTCAGCATTGTCCTTAGTAGGAAACACTTTCCCATTATCACCCTTTTGAAAAGAATATACAGCCCTTTTTGAAGGGTAAGTAAATCACCATAAGCTCATTCGCAAGTCACAGTTGAAACAGGTAGTGCCAATGATCTAGAGCCAAACAGAAAAACTGGCACAATATTGTGAAAAAATACTTATAATGATAGAGAAGATGCTCCCCTGATGGTATTTAATTTTCATTGGCAACACTCATGGAAACCGGTCCAATAGGTTTATGTGTCAAGGATAGCTTCCATAGCATCATGAGGTTCCCTTCTACTTCCTACAAAATAACTGTAAAAAAAAAATTTGTAATATATCAACAAAAGATACGATAGGAAACAAACTTAGATTCCCTCAAGGAAAAGAGAAATTCAGAGGGCACAATGGAGTGAAGGTTACGATCATTGGCTGGCATTGAGGCATTTGGAAAAGGGGCACACAGTGTGTGTCCAACTTGGGGTACAGCATACACCCAAGAGTGTCCTGGCCAGGGCTGTGTTACTTATGCCATGAAGGCATGTTGGGTTCTGTGTAAGAACCAGTTTCCTCTGGGGGTGCCTCCTTGCCATGGAGAACCTAGACCTGTAACCATTCCTTTGAGTGTTGGATAGCAGCCTCTCTGTGATTTTCAGATAAGTACTAAAACCCATTGATTTGACAATATTAGGAATATTGTCTATATGATTTTGGTATTAATATGATTAATCTATGTGGGGGTGTTATTCCATTTATTATGTTAATTATTTAATTGTCACATGTTTGTAGTTTACATTAATTATTCACATTTATTTTGATAACATTGCATATTATAAATTATATTACCTCTAATATTTATTATATTAAATACATTGCTAATACTTAATAACTATAAGAGGCAAAGCAACATTACAGATTGGTCAGTCAATTGATGACTCTAACTTCAAATATCTTCAACTTCTTTTCTCTCAAATTGGCTTATCGCTAATCAGCTAACTTTCCCAAGCCAATGGGAAGAAAGCTTCTTCCCTACAAATAAAAGAACAATTAGAAAATTTTCATCTTATGACTTGACTAGCTTTATATTGAACAGGCAATCATGCAATCCAAGCCAGCCAACGGGCTAATCAAACAATGATCAAGAGACTTTGTACTTGGCCAAAAAGATTCCACTATCTAGATCAGGTTGGTGATGTTGATTTCACTAAACTAAGATCACGGTCATCAAGATCAATAATTTAATCATTTTGATGAAACCCTAGTAAAGTAAACCACAAATGATTGAACAAAGATTTTCCCAACATTATAAAACAATCATTGCATGCCCTAAGTAGACAAGAACCCATCTATACAAGAATGGCATCAATTCAAATGACAAATCAAAATGACTTGTGTATATCACTAGATGACTATCCTAATGTGCACTCTTCCCTCTTATAATTGCTGAAAGACACTAGTAGGGAAAAAATTTGGTCTCTATCCACTAATTTTAAGTGGAAATTGGCTAAGCATATAGAATCATCGATGCTTCTCCAAGAATTAAGAACACTTCTATTCCAAGATTCTAACAATAATAATGTTTCCTTTATTTCCATTAATTTTTTTCAAGATTTCACTCTGATTGCACTTCTTCTCTTACAAATTCTGGTCATCCTCTCATAACCTAACTATTGGCTCAAGTTCAAAGTAAAATCTATTTAGCAAGAAGTTGTAAATATTAAGTTTACAAATTGGTGCTTTAGACATTACGGAAAAAACAATCCCTTTGCTTTTGGATTTGTGCTATCAAGTTCACTTTTAACAAAAGAAAGAACATTGCTTATAATACAAGAGCAAGGCATCACAAACAATGGAGAACACGACAACATTTTAAATTTGAGAAAACCAAACAAGAAGAAAACCCTAGAAGAGTGAGGAAATTCCTCATCTATGCCATTATCTCTTTGAAATATCACAAGTTTACTCTTTGTTCAAAAAATTGGCAAGCAACTCACTTTTATGCAAGTACTCATAAGGCATAGGTATTAGGCAAGTTCTCAACCAATAACTCACCTCCAAGTTGCTGGTCCAATTGACTTGCCAAAATCTGACACGTCCCAAGCAATAATTGGCTATTCATTCCACTTGATCCCCAATCAAAAATAGTCAAAGGTTTCTTTTTTTCTCATTTTTCTTGCATTTCCTTGTGATTGTGTGCTTTTGACTTCATTGCTACAATTTTTCAATTGATTTAGACATGTTTAGATTGATCTTCAACTGGTTTGGCAAATTTATTCATCGTATTAGAAAGGTATATAACTCCTTTTTCATTTGTTGATTTAGGGTTTCTCCTTCTTCCAATTTTTATTTTCAAACACTTCTAGGTTGTTGATCTTGTTTTTTTGTTCCCCTTTTCCTTTTCTTCTTTCTTTCAAAATTAGGGTTTACAATTTTACTTATTTGTTTTTTTGCTAGGGTTCCCAACTTTACAAATAGAAATGGCATTTGTAGGCAATTGTGTTAGTCAAAATGCCAATGTCACTCCTTAGAGACATGGCACACCAATTCCAAAGGCAAAACTAGTGGTATAAAATTGCTGTGGCTTGAGAATGAGAGGAGGCATCAATCCTCTCAAATATCACCATACACCAATACTTTGTCAAGATGTGCAACGACATAACTAAGTGGAACTAGAGAGTGTACAAGAGATGAAGATTGTCCTTCCCATGTACAAGGTGTAGAAATTAGAATAGAGCAATTAAGGCAATTGCAATTGTGGTGAATTATCCTCCTAACTCAAAGACTAATGCATTGGACTATTGTCAAATATCGGCCCGTCCATTGGTGATGGTTCTAGTCAAGTGCAATCACACTTATAGGTGTTATTTGTTCATCATAATACTCCTAGATGTTGGTGCACAACCTTCACTTAAAGGTATTCCATGGAACTAAGCAACACATCATGAGACAAGGATGGCATACACTACATTTTAATGTTGTAACAACATATCATTTCAAGTTGTGAGAAGCCCACATTGAGAGTTGTTGATCAATGCATTGTTTGTTGCTAGAAAAGGGTTCAAGGCACTTAATACATATGACTTAAGTGGAGTCTTGTTGGACAAAATCATTAAAAACACTAAAGTTATAGTAGAAAATCAAAAGAAATTTTGCACAAAAAGGGCTGCAGTTTTTTGTCCAGTGGTTAGACAAAGGGCAAGAACTTCACATCGGTCAACCCCCTAGTGGCTTGAAGTGGACCACTAGTGTTCTTGAAATCTATTGATGCCACCCACTAAGAGAAAATTGTTGGATGACATGGTCATCAATGTGGGTATGGAGAATATCATCCAAGTTATAGCCTACAATGCATTAACAAGAGAGACTTATGATATTGCTATCAGGATTCAACCGTGTAGTTTTCGAGTCAAACTCATTGACCCATGATTCATGAGTAGTGGTTCACAAGAATGGTCCACTTAGCACTCATTGCATCTAGGTGATGCTCACAGAGGTGAAGCATTACTCATGAACCACTACTCATGAATCATGGGTCAATGAGTTTGACTCGAAAACTACACGGTTGAATCCTGATAGCAATATCATAATTTGACACGTTGTGGAAGAAACCTCCTACTTATCAAGAGAGACTTCTTGAAGCAAGGCCACCCGATCATTCTTTGGAGCCCTTGTGTCATGCTTTGCATTGATCTTCTACATGAGCATATAGGCAAACTTGGATGGCTGAAAATCATGGTCAAATAGGCAAAAAACATCATCAAGTAAATCTACAAACACCCTTCGGTGGTTAACCAAATGAAAGAGCAGCACACCAATGCAAAACAGCTTGTGTTATCAAGAGCCACACAATTCAGCCCCAACTTCATTACATATAAAAACATTTCAGGTCCACTAAAGTCTTAAATTAGTGCTTGAAATAGATGCTTTCAAGCACTATGCAAGTGGAGTCTCCATTATCAAAATAGATTGAAGCAAAAAGATTTGTGAAGATTGTTTTCGATATATTACGCTACAGCTGCCTACTTGAACCCATTGGTTACGTTACTATAAGTAGAAGTCTGCATTTTCAAGAATCTCCCAAAATAAATTTCACATCAATGATGTTTGCATCATGTAAGACATGCCTTTGCACTTGTAGACCTCTTGAACTACTACTTTTCTCCATTTTGGCTGAAACTGAAAGGAAAATGATCAATCAGAAATATCATGCAACTTGCATTTTAGTTCTCTTGAAAGTAGCGACTCAAAGTATTTTGTGAAGACTTCGTGATCCAATTTGAATCAAAAACAGTGACATACACTAGAGTGAAGTCACTATGAAACATACTGGCTATTCTAATAGGCATTATTTCAAGAAGATCAAGGGGAAAAGCATTAGATAGCCATTTAACATAATATCAAGGATTAGTAACATATAAATCAGCAGAATAAAACAAATTTTAAGACAGATACATAAAACAGAGTTGCATGGACACGGATATGAAAATGGATATGCACACGATATTGGAATACAATTATGGCTATTTTTCAAAGCCCACTAATATGGATACAGCATTCATAATATATATAACATCATACATAATTCTAAATTGGATTAAAATGTAATGCCTTATAAATCTCACCAAATTAAACATAAGTATTAGAATATAATTAAATAAAAAATTATAATTTAATCTAAAACTAAATTTGTAACTTGGGACTTTCCTATTCTTGCCCTTTATCTTCATTATTTTAAACAATGTGTGCATAAGGGTTTCAGCTGTAACCTTGCTGTTTATATAAGCATGTTATAAGTGCCCAGCCAGCTGCCAATACAAAGGGTTGTATGACATTACCAATTCCACCAATGTATAACTCTATTGATGCCTCTCAAGGCACTTGAGATTAGGGTTTTAAAATAGGTTTTTTCAACTTTTTAGGGTTAATATTTTTATTTTTTAAAATTCGTTTGGATATGGCACAAATGACAAGGATGTCATTCCATACATATCTGGCGCAGCCAAAAAAATGGTATTGTTTTAGGTTGGGAGGTAGGATACCTGAGCTATTTATAATTTCTACCGTATCCATAGTCATATCTGGTGTGACAATATGCTTACTAGAGGAGCATACAAAGTGTATTCTACAACACTGCATACAAGCATCACAAAATATATATTGGAAGTTACAACATAATTTATTTAACTAACTATAACAACAATAGTTGTTCCAAATATGAACTTGTATTTAAGAAGAAATATTCTTACAATAAACACAACTGATAATGTTGTTTTCTATCTATTCATCTCATGAACCAAACATCAAGCAAAATTTGCTTAAATACAAGTCCTCAATTACCGCTTACTCTCCCAAAGGTTGCTAAAGTGCAAATGCTCAATGGTGAAGGTTGTAATGACCGTTAGCTAAAATGTTCATATAAATTACTCAGATCTCAGATAATGCAATGAAATCAAACAAAGCATTCATACTGAAACTTAGATCTAAAATGTCCAAATAAAAATGTGCATGTCTACACATAGAAATTGGGTGGAACAAGGTATTTCATTCAAATGATTGCATAGATCTGGTGCTCAAAATATTTGATAATAGTCAAGACTACAATAATTACAATATATTTTGAAAATGAACAAACTGCTAAAATTTTCAAATATTTTTGTAGTCCTCCAAGCTAAAGTGCTAATGCAACCTCCAGATGAAGCTGCCCTCCAAAAACCAAAGGGTTTTTATCCTCTAATCTCCAAATCCAAGCATTTTGGTCCTTAGATCTAGCAGACGAACACAAGTGCTCAAACTAGGGTTGGGGTTTGTTGATTTGATAAAGAAAGATGATCCCAATTGATGAAATCGTCTACCTTCTATAGGAGTTGAAGGCTCTGAGCTCATATGTGCTAAGAGTCGTTTGAGAATTTCTTGCCATTTAACATTCAAATATAGGCCAATTTATGGTGTCCTTGGTTGGCTCTGATGATCAATGAATTCTTGTGTTTGAAACTTTGAACAACCAAGTTCCATGAAATTGCATGCTAAAAGGTAAGGGTCCAAGGATATGCTTATCAATAGATCGAGTAGAGAATAGTATGAACGACCAATGTCAGGGTTCGGAGAGTAGGATTCCAATGTGCCAAGATGCAAAAGGACAAGGGTCAAGACACCCTACTGACACTTTCACAGAAGTAGCTTGCCATCAAAAACCTTAAAGCTCCAAAGTAGAATGGAGAAGTAGGTTGCATGCAAGGAATTAAGTTAAGGGATGCTAGTATAAGAAAGTCTAAAATCCTACCTAATGTTGGATAGTGACTCAGGACATCCTCATACTCAAGTTAAGGAACATTACAAGTATGTCATTCCCAAAATTTCTTGCCCTTAAGCAATGCATATTTGGATGCTCTGAGATCTATGGTTCTTCTCAAGTAGGATCTTCAACAAGTTCATTCTTCCAACAAACTAGTTACTTTGTAATGCTCACATTCCTTAACTTCTTCACCCTAGTATCAATAATAATATAAAGTTCCAATATGAGCTTTACCTCATCATCCAAATGTGGCAAGTCCACTGACGGTGTAATATGTTGTCCAAAACCCTTATGAGGTGAGACACATGAACTATCTTTGCACAATTCCAACTCATATGCAACTTCACCAACTCTCCTCAAGATCCTATAAGGCCCACAAAGCATTGTTTGAACTTTTTAGCCCCACTACTTTTGATGGAGGTTTGCCTGTGAGGCTACAATCTTAAAAAGGCCATCTCTCTCACTTCAAATAACCTTTTTGTGCAGTTCTAATCTGCATAGAATTTCTATGAATTCTAGGCTTGCTAAAGGTGATCTTTGAGTGACCTCAATAAGTTCTATCTATACTCCATCAAGTTACCAACCGCTAGCACTCTACTATCTATCAATACTAGATCAATAAAAGTTAATTCATCATAACCATATAATGCCATGAATAGAGACATACCAATGGACATATGTTGTCTACTGTTGTAGCAATACTCTCCCAAATGTAGCCACTTAATGTAACAAGATTGCTGATCTGAAACATAGTGCCTTATGTATCCTTCAACCCACTTATTCACTATCCATATTTGTCCATCAATTTGGGTATGATAACTTGTGTTAGGAGGGAGTTTTGTACCACTCAGATGAAAAAGCTCCTACCAAAAAGAGTTGCAAAATATACATTTGGATTTTTTTATTTTTTCCTAATATTATAGATTTTTTAACTATATTAAATTATTTTATTGTGTTAGGGAAAAAAATATTTCTTTCAAAGCATATTACAAGCAACATTTGGTATAAACAATGCCTATAATTCACATTTATAGGTAACATCGTTGTTTCAAATTACTACATCTAAGACATAATTAAGCTACAACTAAGATGTTTGTTGCATTGACCCTATAAATCATCTAGGAGAAATATGGGTACACAAATTGTTTTGCAAAATTGTCACTCCATTCGCTACCATTCGTCTCTATCATTAGATGACAGTAAATATTGACAATAGGAAATTCCAAGTATATAGGGAAGTTACACCCACATAGAAGGATGTCTTTCTAGCAAGTGTCATTGATGTGCCAAATCCCTTTTCTATGCTACCTCAGTACAACATATTGTTCTATTTCATGTGCCTTATGGTCTCTCTTATGTATGGCCACATATATAGAGAGGACTAGCTTCTTGCACATAATAGCAAGTATATTGAAAGGGTGGGTATATAGAATGGTTCAATATATCGAACTAGCAGTTTATAGAAAGGGGAACATTTTTGGAGACATAAGGAACCCTTATATTCAAAAATGGCTTCAAATGCTCCTAAAATCATGCTACCAGACTCTCAATTACTAAGAGGTGACAAGCATTCACCCTAAAAAAGCAAGGTCCATACTCGAGTTTGACAATTTGTGGGATATGAATGCTGGAAAGTTAACCAAACCAAAAAGTACAAATAAGCAAAGAAAGTTTGATAATGCCAACCAAAAGGCCAAATTGATCATCCTATCTAATGGTTTAGATGGGGTTCAGCTTCACATCAAAACAACAACAACTACTAAAGAGGCTTCGGATTACCTACAAATAGTCTATGAAGCAAAAATCAAAATCAGATCCCTCATTTGAAGAGTCAGTTACACTACTTAAAGATGCAAATTGGTGAGACGTTAGAGAAATTCTTCAGAAAAACTGCAAAGTTAAAGGCATCACTACAAGTGTTCATGGAAATTGTAACATGACTCTCTTGTACCCATCATCTTGAGAGTGGTGCCTCCTACCTTTCAAATGTTTGTCACTTGTCAGAATGTGTCTAGCAGAAGACATTCATTTGAAGAGTTGGTGAATTTGCTTCAGCAAGAGGAGCCAATTCATGATGAGACCACAAACCTCCAAGTCAATCAAGCCCTAGCATTTCAATAGACGAGAAAGAAACCTAAATGTTGGAGTGGTCCATTCGGTACATCAAAATCCAAACAAGACAATCCATCTACACAGAAGATTCTATTTCCATCTAGCATATCCATCATCTATGGATCCACATGCAATGTCTCCCTCCTACTTCAGGTCTTCATCCAAAGTTGTAGTGCAACCAAGTTATCATTGTATCAAACAAACATATTCGTTGATCCTTTGTAAAACAGTAAAAGTGATTAAATGAAAAGTTAGCCAACAAAGCATGCACTATCCTTTGGTTTGTCTTAATCCAAAGTCATCAAACGCATGCTTTGTGCCCATCTAGAACATCACATTAATGAAAACTTCAGACATGATCAACCAAGAGATAAATGGATAATTCATTTTATTCTATACATTTTTCGGATAATTCAATAGAATAAGCTTATGATGATACCAACATCCATATCATCTGAAAATGGCATTGTTATCCATTGAAGGGTGAATTTAGCATTACTTGACAAAACAATGGGCATGGGTGGGTGAAAGGATCTATCCTAAAAAGTAGTGTTGGCTTTATTCAGTATTCATGGAAACTGCCAAGTGTCCTAAATGAGTATTTTTTATCTTCTTACTAAGAAAGCTATTGTCTATCAAAAATAAAGGAATGATGACCAAAACAATCCCAAAGCTACTATGCAAGGAGGATTTGAACAAAGTAGAATTTCTTGAAGGAAAGATGTGCTACCATCTCAATCAGTAGGAAATGCTGAAAGAAGAGATACTCAAGTAACATAAATTGGCTTCTACAATCCCCACATAAAATGAAAGAGAAAGGCCTCTAATGAATTACAGTAAAAAAACTTGATAGTATTCTCAAGGGATTCTACAAAGCCATTATCTCACAATAGGAAGATAGTTTCAAGAATTGCTATAGACAAAAACAAATTGTCAGCATCCCACAAAATTAGTTAATAATCCCAAAATCATTTGTCTTTTGGAATAAATAATGCCAAAAATGAGTGACATCTTCATTGACAACCAGGTGTTCGACTTGGTTTCTTTACCCAATTCAATCTCTAGAAAAATGACTTGGGGACACAGCAATGACCAAGATAATAAAATTAATTGGGGCTATAGCAAACAAGTTACAAGGGTTGTTGTGTAATGATCAATCGTATACACTCCTATAGACGGGATTCAAGCTCAAATCCTATGTTAGAGTGACCTACAAACCTGAATGGGACCCTCAAAGCATAGAAGCATTCAAGCTAATCTTGTTAGTGCAACACATACACAATGAATGGAGCCTTCATTTATGTCCCCAATCAACCAGTCCAGTGGCATCTCAGATTTTCCAATTTACAACAAATTCAAAACAGTATGGTGTAGAACAGATATTTAAATCAAGTAAACTTACACAATACTTCAACAATCAATGCAGGTGAATATTTTTGTCCCTCCTTAGGAACATAAGTAACACTCCTAACAATCTATTGTTCCTAACATCCTTCTCATCATCTTCCAGTTTGTTTTATATTTCAATCAAGCCTTGTTCATTCTATTGGAGGGCATTTAAACCCTTTGCATTATTATTGGGGAGTAAGATGCAATAATAATTAATAATACGTCACTTTTCATCATCATCCGAGTGACAGAATAGCCACTCACCATTACCATTTCTTTAAGTAAATAATAAACATACATCTCCAAAGAGAGAACAAGTTAACAAGACCTCATTCAAGAATCAAATTTGGATTCTCTTGCTTTGTGATTATTTTATTATATTATACCAGTAATTAACAAGTTTCTCTTACATTAGAGTTAGGCTCTTTCCTATATGCCATTTGCTTACTCCAGCCATACAAATATTGGTTGCTAGAAGCTTAAAGGTGTCTTTATGACATATCCAATCACAATTTTGCAGAAAGCTCTAACATGCTTGATCAAATCTACTATGAAATATTTCATCTAAAGGTAAATATATTTGCAATCACCTTACTTGCATTCATAATTTCCAGAAAACTCAATGCTTACACTATTTTTCTAGCTGAATGCACTAAAACCTACGTAAGAGACCAAAGTATCAATGGGAAAAGAAGTTAAAACACCTGATATAACAGCAACCTTCTCGTATGTTCCGCGAGATATATCAGCACGCAATACTACTTTAACCTGCATGCAAGAGTTACTTCTAAAATAAGAATTGCAAGCAAAGGTATAATTTGTAAGTTGTAACAAATCAGAAATGTGACCTAAGACTTTGTAAAATACCAGTCAAATTTTGAACAAACTTTCATTTGTGTTTGCTGTTTGTTCTGGCAAAATTTCTTCAAAACAAAGAAGGAAAATTGTGATCTGCTTTGAGTACAGTCATAACCAGCACTCTACAGATGGTCAAACTAGTTATTTCAGTTTTCCATTACTATCAACCAAAATTCTCAATTACAGTTGGATTTAAAAAATTTCAAAACAAGTTTGTCATAGTCACAAGTCAAACTATCACTCCATGCAAAAACTAAGAAGAATTACAAAAGTAAACAAATCATGTAACATAGTCAAACAAAAAACCCTCACAGTCAATAGAAAAATAAGCAAAAAGCTCTGCAAACTAAAAAGAACACATCATGGAGAATTTTTATGGTTCACAAATTGCAATCATAAAGTTATCCCTCAAGATTCATAAAAGTTAGAGCATTAGGAGACACTCTAGAATTCACTTCTGAATATCAAGCTCACCTCAGGAAACCCATCTAAGTACTGCAAATTTGGATATGTTTCCACAATGCCTTCAATGAACTCTGTCACAGTATCTGCATGATGAAGATAAATAAATAAGAGTTAAACATTAAAATTGCCATTCTTTAATTCTTCAGCATAATTGACCTGTTGAACCAACAATTCTGGATGAATTATCATCTATTTCATTATTACATTAAGAATTCTAGTGCTTCAAGATCACAGTACTGATATCTTGTCAAGCTGGCAAAAATGCATGCCACAAAGCCCGAATGTCATTAGTGCAGCTAAAAGATGAACAAGAGAAAACATCAGGAAGACTTTATGTAAAAATGATAATAAGCTCCATCTTCTCATAAAGGATTGAAAAGAACGATTTGTTCATCATCAAATAGCTAAGTAAGTCTCAACTAAAGAATGAAAGACTGGTTATGTGTAATATGCTCGATAAAACTTTGGCAGAGTGGCCTAAATTAATCTTCTTGATTGTCCTAAGATTTCTAAATTATTACTTTTTCAAGTGGCAAACCAAATTACATAATCTAATGCAAATTTATGAATGAGATTATTCTTTCTTATAACTAGGAATGAATTGTAAACCCATGGCTAGAAGGCATTTAGTTCATAGGTTCCACGTCCAAATTACCAAGAACAAACTTTGTAGTTTCCAAAAGAAGCCTATACAGCATCGTTATCACCAATAAAAAACAGTGGCACTACTCCAATCTGTAAATGACACCTTTAGCATGACAAATTTAAAATGAATACAAATCATAGTGTCTTCCTACCCAAGGGAAGACTGAGTTGTTTGAAGAGTTTAACTCTCAACAGTTGACAGTTCATCTTCCCATGAACTCTCCGGTGATAAGCATGCATGTGACAGTGTGGCTTCCCTACACACTCTAACATTATCCACACACACATCCATACACGATGATGGTATTAGTGTGCAGTAGTGCTCTCAGAATGCAGTTGTAAAAAGCAAGTATAGGTCAACTCTAGCACTGGCAAAGTAGCAAGCAAGTGACATGAGTGGCACTCAGACCACAAGCAACCCAGAGTCGAGCAATCTAGAGTCAATCCATTTAGAGTTGAGTCGAGATATTTTAGGAGTTGAGTCATCTAGAAGTCAAGTTGTTCAGTTGCTGGTGTGTTAAAGAATCAGGCTGTCCGGAAGTTGAGGCATCCAGAGCCAAAAGCTTTGATATCTAATATCATTCAAACCTTAAATCAGAGTCTCTAAGATTTCTTTACCTTAAGCTTTCCCTTTGCATACTTTGGGTTGCTCCTCTCCATCCATGAACCATTCCCTATTATTTTCTCCTTTATTATATTCTTCAAAGGACCGCTTAGCAAGTTTCTTGTCAAGAGAGTGAACCACCTTAAGTTTGATTCTTAGCACACAACTCCTATTGCTTGATGAGACTTTCTTGGGTCTTCATCATGAAGACCAAGTCTTTGGCCATCTTCGTCGTCTTTTGATTCCACCTTCTTGTGTAAATCTCAGATTTGTAAGGCCATGGTTTCCCTTTGTATGATCTTGTAAATGTCATACAAATCAGCGTACAACTAACCGCAATACCCAAAAAATAAACTTCTCTTATATCAAATAGATTTGTAATCTCTCTGTAATGGCACGAATTTGCACCCTAGGAAAATTCCCCATTTATTTACCCTTACCTAAGTTGTCGAATCGAGTACGGCTACGTGGATACGATACATCGATACAGCAATTTTGGGGTTAGTGCAATGCGTCCGTACAAAACATAATAAAATAATCTATAATCTATAATAAAATATTCTATAATCTATATTAATAATATATCTATTATTATTAGAAGCTATAATATTATTATTTATACAAATTATAATCTATATACTATTAGTCTATTAATATTAATAATAATATTATATATTATTATAGCCTAAGACTCTAATACTATAAGTCTATTATTCTATAATCTATATTATTAATAATATATATTTTATTGATTTTAAATTTCTAATACAATCTAACTATAATATATATTATTAATAATCTAATACTATTAGTCGATTATTATGATATTATTATAATCTATCATATTAATAATATCATATAACCTAAAAAAATCAAATGTAGATAAAGTTGCCCGTCAACGCGCGCTCAACAACAATGCTCCACACCCAGGCAAAAACGATGCAGCGGCTCAATGAAATGAAACACAGTGGCGGCGGATTTTAGGATTTATTTTATTTTGCAAGGTAAATCATGCAAAATCGGTTTGGAATCAGTCCAGAAACTCCATGTCATGCTCTGAAACGTCTGGAATCGACGAGCTTTTGACAAAATTGTTTCAAGGGCACAAATTTCGATTCCAGATGGTACCCACAACAATTCGAACCTGATTCTGATTCCGAATTGTTTCAGAATCAGGTACGATGGCAAGAACCCAGCGATTTGCCAAACTAGACCCTTACCTTAGAAATTATAAGTCTGATGACGCAAACCCGCCGCCATCAACTTATTTCTTTCGCATGGCCTTGTCTTTTTGCGTCGGTGGAGGAATTTTTGTCGGGGACATGCGCGCATCACGCGAACATCCACACGTCTCGCTTTTGTCCTGACAGGATTCCTGTCCCTGGAATCTATAGAGGCGTTACGTTTCTAGTTAGCTACGTAGCTAATGTCTTCTGTCAATCCTCGACTAACGAAAAACAACTAGTTACCTCCATTTCAAGCATTCAAACTCATTCTTTCACTCCTTCATGCAGATTTCTCATTCCTTCATGCAAACTATCACTCTCTCAAGCTCATTCTCACTCTCTTCTTGATCACTCTTGCTTCTTCTAGCTGTTGCAAGCTCCCTTCTTGGACTCCACAACACCTTCTTGTTGTAGTATTATTGTTTTTGCAGGGTCTTATGAAGCTCCATCCTCTTGGTAAGGCGTAGCCTCTCGTCATCTTCTCCTCTCGACCTTGAATGCTAGCAGGAGGAAAGGTGATATTGCTCTTGTTACTTATTTGCATCATTGTGTCTTATAGAGTAGCATTCAGGTTGTCTTTGCACTCTATTTGATAGTGTCTTCCCTTTCTCTTTTTTATTGATTTCTCTATATCGTTGCATATCTAGCTATCCGTGGAGGTGAGAACACCAAAACAGGGGTTTGACTGAAGCAGACCTCAAAACACAGCCCAACACTTTTCCTATTTTTGTGTGTGTAGGTGTTGGTTCGTTCATTTGGAATTTAAAGTTGAAGAATTGGATTCCACGTGAATGGTATCTTTTCCTAATCTTTCTTTTGTCATTTTCGTACTAGAATAGCTTTTCAATATTCTTCTTGTTGTACTTTTTGCTTTCTGTATTTTCTCTATCAAACTATAAAACCTCAACAATCAAGTCATAAGTAGGCCCTTTTGTGTTTTATGGTTGTTTATCAAACATTTGTTCGTACAAGAAGCCAATGCGACACGCTGGAGTTTGGTTCCCGCACTTACATCCTTGGATGGTGAGCTGTCTAGTTAGCGGTCTGAAACCTCTGTGGTCGGCTCACTTGATTTCTGAAACACCAATCAAACAACTTGAGGTAGTTTAGGGCAGTTCGTTCTTTGAGGCTTTCCTGTGACCTGGAGTCTCTAGGGTGACGAATCCCCCTACTCTACACTCTCAAAATTCAATAATTGTTGGTAATTTACATGTATAAACAGTCCTACTTAACTTATACTTCAATTTGATAAAGATTTATATGCAATTGGTGTTGGGATTAATGTTCTTATGTCATTGTACATGTACCAATATTATAGTTGCACAAAGAAAAAAGACGAAACAATCAAAGAAGAACCACAAGGAAATTGACACAAGACCTGGCCAGGAAACACAAGTATTTGAGAAAACTACGTGTAGGTGGTAAAAATTCAACTTCCTCTCAATCTGTTGGCCAAAAGAAGTTGTAAAAAGCTTACATGGAGCATATACATCATTCTTCCCACTATCACATGCACTCAACTACTCTTTGCACCAACACATCTTACTCCTACAACCAACTTAACTCTCTAATTCCCACTCTCAAACTTCCTTTTTTTTTTCTATACACTTATGTCTCTTACAGATATGAGACATCCAATGCACTAAAAGACTTCCACGCATAAGGCATGTGAAAATTTACCTTCTCTGTTGTCACTCTATCTTGTTGAACAAAACAAGCAAGACTGCCACATGCATTACGACAAAAAATGCCATGCCACAAACAAAACCATTGTGCCCCACCAGCAAACACCACTGTCATTTACAAAATCATCATTACAAATTTAAAACCACATTGGCAATGGCACAACTGCCACGTTATTTCTGTATTTTGTTCATGATAAGGTGT
Source organism: Sequoiadendron giganteum (assembly GCA_007115665.2). Taxonomy (NCBI): domain Eukaryota; kingdom Viridiplantae; phylum Streptophyta; class Pinopsida; order Cupressales; family Cupressaceae; genus Sequoiadendron; species Sequoiadendron giganteum. The sequence goes on from CM021102.1 coordinate 322,386,199, forward strand.
TCTCTCTTTCAGCTCTATTTCTGATGAGTTCTTGGTTGTTTAACAAAGGGATTTGGTTTGGTAAATCACTATGGATCAATTGGCACTGAGCTATGCCCAAAAAACCTTTACAACCTAGATATGATCAACTTGTTGTTGTGCAGATTTAGATCTTTGTTTACTTATTTCTTTCCAATTTTGTAAACTACATTGTGTTGTTATAATTCCAATTTTTCAGGTCCTCTTCAAAGGCTGGAATGTCTCTTCAGGAATTGGAATTTGAAGCTAATATTTGTAACCAAGCTGCATTTATTCTAGCACAATGCATTAGCTTCAACAAAAATATTATATGAAAAAAAAATTAGTAATCAAAAAAATATGTAGGAAGAGCTTTATATTTTACAAAACAACTACATGTCCAACCATCCAAGATAGGATCTAGTAAAGAATTACATTTGGATCAATGTAAATAGCATGAAACTATATGTGCGGTTTGTTAAACAAATATCTTTTTGTTCAGATGTCCTGAAATTTGGATACGGAAAAGTATGTGCAAATGCCCTGCTGTATGTGTGGAACGTCCAAGTATGTTGTTATTTTACTTGTTTTGTGTGAACCTTGAATTGATCATCAATAAATGTTCACTAATGCAAGATAAGCCATAGGAATGCCAAGGGATAAGAGATGAATATGATTATCAACAAACCATCATAGTGATATTGAGAAAGCCAATGAGTTATTGTTTGGAAAAACCTACGCAATGCAAAATTGCCTTTGAATATTGTGAAACAAAGTTTGTGCTTTGAAAATTCTACCTTTGGTAAAATCCGACAGTAATCATTCTGTATGCATAACTCTCCCAGCCATCACCATTGATGCATTCCATCCTATTTTTCTATTGTTGGAGAATTCTTCTTATTATTGCATAATTGGAGAATAAATGTTTGTGTATAAACCAGTGTTACAAGACTCGGACTCACCTCGGACTCGGCAAGCCAATTTTTGACTCGGACTCGGACTCGGAGACCAGACTCAACACAGACTCGGCAAATAGAAAAACACAAGAAATTTAGAGATTTTTAAGGATTTAAAACTTGTTTCATGCACCCTTTAATAAATAAACCTTAAAGACACAATAACATCATCAAATAGAAATTACTATGATCCCATACACAAACATACATCGATCACACAAGTATAAACGCAAGTTTTAGCTGAAAGAAATAACACATTCAGATATATAAATATTGTCAAATGTATACAAAACTCATGGAATATGAAATCCATGGCATCAAAACAAATATCAAAACTAAAAATATAAGTCTATGGCTCAGAAGAGCTTGCATTACTCATCCCAACATCACAACAAGTCATGCGCTAGTGTCTAAGATAGGTCCTAGATGATGATGTAGCCATGATATTTGCTTGCATCTCAATGATTGGTGTGTATATTCAAGTGAGGAATTTATTATTAAAATTTTATTGTAGCCTTCAAGACTGCATGTTTTGTTGTCTAATGTATGGAACAAGATAATCCTTGATTATGTCTTTGACTATGAAAGATGCAAAGATTTGCAACAAGGGATATGTATTTTGTAGGTTTTATGATCATGATTCATCATTGGCCTATAACATGCTTAGACCTATAGTTTGATGAGGGTTCGGGGGAAACACCCCAACGGGGTCGAGGGGCAGTGCCCCTCACGGAGGTCTAGGGGTAGCACCCCCAGCGAGGTCAAGGGGCAACACCCCCAATGGGGGTCTGGGGGTAGTGCCCCCAATGGGGTCAAGGGGCAACACCCCTTGCGAGGTCTGGGGGCAGTGCCCCAAGCGAGGTCAAGGGGCAGGGCCCCTCGCAGGATCCCGGGGCAAGGCGGGGTCGAGGGGCGGAGCCCCCACCACCAAGCCCAAATGAAGACCTTCAAAACCACACAAACCTTCATGGCACACACCATTTAATTAAAAAAATTGTAAATGAAAGATTGCAAATTTTAAAAATAAAATTAATTAAACTGGCCGAGTCCGGCGAGTACTCGGTAGCCGAGTCTCTGGGACTCGTTTAAGGTCACCCGCCTCGGGACTCGCAAGTACTCGCCGACTTTGGGCGAGTCTTGTAACACTGGTATAAACTTTGAGCCTTACTCTCTTTCATTGAAAGATTGGATATTGTGAGAAGACTATGAATCTTACTCTCTTTCATGATGAGATTGGATAACATATAGTGTCTAATAGCCTTTCACTAAGTTTTCAGATCTGAGTTTTGATCTTATCGCATTCAAGAAGTTATCTTTATCTAGTATTCATTACTTGAAATTTTTAACAAGTTGCTGTGAGCACCATTTTGTGTTTGTTGCTAGGATGTGCATATTGAATGCAGCATGAGTGGAAACAAGCATTTTCCTTGATATAGTAGTAATCCAAAGCAAATCCCTCTACTTAAAAGTAGTGACCAAGCTGGTTTACTTTCTGTTTCAAGTTATGTACAGAAGAAACGATTGTTTTTAACATGGTTTGATGTCATCTTATCAACAGCACTGATGTTTATCAGAATTCTGGTGGTTGTGCAGAGTTATCTTGGCCCCTGCTTCAATGTCATATTTTTATTGTCATTTTGACCCTTTTTACAAGTTCATCTAGGTGACCTTGAGACACAGTTGCCACTATTGTGACTTTTAAACTCAATTCCAACACTACAAAATAGGATGGAATCAATTCAATTTATTGATCTCCCAATTCCAAGTCTTTACAATTGTTGATTGTCAGACAAAATTGTTTGTGATTGTTGACCTTGTATACAATGTCCAAGCCAATGGCACTAGGTGCATGCTACACTGCCTTACCTTGGGAATATGGGAGATCATTAATGGTTTATTGGGAAGAAATGTAAATGTGACTTTGTGCAAATCTAAAAATAATATTTATTTTTCAATGCAATACATATGAAATGAATTTAACAATTTTAATTGCACAAGACCGACTAAAGAGATTTCAGTAAGGATGATATAACTCATTTTTGTTGTGAACAAGTGAGCTCAAAAATGGTCCAAACAACTTTGCAAATTACCCCTGATACAATTCAATTTTTGAATGTTTATTTACATAAAAAAAACTTGTATATACAAGCTAAAATCCTCACAGTGACATTTAATGTTTCTAGTTAACTAACTAATTTTAATTTTTCCTATCTTTTTAGTTGTTCAACTGTTAACCTACATTTTATGTATTTCTATTGCCAATTTGCAGTTGTTTCACTTGTCCGTCTACTTTTAATTATTTGTTTTCTGCCCATTAAGTTGTTCCAGCTGTACATTTACGTTTTTTTTATTTTTATCAATCCACTTGCATAAATAAACAATAAACAACTCTTAAATTATAGACTATATTAGATGTCCTAATCATTTCTACCCTACTAAAGAGTATTGATCTCAATTTCGACAAATAAATCAAAACCACCTTGTTTCTGCCATGATGAGGTAAGAGAAAACAAAATCAAACGAAGTATGGAGAGCAATTAACTAGATTAATTGGGCAAAGTACCCATATGGAATTAATCTAAATGTTGAATGCAAGTAATTCAACCACCTTGGAGTGAGTTGTCCTCAAGACAGAAATGATTTATCATGGCGAAAAGGATCCACACGTGAAAGATCCAAGCTTGAGAAATTGACTGTCTACATTGAAGAATATCCTTTCATTCAGCAGATAGTAATGTTGTAGCCACAGGATTGCATTTTTGGGCATGAAGCTTGATCTTAGGAGTAGTTGAAAGCAAACCCATCGGGTGACATCCTTGCTTAAGAAAGGATGGGGAGCAACGAGGCATTATTAGAAAATGCCAACATGTCATGCCCCTAAATTACAAGCATTAAAATGCAAATAAATAAACAACATAGAATAAAATTATAAATAACAATATAATATAAAATTAAAATTTAACAATTTAATATTATTATAATTATTATAATTAATAATATAATATTATATATATCAAATATATATAAAAATATAAATATTAATGTTAACAGCTTAAAATTATATAACAATATATATATTAACATATTAATTAAGGCAGATTATTATATCTGCCCAAACTGAAGGACTGTTTTAAGGCAGCGATTCATACATTAAAGGATAATAAAAGCAGCAAATAAAATATTTGGCAGCGATTACCTTATGCTCAGATATCAATCAGCAGTGATTACTAAAGGAGTCAAAGATCAGTATTTACAGGACATCGATTAGTAAACCCTCCAAATGAAATACTATATTATTATTTATTATTATGTGTTTAGGCAGCAATTAATGTGTCTTAATATGCAGTGCTGGAAGTTCACAAAAGGCAGCGAACTTCATAAGGATTAGTTAACAAAAAGGTAATGGCTTTTGAAAAGGATATGACCCTCCATTCACACCCTTTCTCTAAGTAATAAGAGATATAAAATCAGTTTGTGGTAGGGGAAAAAAGGAAGAAAAGGGGCATTCAGATAAGCAGCAATAAGACAAATATTTTTGGAGCAGACACAAGGAGGAGATCTGCATTCATATAGCAGCAGAACATTAATAGGATATACTCAGATTTGGATGAAGGAGTAGGGTGAATAAGAAGATGGCCCAATGGGAAATATATTAAGGCAAGTGAGAAAGCAATAACAAGGGAGGTAAGCTAAGCATAAATTCACGCACACACACACACATATATATATATAATTGATTATGCAATAATGATGCTTTCAGCAATTATTGAACTTTATAAATAGTTATGGTGTTTTAATATAAGTATGAGTAATAGATTTCTCTCTGTTTGATCTATGCTGACAATATCTCTGGAGTGTTAAGAACGGGATCGATTGGGAAGAGATAGGGAAGGAGATCGATCAGCAGAAAGATATCTCAGTTGTATTAATTATCTTATGATTGCAGCATTTTGAGTTAATGTGTTTATAGTAGAATATTTATGATATAATCCATGGTTTAAATAGGATCAATAATTCATGTATATTATTATTTCCTAAAGATGGCACACTCTTAATTCATTATGTATTTCTGATGTAATTGTCTGCAAATATGAGTTTGGTTAACTTGCTATGTACATATTTTCACCATAATGGGAGAAGGGAGAATCGCTAAAGGGGCATGGTGAGTGGGCCCTCTTCTAGGTATGCCTCCCGAGGGGGCACAAGATGAGCCCACATGGGTCAAAGGGGTACTGCCTTTGTTATAAAGGGTATTGCCTTTGGGCCTAGAGATTTGACTACCAGGACACCCTTTGCAATCTCACTCCCCTATCATGGTGTAACGATATAAAGAGATCAGTCATAAGGAAAAGGAAAGGATGGCAAGATTAGGGAATAACAGATAAATGAGAATCCTCACTAGGTATGCCACCCCATATGAATGGCATGCACCACATGAGGCCAAGGAGGATGGCATCCATCCTTGGGCCTAGGGAGGCTAAGACACCCCATGGAGTCATTCTCTTCCATGCTCCCCATGGTTGAGCAACCCCAAGATAAAGTAATAATTGGATTAACAAACTTACTATGGATTTACTAATGTTCAATCATGATGCTCTACTTGTTAAATTATTATTGTAATTGATCTCTAACTTGTTTGCAGGAGTTAAATCAAGCCAAGGTACCTTATAACTCTTTTATTGCTTGAGAAATTGATAATTTAGAGTAAAAATAATATAATTCCTGTTAGGGACATTACACAACACCAAAGCTACGAAGAGTCCATCTTGTATCTGTGAAGGACACCCACTTAAGATCAAGTGAATCACAATTCAGGCAAAGAATGAGCAATATAAACTTCATTAGTTTGTGGATGTCCAAATTGATTCAAATTAGAAGACTGAATTGTAATTGGAGAGACAGAAAGAAACTAAATGTGATGTTGATTGCCCAATCACCCAAATGCAAACACTAGAGGAGATAGCATGGTGGTGATTAAAAAATTTGCCCCCAAGTGGAACCTGCTATTGAAGAGTTGAGTCTCGAAAAAAATTCTTCATTGTCGATAATGTCACTAACCATCTAAGGAGTGCATGGTACCTAGTGGTTAGAATGGTTATGATCTTGTATAGATGGTAACAAAATAGTGAGCTTCCTTGACAACTAGACAAAAAGCTAGCTAAAACCATTGGACTGCTATCATGTGTTTGTGCTTGTTGTTGATCAAAACTTGAAACAATCTCATTATCATTGCTTAAGTTGGAATTTAAATACCTTCTGCTATTGGTATTGGTCATGTAGCTCTTGGGTGTGCAACTACCAAATTTGAGTTTTTGGCAGAGCTTAGGGGAGACTGGTTGAACCATCCATCAAATAAAAATGAAAGGATATAAAGAAAAACGATTAAAAATTTCAGTGAAAATAAAAACAACTATCATGGCCAACTATCTATTTGCAGCATCAAAATAGCTAAGATGAGAAATGACAGTCAAAACCTCAATGTACAGTAAATGAATGCTTACTTCAAAAATTATGAAATATAAAATCAAGAAGACCTCTATAAGTAATATGAAAGCTAATAACGACCCCATTGACATGCAACCTGGCAGTGGTGAGAGGACATAGACTGGGTGCAATAAATAACTACATTTCAGAAACATGCACAGAAATTGGAATGAAATTGCAGAGCAAAAATTAACAGTAGGCATGGAAAAGAAGGCCACTATCAAATGCCCGATGCAGCTCCCTTGAATAAGCCCATGCTCCCACGAAAAGCTAGAAAACAGCAAACAACAAAAATGAACTAAATAACCATCCAGATATGATGAAAGAATGACCAGGTAAAACCAGAAATAGCCACAAAAGGAGGATTTGAAGATTTTACAGATAGAATGGATGGCAAAAGGAACTTTAAAGTTTAAAATTACATTGAAATTTTGAGAAATGACCTCAGTTTGTAGAACTGAGCATGCTAACTCAGACACTAGGGAAAAAACAACATGCCAGATATACACACAGTGCATGTCAATGGTGGAGTAAACTGAAATTTTAAACATACAAAACATTTTAGATGTGAGAAGGCCTGAACATTAGGCTCTGATTCCAAGTGATATGATTCTATATCTGAATGATTATTTACATAAGAGAAGCCTGGCTATAAAGCTAAATATCTTCCAATGACTTTTAATGTTCCTATCTGTCTAACCAAGTGATATGATTCTACTTCTGAATGACTTTTAAGCTGTGTCTGATGTGAATACATAAGTTTGGGGGCATCTAGTCAAAAGTAGATTGTTCAACAAATGAGTGTATATTAGAGAGTCCTGGCCCTGTTTCAATTTATCCTATAATCTTCTGTTTAGTTCAGTGATGTGTGTCTCCATTTGTATGTACAACAAAAAAATTGAAAATAACTGTCAGCTGAGACATAGCTAACTTCAGCAAAATATGGGCAATTTTACATGGAGAAGTTTTCACCAAAAAATTCTTATAATGAAACAAATTCTTATCGTCAGTTAAGAAAAACAACAGTGACCTGGAGACTATCTCTTATGGCCTCTACTTTAATTGCCAGTTAAGTTATTGGATGGTAAAGATGCTAACCATAAGCATCCATCGCTGAATATGCAGCCAGAGAATATACACATGTCTAACCCAGACAAGGGGATGCAACAACTACTAAAAATAATTTGCTTAGAATTTAATTATACACGGTGTAACATTAATAGGGTTGCCAAGTAAGCTTTCCCTAAATGCACAGTTAAGGATATCCTCATCATGGGCAATTCACCAACTGTGGCACACTAATTATAACAACTTCCTCTACCAATTGTATTGGAGATTAAAAATGATGAATTACTTTTTACAAGTTGTGTACTTATTAATAAAATGTCAAGATCCACCTTAATTGAAGAAGAATCCAGCAAGCAATGGATGAATACTTCACTAAGGCCCTCATAGCCCAATTCATTCACATGAGGACAATGGCAAACTCTGCAATGGCCTTCTTATGGCAATCAACTTTGTTCATGATTCTGATGCAAACTGGTGTTTGTCTCAACTGGCTACTAATCTTAGGTCTAGTGGCCATTATGGCAATCAACTTTCCTAATGATTCTGATGCAGACTGGTGTTTGTCTCAACTGGCTACTAATCTTGGGTCCAGTGTACTTATTAATAAAGTGTCAAGATCCACCTTAATTGAAGAAGAATCCAGCAAGCAATGGATGAATACTTCACTAAGGCCCTCATAGCCCAATGCATTCACATGAGGACATTGTCAAACTCTGCAATGGCCTTCTTATGGCAATCAACTTTGCTCATAACAGACCGGTGTTTGTCTCAACTGGCTGCTAATCTTGGGTCTAGTGGCCGTTATCTTTTAAGAATGGGGCACTCCTTTCACTGGAATGTTTTATGATATATAGTCTTGTACGTACTTGTCTTCCTAGGAATTATTCATTTAGGTTTATCTCCATCTTATGGTTTTTTTCTACATTTAAGATATAATTTCAGATACTTTATGTTTGGTTATTAGTCTGTCTGGAACTTCTGATTAGCTATTGAGACTTCTCAAACGCTTGATTCTCATAGACCTACATTGATCATTTGAAGACATTGATGTAATTACTAATATTATAATTTATTTCCATCTTTCTATAAACAACCATTTGCATGGGCCCTGGGATAGTATGATATGTTGTAAGCTACTCAATAATCCAAGAACAGTTAGGTCAAGGTTTGCATGGCACAAGGCAGTATGGACCATAAAACAATATTTCCTTTCCCTTTTTCTTTCATTTCTTCTTTATTTCCTTCTACCAAACACTCAGCTAACAACTATGCAATTCATGTTGAAATTTAATGTGATCAACCAGCTAACTTGGAATGGAGCCGTAAAAGAAAAATCACTCTTTATGTAAAAGTAAGCTCATTTCTTACCCCAAAGAAATGTGTTATAAAATATGTTTCCTGTGTACAGTCCACTGGTGGCAAATTCCATTGGCAACAAACTAGAACAAATCCATGATATATACATTCAATGAAAAGCAATCCTCTGACTCAAATAACTTTAAAATCCTGACAGTGCATTAGCTAAATTAAAAATCCTGTATACCCAACATATATAACACAGACAAACCTTCGACCAAAAGCCCTACAAAGCAGCAAAATAGACAAGCATAAAATTATGGCAAACAGGGCTCTCAAAGTGATTCAAACTTTATAAGAAGCAAAATTCTTAACAAATTAAAGCAATTTTTACAGATAACAAGAGTAAAACTCTTCAATCAAAAACCCTGGGGGGCTAAATAATTAATAAACTTAGCAAAGTAAACAACGAATAGAAAATACTGCCAAACACGACTACCCACATAATTCAAATTCCTAATTCCTACAACATGAAACCAAGTTTACAGATAACGTGCACCTAATTCTTACATCAAAAACTGTAACTGGCTGAAGAATTTTAAAATTCAAAAAATCATATATAAAGAAGTTCAAAACCCTGTCAAAGAGGAATCTAAAGGTTGATTAAATACTCATAAAACATAATTCTTCAAGCAAAAACATGAAGTGACTGAAAATTCATAAATTCACAAACAATAAGCAGAAAACCAGTCAAACGGGACAACAGTTGCTTTTGCATCCATAACAAATGAACTCCTGACCACATCAAACCAATTTTGGCAGAAAACCCTGGGTAGCTGAAGAATCCATAAATTGAACGGGATAAACAATACGAATGAAACCCTGATAAACATGACCATAACGACGACTCAAATTCCGGAAGCACTAAACTCTTTAAAAAAATCAAAACGATATTTACAGACAATAAACCGTGAATTCTTCAATTGAATCCCCTGAGTGCCTAAAAAACCAATAAATTCAGCAACGTACGCAACAATTTAAAAAACCTGTCAACCAGGACCATCCAGGTAATTCTAACTTCATCCACATTAGAGGAAATTTTTCAGATAATGTGCAAATAATACTCGCATAATCAACACCAGCGCTGATGAAGAATTTATAAATTCAGCCCAAAAAAAAAGCTATAAGTATAGAACCCTGACCAGCAAAGCTCTAAGGATGATTCAAAATCCACAAGAATTTAACTCCTAACCACATTATCAATTCAAGACCCCGAGGAGTCAAATAACACAAAAGATTCTCGTCCATTTTTCAAATTTAAATCATCTTTCTAAAAAAATTAAGGCCTAGGTTTCATCAGCCAAAAAAAAATCAAGAACCCTAGAGAAGAAAGCCACGTGAGTTTTTAGCGAAAACTTATAAAACAAAACTGCGATTCACGAAAACTTAAAAATCTACACTCTGAAAAACCAAAAAACAATGTATAATCTGCTAAACTACCTTTGGCATCGTTTATGAGCTTTTTCCCTGCAGACGACATGATTCGTGTTTCCTAGTGGTCTCAGGATCGAACCCCCGGATCAAATCCAAACCCTTTAAAAAATATATAAACTAGTCTTGAAGTCCTACTGTGTTTATAATGAAAACGATCGCATTCTCATCTGCAAATATTATTTGTATCTATGGTTGGAATATAATGGAGATGGTGATGTAGTAAATAATAATATTGTGATCATCATGACCATGAAATGATGTTGAGAGGAGGGAAAGAAAGGAAAGAATACGGCCAAGATGACGACAAGCCTTGTCCTACACGTCTTATCATTTTCTTCATCCAACGCCTCTGTTTAAATAAAACAAAAACATGGAATTGGAGTTAAGACTCGAAACATGACAGCTCGTTTCAGTTTTCTTTTGTTGCACCATATTAAGGCTTGTCCAATGATGTTTATCCATCCCTCTTTTCGTTCCATGTGAAGTTCTTTTGATTCATTTTCTGTCAGAATCTAGAAATAAATTAAAACATAAATTTAGTCCCCTCTTATTTATTTAATGGTATTGGATTTGGACATTTGGAGGGAATAAAGTTTTCTATTAAAGTTGATGGGTTTACTAGCATATTTAAAAAAATTATGTAGAAAATATTGAGAGATTATTATTATATTACATAAATATTCATTATATTATATTAATTATATAAGTAATTATATTTTTTATTAATATATTAGAATTATTTATATATTTTTATTTTTATTATTATATTATTTTTTATTATTTTATTATTTGTATTATTTTATTATTATTATTTTTATAATATATTATTATATTGTTATTATAATATTATTCTTATTTTATTTTTATTTTTTATTTTTATTTTTATTATATTGTTATTATAATATTATTCTTATTTTATTTTCATTTTTTTATTTTTTTTTTATTATATTGTTATTATATTATTATTTTATTATCTTATCTTATTCTCGTTCATAAATCTCTCTCCCTATAATTATTTTTATACTAGAGTGTATTCTTGGATGTGTTGGTTTGATGTTCTTTTATTGCTTTTGATTTTATAGATTTTTTTGTCTAATGAATATTACTAAAAATTTATATGATTTTATAAAAAAAATTGTAGTATAAAGATGTATGTTTGGCTTAAATTTGTCTTAATGTTGTATTCAACTTTTTTCAATTGATGGTTTTTCTTTCTACACTTGATTTTAGAAATGATTAGTTAATATTAAATTATAAGTTGAATTAATGAGCATAATATGAGGTATGTTAGTGCAAGGATTATATCAATTTTTTTGGTTGGGAGCATTATTCAAGACATGTTATACGTTATGTCAATCTAGTGTAGTTGGAAGATCAACACACTTTAGATTTTCCATTTTTGGTTAAAATGGGAGATAATTTATTGTACAAAATTTTGATGCAATGAATAGTGTTTGATCATCAATCATAATAATAATTTTTGTACAAAATTTTGATATAATGAATAATGATTGATCATTAATCATAATAATTTATTGTATGAAGTTATGATGTAATGAATAATGCTTGATCATCAATGATAATGTGTATATGGTGGAGTTTTTCATACAATATTTTTGAGTTGCAATGTTAATCTTGTACAAAATGTATAAGAGGTAGCAAAAGCGAGAACATTTGAGTTATAATGTTAATTTTTTGATAAAATATATAAAAAGTAGCTTATTTAGTTAATAAGCATTATGGGGCGAGGGGCCTAGCTCAATTGGCTAAAGCATCGTGTTGCAAGCAAGAGGTCACGAGGTCTAGTCTCCCCACAAACTCATGGTACCGAAGGTTGTGTCGCGTCAATGTCATTGATCGCATAAAAAAAGTTTACCAGGCGCACTGCAATTTTAGGGGGGCTACCCAATTCCTACAATATAAAAAAAAGTTAATAAGCATTATAAAGTCTATTTTTTATTATTGGTGCATTATTTGTCCCTAAAATTATGTCATGTCACAAATAGCTCTTTCACACCTAGACAATATTTTTTAGTTTTACTCTTTTCTAATATCATCCTCAATACTTCTACACATGTTTGCATCTACAATGTTCAAAAAAATGTTTTTCTTTTGACTCTAGTTTTCCACTTCACTTGGCATGTTTATCCTTTGCGTTTGAACTATCATTCAAGACCATTTTATTGCTTAATAAATAAAAGGATAGGGGAAAGAACTCAAGCAAAAAAATACATGTAGATAGCACACACAAGTACCTAGAAGGAGCAACAACATTAGCACTTAACAACACATGGTAGATATTTTCATTCTAAAACCTCCATTACTATATTTTCTACTTTCATATGCTTATTTTACCTAAGATTCACTTATATAAATTCCCAAGGCAATCTAAAACTAGTCTTGTTGAATCAAATTTGAGTTAAGTCCCCAAATGTACTCAAGGCACCATTCAATCTCAAATAGCAAGTTGTATTTATAGGTGAAATTAAGGTTTATCAGAATGAAACAAAATGATTCACCTATTTCACTTTAATTTCATTCAAAAAGTGTGCTAAAAAGTGCCAATGAGAAACAGTAATCAAATCTAACACAAACAACAATCAAAATGCAGATCTAGAAAGGGTCAAATATTGTGTACCTTCCACCAAAGATGCTTTTTCAAACCTCATTGAGGGCTCATTCTCCCTATGGTGAATGGGTCCTAGTTAGGGCTCTAAAAAATTAATTTTTGGGTTTTGTTCTTCTATGTTTGCACTCCCAAATTCCAGTCGGCCACTATCGGAAAGCCAAAAATAAATCTTGTAGATCAATTTTTGTGATTTGACAACATTTATTGTAGCTTTGACAACTTTGCAATTTTCTTCATTTTTGCTCTTCAATGGATCTTCAACCTAAAATTTGCAATCACACATCAAAGAGAGAAAAATGTTGTTTTGTTAGGGAATGGGGGTTTGCCTTTGTCAAACCCTGTTTTGGTAATTAAACCTTGAAATGAATAAAAGCATGAAAGGAATGATGAATGAACAACAATATGTAACAACTCACCAAACCTTAATTGAAACCTTGGAGTACAATTTTGCAAACTTGCATGAAGTGGCCTCGATGAATGTAGATCTTGATCATGAAACTTGATGTGAAAAAATTCCTTGAATATGCTTGAACTGATCTTGAATGCTACATCACCACATTAGCTCAACATGATGCATGATGCAATACATCTTTGACATGACAATGGAATCTTGATTGTCGCAATAATCTTTTATAAATCTGCCTTTGAATGCCTTGAAATTGCTCTTGAATGCTCTTGATAATGTTCACTTGAAGGCTTTAGGTACTCTCATGAAATTCTAGGATGAACATAGTGAAATAACCTTGTATTTATACATATCTTAAGATTAATTCCCAAAATTCAAATATCACAAGCCGACATTGAATTATAGATTTGAAATCATTAAAATACCACCAAAAACATATTTGAAATAGGGGTCCTAGGTCTAAGTGAGGACCCATTCGTCATAGGGTGAATGGGTCCTAGGCCACTTACCTAGGACACACATCAGACAAGGTGAAATATTATGCAAAATTAGGGTCCTAGAGCTAAGTGAGCTATGGTGAATGGTTCCTAGGTCACTTACCTAGGACACCATCTTCCAAAGTTAAGTGTCGTATAATGGAATTTATGAATGTCGGGATTTATCTCTCAGAATTTACATTTAATTAGGCTTGGATTTGAATTAAAAGGGACAATTAAGGAAAATTAACCTCAATCAATTAATAAAGCCCTGGATTAATGTGAAAGTGTAAAGATACACCTTACAACACTAAAACAAGGCACAATTAAGTCCATTTTATTAAAAAGGGCCCTAAACTTAATGTGAATATAAAAAACATAGTACAACACTAAATTAAGACAACATTAGGCTCATTTTATTACTAATTATTCCCAAATTAAGTGTGAAAAAGGGATACTTTTTCCTACACTACAATAGGTAGAAATTGCAAGATCATATATGGCAGTATCACAATCATACAAGATGTTAACACAATCACGTTAAACACCAATTTTTTAGAAAAGGCACTATAGATAATATCTATTATAGCCTCTAGAAAGTTCAATTTGTTATTTTTCATAAGGCTTCGTTCTTTTGGACCCACGAGCTTACTTGTTTGATGTTCATTGCATTTGGAAAGGTGACATGTGTCGACATTGTGCACTTTCTTGTTAACTCGATAATATTATCTACTTGTGGCACATTGTACAAGAGTGCCACATGGCGGCTCCACTCGCCACCTTTTGGTAATGTTATGCAACTATTATTATTCAAGACTCATATTGTCTAAGGTGCCATGCATCAAGAGGGTGCAAGACCAATTTTGTTTTGAACCCAAGGATTGATTAAAAGTGCACCATTGGCCCAAGATCGGTCATGGGAGTTTGAGGTAACGCCATGAGTCAATTCTGGGAATACAAATTTCATCGGTAGAGTTTCTATCCAGTTCATCATGTTGTTAAATGGAGAGAGTGGGATTTCAACCTGACAATGTCACCGCAAAGTGAGGAAGCTATGATTTCCCACTCGTATGGTTGGAATGGATGCATGATGGTGGCTCTTGTGGGATGCGTAGGGCTGGAATATTTTCGATTGCAGCCATCTCCTTCAGCAAGAATGCTCTCTCTATTTATGGGGCTCTTTTCTTTGTTTTAGAGGTTTCAGTTTCTCTAATTATTGAAGGACTTAGGACAAGACTCAAAAAAATATTGCAACACAACAGACCTTGATATGATATGTTCTTCATGAATGTAAACTAAATATATGCAACTATGCTTTATTTTCCTTTGATATGTGTTTATATTTGTCTATTCTCTTTCAAATTTCATATTATGTGTCTATATGAGGTGTTGATAATTGTGGGTTGTTCTTTTCTAGCATTAAGAATTTTAGTTACCTTAATGCATGTAGAGTTTTGAATCATGTTTAATACTCTTTCAAACTTCTATAGAATCTGGTTTAATTAATATTTTATTATCCTTATCAGGTTTGAAATGTTGTAAAAGCTTGGCACATCACCTTAGAATAGTTCATTTATGCATTTCTTTTCTTTCTTTCTCCCTTTTCCTCCCTTTGTTAACACAACAAAGAGTCAGCTTCTAAAATCTTGAAGGTTGTTCTACAAAGGGCATCTTAGTCCCCCATTTATATAACTTCCCATAAATTGTATCTCCTAAGCGTCAACTTTAGAGATCAACAGTTTTTTTGGCACACCCGATGGGACATCTTAATACTTCAAGCCAATGTAGAAGTAGGTTTATGAGCCAGAGACCCATCACTAGATCATCGACAATGTGAAATCTTAGATTACTCTTATCTTGGCTAGTGACTATTAGACAAAAAAGAACTTCAAGAAGTGGAGCAACACAAACACCAACGCAATCTCAATCACAACAAATTTCTGCTCCATGACCACCCAAAAAATTTGTAGCATGGAATAGTGGTATCCCACTCATTCCTCCAACTCCTCCTATAATGTAGGATCCCATTCTCGCTAATGCTTTGAAAGCACTCCCTAAGTTCATAAGAGAAGACTTTAAAACATCAGTAGAACATCTACAAGATTTCACTGACGTGTGCACAATGCATCATGTGATAGAGAAAAATGCAGCACTAAGTCTCCTTATTGCTTCATTCAAAGGGAAAGCCTTATATTGGTATAGATCACTAGCCCCTAATTCAATTGCTACATGGGATCAACTTGGGGATGCTTTTTTGAAAGATTTTCAAAGAAGGGTGACCAATCTTCCTAGCTCCAACCGTTGATAACCATTAAAAGGGCTCCTCAGGAAGCTGTTATGGATTTCAATACCAAGTTTCACAAAATCTAATAAACAATCCCCTTAATGGCCAAACCTCTGATGGGTATGGCTATTATCTTCTATTTGAAGGATTTTAACTTTGACATAGTCGTAATGATTCATTCATTGGGAGAATAGACCCTTTTGGATGCATATGACTTGGTCATTAGGGTCAAGAATAATCTTATAGATGTTGGAAAGCTTCCTCCTCAACCGCCTATGTCAATTTTCCCCAAGATGCCACCCTACCACTTGAAGATGCTCCCAGTACATCTACCATGCTCTCCTCAATGTATGTGTATTCCAATGCATAGAGTTATATAGTTGCTTCTACATCCTTGCTTGCAAAGGTGAGCGACATGAAGAATTTACTGCGAACCTTTTCAAATGAGATACTTAACCTCAAAAGCAAGTTGCATCACCTAAGCCCCCTTACTAAAATTTTCAAGGAAATAAAGCTCCCTTCTAGCATAATCAATACTAGGCAGGGGAACGAGCAAATAATTAGTCTCAACCTTCAAATCAAATAGTTCCAATCCCCACTATGCTTCAAACTGTAACACTGAATCATAACAAGAAATTGTAGCTAGTCAGAACAATCTGGTAGATGACTCAAATACATGGTGTTTCCCAAGAAATCATGTCATACGCCCCAAAATTACCCTAGGGGTAATCTCCAACAAAGGATCTCAGAACAACAAAATCAAGGAATTATTATTGATACAAGCACAAGTCCCTATCAATCCCTAAGAGTGGAAAATGTTATCCTAGTGGTGCAAATGCAAGGCATGTCCCTTAAACAAGGAGAAATTACTTTGGACCACACTCTATTTTCCTGGATGGAGGGAGAGGATGTTGTGTTCACCAATGATGCATCAACGTCCAAAACTCCTCAAGTTCAGTTAGATTATTTCACTCAATCTAAAAGGAGGTTGATCAAAGAGCATGTACCTATTATGCCGCAACCTAATCTAGTTCCCAAAAAGATTTTGGAATCACTAATAGCATCTCTAGCATCCCAAAAGTACAGTGAGCTAATAGCGAATAAGGCAAAAGAGTAAAAATCCCAAATAATCAGACTTCTCAACATAGTGGAGCAATTGAAGAAGGCCTTGACCCATGTCTCTTTATGGGATATTTTGGCTAAACCGAGCAAAAAACCTTGTTGTGAGAAGCTTTGGAAGAGGATAAAGGATTGTCGCATGTTAATGCAGCTCTAAAACCAAATCAAGAGAAAGGCAAAGAGCCAGTTCAAGACTCTCAAGGTTGAGGAGCTTTGGCATTCATAAACACAAAGGAAAAGGTGGTGAAGGAGGGGAAAAAGTAAGCCAAAACCCACCCTATTTATCTTAACCCTCATTTTAGGGGATAATCTGCTACATAATTTTATGATTGACTCCGGTGTCAGCACCACGGTTATGCCTAAATTTATTGTGGATTCTTTAAAATTAGAATATGAGCCCCTTGATAGAGGAATCATGAAATTAGATGGAAAAAGAGTCCAGGCTGTAGGTCTAATCAAAATTATCCCTCTGACCTTATATTCATGCCCCAACATTATAGTCGCCCAAGAGGTGGTAGTGAATATTGATATTCCCCCAATTTTTGGACTATGTTTATCTATAGATTTTACTTGCTAAAATTGGAGGATATATGTCTCTTGATTGGTCTCATCTAATCCTAAGAACCAAGAATGGTGCCAAGATGAAAGAATTGTCAAAACCCCTACACTCAGAGCACATAATAGATAATGTTGTGATGAAATTTGAGGCTACACATACATCCTTTTCAAAAAATTAAATGTATTATGTAGAGATGCTAGAAGATGAAGAAGCTATCAGAGATAGGAGCCCTAAAGAAGTCCTAATAAATGAATTTATGGGGAGTGACCCATTCTTAAATTATGATGCCACCGGTCTTGGCACATATGTGATTTATGTCGAAGACCAAGTCATCCTTCAGGTGACTAAGAATCAAGAAGCCCAACATGAAATCTTGATTGATTAATCAAGCCTGTGGACTCTACACTTTGATGGCGCAAGATGCAAGATAGGTTTGGGAGCCAGTATTCGCCTAGTATCCCCCTGACGAAGTGGAGACCGTCAGAGCCTTCTAGTTTGAATTCACATGCACAAATAATGAAGTCAAATGTGAATTTCTAGTTCATGGTTTAAATCTTGTGAAGCGGATGGGAATCAAGAGGTTGAAGGTCTCCGAAGACTCGAAGTTAGTGATTAAACAAGTCAGAGGAACATCAACTATGAAAAATGTATGGATGTGATCATACTGCCACATAGTGTGGGACATAATCGAAGGATTTGAAGCCTTCAATATTCAAGTGATTCTAAGATCTCAAAATTTTGTCACGGACAAGATGGCCACAGTCAATTCTCAATTCGACCCAGTAATAGACCTATTGTCAAATCAGCAAGCAATGCAAGTGATTATAAGACCCATTATTCCTACTTATGATCAAAACTAGAAAGTCTTTGAGAGTGATGCTCAGATTGCCACAAAATTCCTAAGTCTAGTAGGTTTATCCTTAAATTTTGAAATAAATATCTTGTACAACAAGATTATATTCTAAATGTTCATCATGTATGATCAAAATTTGAGGTAAATCATTGTTTCCATGCTCAATCCACATGAATTTTTTCCACCAAGGCTACCCTAGTGAAATTAATGAAACCAAATATTAGTGGGGGCATAGAAATACTGTAATGTGTGATTCCATAAGCCTCAAATATGCATCCTTCATTCATTGTTGAGTCTTCATAAGTTTCTTGCATATCCTCTTTATATTTTCCTACTCATGTACATGCTAACAAAATATTATTAGTTAGGAACTTGTCCCAACAATTCAAGTAAGCTATAAAACCCTTTCTATCAATACCATCTTTAAAATATTTGTTGTTTACATAGCTAAATGAATCATTGTTAGGTTTAACTATTTTAGAAAAGTGTAAACCCAAATTTACTTGATCATACATGTTTTAAAGCTTTAATTTATTGATTCAATAATTACATCAAAATTATTATAATTTTGGCCTCTATGTAATCCTCAATATTACAATATTAATATATAATTATAGACACTGGTCTTTTATAAAAAAAAAAAAAATCAAAATTATCAATATAACTTAGATAAAAATTATTGGTTTCAAATTTTTAAAAACTTTATTATTTGAAAAAATACTATAAACCTTAACACTTATGTTATTATGATTAAAAAATGATATGTGTGTTCCATAAGTAATATTAATAATATATAGGTTTCATTCAAACTATGAATATTTCATATTTTGTTTACTAGGTGACCTGTATCTCTTGTAGGAAAGGGAACCAAGATTTATCTCATAGGCTCATCCTCATACCCAAAAAAGTGAGCTTATTTAGGCATATCCTTAGTGCAATCCATAGGCTCGTCCATGTCATGAGATATAATTAGTTCGAGTTTGAATTCTATAAGGTTGTTATTTCTTTTAATGAAGTAAAATTAATTATGGTTGCATTTATTCTTCTTGAATTAGATACTTTTATGTCCCTCACTCCCCAAAGGTATGCAAAAAGTCTTCCCCATGCATACATAATTTGGGGCACTATGAGTTTGTATCGATCAACTTATATGATCTTTCAAATTCTTGCACTAAGGAAATATCATTTTTAATTGTTAAATCATAACCGTTAGAACAATTACAATTTTCATCAATTGCATTAATTTGACATGTATTTATACTGAAGAGAATATTTAATTTTCTACATAAATTTCCATATCATTAGAAAAATATGGATATGTTTTCATATTCAAGTTCATGTTGGCATGAAATCATCATCAACATTTTTAAAACATTTAGATTCTTAATAAGTGGGGTGATAAAACTTAAAAAAGATTACCTTGATAGACAAGCCCAATATCAAACATTTTATACTTATTGAGTTATTGTTAAGCTTTCTTACACATTCAATCTCATTTTCAACCCTTCCCCCACCCGCCACCCCCCACCCCCAAATAAATAAATAAATAAAATAAAATTAGAATTATGGCTGCTATTAAAATTTTAATTTTGAGATACATGTATAGGTTCATCCAAGGATTGCACATTTTATTAAGATTATGGTGCCATCAACCTTATAAATACCTTTTATTTAATTACTCTTAATATTTTTTGTAAATGATTTGTAAGTGACGAGGGATTAATCATCAAAAATAATATTTTTTACCATTAGGATTTTACTACATTACAGTAATTAAGTTTTAATGGTACAATAATTAATTTTTTATTAGTGGTCGATAACTAAATTTTACTAACAGTGATTTATTATTTACCAGGAAGGAATCTTGGAGGACACAATTTTTTGGTGTAAAAAATCCCAAGGGGGTTTTTATGAAATTTTGTCCACCTTGTGTGGCTACTATTTAAGATAAAACAACTTTTGGTTATAAACAATAACTAAGGTCGGTTAGAAACTAACACCAAGTAGGTTTCTAAATCAACCAGGTGAGTAAAATAGTTTCAATCTATATTACCCTATGCATTACGTTCTTGGAATTATACAAGGTAGGTGTTGGTATTTGATAACCAACTTTGATGCTCCATTTGAGAGGTTAAATATATTATATAAGGCCTTAAGGTGGTAGTATGTGTGTGTAATTGGCAAGACTAAAAAAATATATTTACAAGTGCTCAAGGATTGGAGATAGAGGAGAAGAAAGGAAGGATTTTAGTAATATATATTTTAAAGATAATATAGATCTAGGCCTCTCTTCTTTGTAGATTTTCCCAAAAGGGTTTTTCCATTTAAACATTGTGTTACGTGTTTAATTATTTTGTTTCATATTATTTGAGTTGTTGATTTATTTTCTTGTATTCTCCTTTTGGTTATGCACTAGATAAAATATAGCTTAGAGTTGAAATCATATTTCTATTTTATAGTTCACCTTCATTTCTACCAAATTCATAGGGTAGAAACATTGTGATGTTGTGGGAATGAAAAATATGTGAGAAATTCACAATGGATTCAAATGAGCTTGGGAGTCCTACCTCCATAAACCTTTGTGAGGCGTGGAGATCATAAATAAGGTTACACTTTATAAGGGATGTATAAAGGTATATGCGATGTTTGTAAGTTTGTAGAGTAAGAATAATTGTGAGATTGTGGGATCTATAGGTAAATTGTTATTTTCTAGTTTGCAAGGGATGTAAGACTACACAAGAAACCTGCAAGCTAGAAGGTATAAGCATTATAGGATTATAAGGCATTGAGACAAGATAACACTTTAAAATTAAAAGTTTAATTTTAAAAATATGGTATGAAACTCCACAACCCTTTAGTATCAAGGTTAAAAACTAAGTTAGTATATTACATGAAAATGGAGGGTTTCATCTTAGGTTCCAAAGTTCTAAAAGAAGGGCTATAAATAGAATATAGAGATGAAATATATGAAGGAAATTATATACAGATATAAAATGTTGCATGTGTAGTCTATTGTACACTTTTTATAACCCCGTGAATTTATAGAATTAGAAAGTAAGTTTTCATGTTGTGCAAATATGAAAATAAATCTCAATAATTCACAAGAGTCACATACTTACATTTTTTTTTTGTACTTTTTCTCCAACCTAGAAAATAAATTTTCCTTTTGATCATCTATGACCTTAACTCACTTAAGCATGTAAGTTGTGATGATATTACTCAAAAATTGCATACAATAATCGAGAAAGGGTAATTTGACTTAATAGGATTAGATATGGATGATATTACATAAAAAAATTATGGAAGGATTAGAATTTTTGAAAATGAGTACTATTAAATATTTAGGAAAAACACAAATAAAATAATCAGTAATTTTAAACGCAAGGGCCCCCAATCATTATAAGAATAGGGGAGTGTTGCGGATTCCATAATAGAGCCTACTATGGTTAGTGTTGTCACAAAAGTGTACACCCTTGCTAAGCTAATAAAACAAATTAGCCACCTTATGAAACATGAGATGGTCTCCTTGAGTGTGGGCTCAGATGATAGAGATCGACCTCCAGAAAGGGTTGGTTCCCTTGATGCTCACTTGTTTAAACTATCCTACTATTGCATACTGAGAAAAGAGGGAAAGGAAAATATTAAATGAAACCTAAGACTAAAAAGGTGATGCACCAAAATGATTTCAAAACCCTATACTACTATTTGGACACACAATATGATCAACAATTTAAGCAAAAACATACACAACTCAAAATTTCATATGTATTTGCAAACATATTTCATAAGTAGTTTCAACATGTCAAGGATAGTGTTTATAAGTAACTATAAATTCTATCACAACTTAAACTCTATCTTTAGTTGGTTAAACACAAGTCATAACCTACAAAAACACATACTTTTTGTACAAAGGCAATAAAGATGAGATATAAATCAAGGGGAAAAAGACATCACCACAAGACTACATCAACCATCTTGAAGAAATTTACAAAATGAAACAACTCTAAGAAGGTAAAAAGCTAATATTTATTGATAAAAAAGGTGTTTACATACTGTTGTACATGCTTGAAAAATGAGTTATAACGCTATCCCAACTTGAAAGAACTTTCAAAAAGTTATAATACATTGCCAAGAGAGGATAGAATTGAATGAAAATCACTTCCTTTTAAGCTACTCAACAACTAGCTAGATATTAGGAACATGTTTTGAGAGATGAAAGAAGTGTTCACATATTTTTTTTTAAGCCAAACCTTCAAGGGCCTCGAAAATTGTTATCCCTACTATCTAGCTCAATAAAATGCTCCAAAATGGTGTTTGAATGAATAAATCTTCTTGCTTTAACCCTATCTATCAACCAAGACTCCTTGAACAACTCATAGATGCTTGAAGATGCTCCAAACTAGGTTAAACTGCCCTATATTCTCTCCATCTATTTGCAGCTCGCCAAAATACCCCTAAATATCCTCAACTATACAATAATTAGCCATTAATCTTGCTCAACTACTGCAACATCTTATCCCACACTTTTAGGACATGTGCAAGAGAGTTTGACACACTTAGAGAAACTCCTTATGGTGTGGGATTCCTTTTAGTGTAAGTATTCGACACTTGTTTCATCTATGGAGGTTTCCTTTGTCCTACAAATCTCACTATCTATAGGTCTTTATCATTTGCATACTTATTACCTCTCGGTCATTTGGCATGAAACCTTGCTATTGTTCACCATTTAAGATAAAGAGTTCAATTGCCTTTCATAGAGCTATATTGATCCTTAAAGTTGATTGTGATTCCTCCTAGACTTTCATGTCCCTTTCATTCTGATAAGAATGACTATCCTTTGACATATGAAGTCTCTATTATAAACAAGTAGACTATCTTGTAAATAGCTTTTATGGATTGTCTTTTCCTTTTCATGGATCCACTGTTCTTTTCTTAACTTTGTCTACCTACTATCAAGTCTTGAGTGACTATCATGCTTATTCACAATCATCATTGACATAAGTAAATCGTTATCCCTACAATAGATAAAACACTATTTTTATGAGGATTGTTATTCATCTCACCATTCATGAGGAATACTATCCATTGAGCATAAGGTTTTATTCTTGTTCTTCACATTTCTAACAATCAAGTTAACTATTTTTGCACCTTATAAATCCTATCATGCTATGTATTACTCTTTACATTTTTTATCTGACGAGGGTTTTGACAATAAGATGAATTTCAAAAATCATGTTTAGAGTATTCTCTAGCTTTCTTCACTATACTCTATGAGATCCCAACTCAATCCATAGATCCTTCATTTTGATTAGAACATAGTGTTTCTCTTGCTAGCTATCTTCTTGCCCTCAAATTCACTATTGGATTTCTTCAAACTCCACTACACTATTGATATTCTATAACCAAACATTATTACTATAGAGGTTGTTCACTGTGAAGACCACTACCCCTATTATGCTCTTATCATTAGCATTCGGTATTAACTTTTCATTGCATTCTTATATGAATGTGACTATAGGTCTTTCATGGGATCCTTAGAGTAGCTAACTATCTCCGTCATTTGGTATTAAATATTGTATTCTATTCATCATGCACTCATTGAGACTTTAAGGATGCCATGATTGTCCTTGTTTTGAACTTTCATGTTCTTGTAATTGTCATAATCCTTATAGATTGTCATATCCTTCTTCATGACTAACGCTATTTTTGGTGTTTAAACCATGCTTATCATGACCATCCTCTTTGTGAATTTTGTGGAGATTCTCTTGGTCTTCATATCCTTAAGCATAGCTTTGGATGAGATAACTTTCAATGGATGATGATTGTCATTTATTTTAAAGGTTTTATGATCACCATCTAACTATCCTACGTCTCTAGCAACACTACCCTTTCAATATCAAACAATAAACTATGGAAAAATAGTAGCATTACCCCTTTAGGTTATTATCTATAGTTTTTATCATTGAACCGTGCATGAATAAACCCTATTTTGTCATCTTGTCCTGTCAGGATTATTGCTAGAACTGCCTTATTTAATCCTTAGGTCTACCATCTTCTTGGATGATTGAGTAGGCAAATTAAATCAACCTCAATTTTATTCACTGTTATAATTTTGTTTATGATTGAATTTTCACTATTCACAAAGGAACTATGATATCAATTTGTGCTTATGAACCTTATTATGGAGTCTTTATGCCTTCTAAATATTTAGAAACCTCTTGTGATTTGTGAAATCACACCTTATCATTTAGGTTTATATTGTTAAATCAATTTTTAAGAGGCGCAAAACCGTTATCTAGGCTCACTTTGTCAATCATTCAATCTTTAGATTATGTCATCAACAACTTCTTGGTTTGAATAACTAATGGATCTTATATTAGCTCTGCACATTCATGATTCTTCATGACTTTCATTGAGGCCTCATTGTCATGCGTCTCATATTTATCCTTTATTTCAATGTGTCTTCTCCTTAATACCATGTCACCCAAATGGAAATTATTTAATCTCTTGAAAACTCCTTCAATCAATCTATCAATGGTCTTTTGATGGATCTCTCTAACTCATTCATGAGTGTTCCTATTGCTTGTGGATCATAGAAAGCCTTGTTAGGAGCATCCAAAACAAACTCTTCTCAGATAACAATATTCTAATAGTAGAGGTAATTTTCCACTGATATAAATTAATTATCAACCAAGTTCAACTCACATTAGGTGGCATGGCATTGCTAGGTCAGTTAAAAAGACCCCTTGTAAACTTAGATGATATGCTACTACAAGTGTCTAATAATCAATACATAAGAAGATGTAGTCTTAAAGGTCTTAGAAAAGCATTCCTGAAGGTCTTAGACCAAGATAAAATCCATTATGATACTTATAGAAAACAACGATAAAACCTTAAGGAATTCGAAGTCACTCTTCAAAGATTGTGACAAGACAAAGGATAATTTCGGTTTATAAAGCACAACTCTAACCTTAACCACTAAGAATTCAACAATCCTTTCAAATTCAACAAGAAGCTTAGTGTCTCGAACAAGAATCTCAAAATTCTTTGATGATCCATAGATGGCCAATATAATCAACTTCAATGGAGTTTCAAATAAAAAATGCATTTACCATTTAACAAAGCAAGAAATGATATAGCTACTATATGCAACTACCAAACCTTATGTAGGCTTTTATGACTTAAGAAATCTCAGATCTTTCTTGATTACTATCATGGCTTCATGTTAAACAACTTATCATCATCACCCTCACCTGTCTTCGTACTTTTTAGTTTGAGGAAAGTCACTTAGTACTTTTTAGGATATTTTCATAGAGCTATATCTATGCTTAGTATCCTTGATCTTCCACCTCCATGTGCATGCCTCTGCATGGACTAAAAAGGATGATATCCAAGGTTATACAAGCTTCTTCATACTCATTTTCACCCTTGTGGCCACATTTTTTATATACAACCTCCTCATAACATATTATAAAGGCATTTAAATTGGTAAACAATAGTTGGAATAATATCATCTACATCTTTTATCACTGAAAATGAGCATGATAATGTTGAAACTAATACAACCTCCCATCTAACCTCTCACTGAATCTTTGAGATAATTGTGGCTACATAGAAGCATAAAAACATTATACAATAGAGACCGATGACTAAAACCTAAAGTGAACCTATTTACTATGAAACAAATTCCTTTTCAAGATGAAACTCCCTTCAAAGATATGCACGTGGTAAGACTCCTTCAAAAGTCTCTTTGACCAAGTTATAGTTTTTAAGCTTTATCATATGCCAAGACTCCTTTTTAAAGTAAAAACAATGACCTATACCCTAGAGTATGGACATGAATTTATTAAATCATTACCCTTGGGAGAATTGAACCTTTTTTGTGAATATAAGTAATAGACTCAAAACCTATTTGAAAAATTGGGAATATATTATATTATAGCCTATTTAAGCCACAATGTGAAAATAAGCTAACAATCAGTCAATGGAATTTTCATAGTGCATTTATGTGAGTATCATAACAACATTATTAGAGGTTTAAATCAACACACATAATATTAGGTCCATTACATGCTTGCTCATTATCTTTGGTGCTTCACTTAGATCTATATAATAGCTCCATTCAAGGTTTTACTAAGAAGAAAATGACACCTCCAATCCTTCAAAAAATCTAGATATCAAAATATTGAGTATAACAACTTCCAATAGTTACAATCTTCCAAATCATTTCTAAAAATTTAAGGTTCAATCCCACATTCCAAGTTTACATCACTCAAGGATATTAGGAACACACTCAAGTAGGTCAAGTAGAGTTAAGTTTTAATTATTTTAAGTATTTAGCTATCTATATAAACAACGCATAAAAAATGGTAATGTGGTGAATTAGTTCTAGACATCCTTACCTTCACTTTCCCACTATTTATTTTACTTTTATATTAATTATAATATTTGTTTTAGTAACTAGTTCCAACTCCCAATTTATTTGTTTAACCATTTATCCTAGGTAAATAAAAGTGGAAGCCCATAATTACACCGTGTTTAATTATTTAAATTTACTTTATTACACAACCTAGGGGTTTACCTTACTCTTATCATTTTTCATTAGGGTTTTTTAAAATTATGATTTTGATGTCATCATCATATTTTTATATCTTAATGAGGTTATATCCATTTGATTTGTGATTCATAGCCACATATTTATTTACAGTTTTGTGGTCTCTTATGTGATCTTGTTTTAATACACCCTACCCACACTTTTTTTTCCTATAAGGTTTCATTGAATGAGTTGTTTTTAAAAAGTTCTTGCTGATTTTTTTAATTTAAATTAAACCTTTATCTTCCTTTTCTATAATTTATTCCTTGGGTCTTTGTGATTTTTTTGTATTTTAAGGTTTAAGTCTCACCTCACATTCCCTTAAAAACTATTATTTTGAATCCTCAAATAGATTAGTCTATATAAAATTACGTTCTTAATTATGTTTCCCTCGGTACTATTATTACTCCTATTGTTGAAAATGAGGTTGAAGATTATGATCATGAAGCAAATATATAAAAAACAACTTGCACATTAGCTTGCTATTGTAGCTAAGGTTGATTGTTGTGAAAATTTGGATCAATATTTTGATGATTTACTACTTTACCAATTCATTTAAGAGGAAATTAATTGAAGGAATTGATGCCAAATTTACTCCTAGTTATATGAATGGTGTATCCTCTTCATAATTTACCCCTATTTTTTTTTAAATATAGTATCCTCTTAGTCTCATTCCTCCTAGTATTTATACTTCTCGTATGAATATTTTTGAATTTGCATATCCCTTTTATTATCTACCATTGCACCTACCTTCCATGCTATCCATACAAGTACTATGACAAATGATCCTAGTGTTGCTTCTATCATTTCCACCTCCATCACCAGTGTTACCTATTCTAATGAAATTAGTATACATCCATTGTGGCTATCTCTACTTCTATTAATTATTCTATTCCCACTTTTATATTTATTCTATACCTTGTTTTATATCAAATTCCATAGCACACTCCACTCCTATCATGGTCACATATTTACATTTCAATCTAATGCATGGGAATCCAAAACCAAAGATAAATAATTTATCAACCAAAAATATATTTTTTTGTCATATTTTGTAGGTGTTTTCTACATGTTTCTCTTATTTCAGGTGGTTTTAGTTACATTTTACTACCCACAGTTTTAATCCAATGAATTTAGGCCAATTAGTAGAAATAGAGGTGTACAATAGTAGTTACATTTCCAATCATCATTACAATTTAGACCAAGAATATTATGATTATAATAAACATATCTATGTGTCGATATTTGTATTTGATGGTTGATTATCATCTACATCATGTTTTAATTGTATAATGGTGTCTTAAGTATACCATGTGATATATTATTTAATTTCTGTGTCAAATAAGGAGGCTTCTTACATAATTATTGGTCTTAATTAGGTTCATACGAGGAGTTCCACTAAGTTTTTGACTCATATCTTAGTGTACATCAAAATAAGGTGATTGTAATTTTTTAAAGGAGGTGCACCTAATTTTAAGGTGTATTATATGTTGAAATTATTTATAAAGGTCTATTAATCTTTATCATGAGTGTTTGGGGTGATGTACAATTTTTTTACTTGAGACCAGTTTACTACATCTTGTTTTCTCATAAAAGGTGACAAAATCAATTGTGAGAAAGAATAGGAAATAAAGAGTTAAAAATCAAACGTAATTGAGAATTAGTTAAATATCAAGAACTAGTCATTGTAACATAGAGATAAATAGATTTATATTCATAGAGATGATCAAGACCCTTCCTTTCTATTATCATAAAAAAAACATAGAGATGAATAGATTTGTATTTAAATTTAATGCTTAATTTTGGTGAAACTCCTAAATCTTATGATACATAATTTTTTTTTATTAGACTGCAGGAATTGGGTAGCACGACCCCCTATAAACTGCAGTGTGCCTGGTAAAAATTTTAACGTGACCGGCGGCGCTGGCGCGACATGCCCTTCGGTACCATGGGGGTGGGGGAGACTAGACCTCATGACCAACCTCTTGCAACAAGAAAGATTTAGCCAGCCGAGCTAGGGCCCCAACCCCTTATGATACATAATTCTTTTTGAAGTAATAAATTTTATTTTATTGTGATAATTTGGGTTATCCACCATATGAAAGTGTTATTTTTTATCATTGTATACATGATTTATTAGTATTTCTGATGTAGGAGCATCGATGGTAACTAGCAATCCTATATCAACAAAAAAGGTGAAATTTTGGTTGTATTTTTGGATTATTGAAATAAATTTATTTTGGCTTGGATTACATGTTGAGGGGTGTAAAATTATTTATCTTAAAATATTTAAACTTGTCAATTAAATTCATTTGCAACTTTGACAAGTTACTCGTGGGTATAAAGCAAAAAGCAATTTTGAAAGCATTTAAATGGCAAAATAATTAAAACCCACTATGAGGCATTGGAAATGGATAAGGGAGTTTCAAAAACATTAAATGTTAATCCCTAAAAAGTAGGGAGTGGGAAATGGACACCCAAGACTTGCCTTGGATCTTTTATTTTTCAGGAGATAAAGAAGGAAGAAAAAATATGCAACATCCTATCTTGACAAGGCTACTAGAAATGAGTTTTAAATGATTTTTAATTAATTTTTGAAGGTTTTAATTTGTAGCAAGAGCATGGTTCATTCCATATTGGAGAGGCCCAAATAAAGCATGTAAAATTAATTTCATGACAAGGAGGAGTAAAATAGGAAAAAACCCATTCTTCAACAATGTGAGTTTGATGAGAAAAGAAAGAGACAGAAAGAGGAATGCGTATCATTCTCTATGAAGGTGTTTTTGGTATGTTGTTATAGGTTGGGACTGATTTACAACAGTCCATAAAATTTTCAAATCAACAGATTGAAGTTACAAAAGTTGCAAGTGAATTTGAAGTGTTGGGAAGTGAGATAGTTTGCAAAGAGCTCACATAGTTGAGCATAGAATGAATTTGAATGATATTTCATTGAATATCAGATCTTTGTAAGGGTTTTATTTTATGTTCATCATTCCATTGATGACTGAAATAATTTGTAATCAGTTTACTTAATAGAGAAAATTATTGGTTTCCTTGTGCAAACAATTTGTTGTGTTTAAGTTGTAATTTCTTCATTTTATTTTAGCTAGTGTGTTGAGAATTTTTAGAGAGGGTTTCAAGTGTGTTAAGCTCTCTCTACATTAATTTCATTCAACCATCTTATGGTATCAAAGTAGACATATTATTTATTTAAATTTTTGAGGATATTGTGAAGAAAGAAGGAATGAAGCAACAAATAAAGGTTATAAAATATCAAAAGATGATAGTGAGGTTAGATCCAATAATTTTTTAATCTAAATGTGGAGCCAACAGTTTGAATGTTAGTATAATTATATCTTTGTGTGAGAACCCTCCAAATCTATGAGTTAGGTAGAGGTTGCATTATATACCTAAAGGAAATAATTAAAGAAAGAAAAGAGCAAAGGAATATTCCAACTCTAAGTTTTTGGTTGTAAGATAATCAAGGTATTGAATATTGATATAACACTAAGTATGAGGAAATCAACATTAGATTTTTGAAGAAGAAATGACGATATTGATCAAATAGAATACTAAATGAGAGATAATTTACAAGAGTGAGTAAGCAAAAGTGAAGGCTAAGTATATCATGATGTAGATATAAATTCCAAAAATGAGGAAAAATATTAGTGGTTAAATGAGATAATTTACAAGAGTGAGTAAGCAAAAGTGAAGATTAAGTATATCATGATGTAGATATAAATTCCAAAAATGAGGAAAAATATTAGTGGTGTATACGAGGAAGTATAAAAGTGAGATATAAAGGTGATTTTTAAGGAAGAGGGTGGATATATTGTTGACCTATGAGTAAATACCTAGGTTGTGAATTTTTAAGATATTAGAAACATTGACAATATTTCAATAAAGGATACTTTATGTGAGTGGATCAAACACCAATATTTGAGGAAATATATGAGTATTTGTGATTTATTTTTTTCATGAAAATTATAGGAATGAATATGAAACCTAGAGTTAGGGATACAAGTTTGGAAAGAATCCCATAAAAGAAACAAGAAAAGATAGAACTGAAGATGAAGAATTTGGTAGATAAGTGGAAAATTTATAGCATAAACTAGTAAGAGGGGATGAAATAAAAGTATATGTGGATAAGAAAGAATAAATAATGAAGGATATATTAGAGTAAGTTGGACTGATGTAGATTAAGGATCTATAATGCATGGTAACACAAAGAGAGAATTAGAGAATATATGACAAGTGAGCCAATATTTAGAATTATGGAAGATAAGTTTCCATATAGGAATGAGATGGTTGTTTAGATCAATGTAAATAATAAACTAATTCAAATTAATATTAATAATTTTTATTATAGAGAATATTGAGGAATTTTTTAATTTGATAAAGCAATTTCAAGCTATATTAGTAAATTTTGAAGTGGATGAAAGAATAAAACCTATGTTGAGTTTGATATAAGTAAATAAAATTAAGGAACAAACAAAAGGGTAGAGATGTATAGAGAATGAGAAGGGTTAGCTAATAAAGAATATCAATATGTTTCTAGGAATGGGATAATAATATTGGTAAAAAACTTGAGATGTATTGTAAAATAAAGAGTGATTAGTATTATTATATAAAAGTTTTAGATATTTGGTGTGTTGGGTTCTAAATCTAAAAGAAGAAATATCTCAAGAGTTGAAGATCAATGCAATAAAGAACCAAAAAGAGTGTGAGAAAAACCTACATGTAGAAGTCATACACGTCACAACCATGAATGTTAACAACAATAGAAATAGAAAATATAGTTAAGTTGAATCATGATAATTATAATTTAAAAGTTGTTAAAGATGTTGTGAAGGTATAAGTTGAAGAAAATATTTTGAGAGATGGGAAAGATAAACTACATAATTTGTAGTTGATTGTAGATAAATGATGAAAAATTACATGGAATCTTAGGATATGTAAGTGAAAACTTATTATATTTGAAAGATACAAATATTTAGAGATTGAAATGAAGAAGAAGAATTGTAAAGATACACACAATATCAACATTGGAGATAACATTATTAAGAAGTTGGTAGATATAGGTCAAGTATCAGATTGAGTTATATAAGTTTAAAATAATTTGAGGAAGAAGGAAATGTAATGTGGAAGCAATCAATGTTAGATTGAAACATTAGAAAATAATATATGTATAAGGATAATATGATAAGTATAATTCTAATAATAAATATAAAGGTTAAAAACATGAAACTTGTAGAAGATGAAAATATTAAAGTTTTTTGGGTTGAAGGAAGATGTTAATTGCTAGATGTAAAGGAATTGAATGATGGGAAAAATTAAAGGCTAAAGAAAATGAAAATAAACTTGAAGACCTAGGTGGACAAAAGAGAACATAATTTATAGAACAAAGAAAATAACTTTCAGTTAGCATATCCAAGATGGCAACTAAAGGTGAATTTTGTGGCTACACAACTAAATTAATATAGATTGTAAGAAAACTAAATAATGATACATAGTATCATTTGAAATTGGTAAAAAATTATATAAATATTATGGATTTTAATGTGTACATTTTTTCCTTTCTCAATGTTTTAGATTAAAATTCATGATCTATCATTAGGAGAGAAATAAAAGAGAAGAGAAATGAATGATTATTAGCAAATTGGGTAGGATAAATAAAGGGGGGGTTAAATGGGTATGAAACCAAGAATACAAGAGGGAAGATGGAGAAGGGAAAACCTATTTTGATTAAAAAATTATAAAGGGTGACAACCAAATTGAGAAGGATAAAACAATAACATTAAAATAATAATAAATCAAAGATTAAAAAGAAGAATTAAAAATATTTTCTTAGAAATAACCAAATATATATAATAATAGTATATTAATAGAATAATAATAATTATATATATAATAACTATACATATTTAGTCAATATTGGCATGGTGTGGTGGTTTAAAGGTGGCATTGTTGTTCTTGCCACCAAGGTTCAAACCCCATTGGGGTGGTATTATTGAGTGGTTATATTGGGGATGATGTGCCTCATTTATGACCTCACCAGTTCATAGCTCAGATTCAAAAGCGTCTACCCCTTAAATAAAAAAAACTATACATATTTAGTAAATTAAATGGAAAATAGAAAAGAAAAACCCAAAGAATAACAAATAAAATTGAAAGAAAGGAGAGGAGAAAGGTTTATATATATATACATATATATACACTGCAACAAATCCCAATGATTAGCTCCCTTTTTTGCTTCCACCCACTATTTTAATGTATTATTCTCCTTTTTTTGAAAAAGTCGATGCTATTTATCGGGCTGGCACCATTTTTGGCATTTTTTGCGTCGATCAGGACAAGTAGGCGCTAATTAGTGCCAGATTTAGCACCAAGTTTAGCGTCGAGTTTAGCACCGGGTTTAGCACCAAATTTAGCACCAGATTTAGTGTCAGATTTAGTATCGAATTTAGCATCGGATTTAGCGCCAGATTTAGCACCGAATTTAGACAGTGGCATATCGATAAGAGATATTAACTTGTCTCATCGACACCGACAACCAGCATCAGAGGAACATAAGATCTAATGTTGATGAGACATTGAGATATTGGTAAGACAAATAAGATTGTCTCATCGACACTCTTCAAGTAATGATCAAAATCATACACCGCTATACCGTCGGGAAGGTGAGCAACATATGTGGTAGAGCGGTATACACTGCAACCTTGCTACTAGAAGGCTTCCGTAGGGTGGTGGTATACCGTGCTACTACCTGATAGTTAGAATCCTCTCACGGCATGGCGGTATACACCACACTACCGCCAGGCAGTAAGAAATCTCCTGCAGTATGGCGGTATTAGGTTGTCCGATTTAGCGTCAGATTTAGATAGTGGCATATCGGTAAGAGATATTAAATTGTCTCATTGACACCGAAAACCAACATCAAAGGAACATAAGATCCAATGTCGATGAGACATTAAGATATCGGTAAGACAAATAAGATTATCTCATCGACACTCTTTAAGTAATGATCAAAAGCATACATCGCTATACCGTCGGGAAAGTGAGCAACATATGCGGTAGAGCGGTATACACTGCAACCCCACTACTAGAAGGCTTTCATGGGGTGGCGGTATACCGTGCTATAGCCAGACAATTAGAATCCTCTCATGGTATGGCTGTATACACCACACTATCACCAGGCAGTAAGAAATCTCCCGTGGTATGGCGGTATACTGTGCTACCACACCTCTCTCACAATCATCCAGTGGTATAGAGATAAAAGCATGAACTTAACACTTATGAATTTAATAGATAATAGTAATTTTTTATTATAAAATATATGTATTTTGTTTTCTAAATTTGTTTGAATATTAAAAGATTTAATGATTAAACATATTTGAGTTTTTTCACATCAATATTTTTGCCGCCATGATGAGTTAGAACAAAATACCCAAGCCCTAATTTTTAACTCTCATTTTCACTTGGTTTTTTCAAGCTCCCTTGCCCTGCACATGCCACCATCATTAGAGTTTGAAACCTCGAGCTTTCTGAAGGAGTATTTGCCAAATTTCTCACTGATTTTGAGAGTTTTCTTCACAAAATTTTATGTTGAGGCTGAATCAGGTAAATCTTTCATGGTTCATCATTTGTTTCCACTTATCTGAATGCATTTTCAAAGACATTCCTTCTCGAATTCTCATGCATTTTTCTCTTGCTTTACTCTATCGATGCCTTTCTTGTCTTGAGACTGACATTAAAGCACTTTTGGAGCTCTCATTTCTTCGAACAAGAAGTTGAGTAAGTTTCTATGCACCATTTCTTTGTATCTTACCTCTATTTTCTGTCAAAACAAGTTCGATTTGGACTCAATAGATACAAACGACTGGGTGTTTTATTTCTACCATGCATCCTTATTTTGTAACCCTTCTATCTTGGCTCATCTTCTTTGGACTTAGCTCACTAACAAAAGAAATGAAAAAAAATCATGCTCTCCATATTTGGTTTGATCAAAGGATGATTTTTTTTTTATTTCTGCATTTTTTCTCTTTCCTGCTGATAGCTTGGTTGCGACCTCTCTAGAATATTTTTCTATTTCCAAAAAGAACAGAGTGTAAAATTTTCTTTATTATATTTTTGAGCCTCCTTCATGGCTCCATGATTATGGTTGCAAGCTCTATTCAATGGCATCTTGGGTTTGTCTTTGATCTCGGTTTTTACAAAAACCCGTGAATCATTTTACTTGGCAACTTTGGAAGAAAAGAGTTATGTATTCGACCGCCATGATGAACTAGGGTTTGAGAATTCTCCATGCATTTTTCAATTGATTCCTCCATGCTTGGGGTTGAAATCCTCCTGCAACTGGATGGTAAGTTGCTTCTTGAGTGTTCTATAGAATTTTCACTCGATTTTCGAAGGGTTTCGAGGCTTCATGTCCGTGACCTCTCTAATTTTTTTGATGCATTCTTCTCTTCATTTCTGTTGTGGAAGCTTTGCTTGCTCTTGGATTCCATGATTGAGGTTTCTGAAGCTTCCCATGGTGAAAAATAACTTGCATATTCAATGAAAACAAACAAACTCGAGCTCAGGTAAGCTCTATGTCGATGTATACCTTGATTTTCTCTTTTGTTTTTTGTGAATCAAAGCTCATTTCGAGCTCTTGCCATTCAACACAATGGAAAAAATGCTTTGCTTTCTATGTTTTCATGCTTCATTCTTGTATGCTTAGTCTTTGGTCTTTCTGTAAGAAAAATGAAAAACCCTCTATGGAACTTGTATTTTCTTTAGAAGATAGTATTTTATGTACAACAATAAAAGAAATACCTTTGTTCATGGTTGTGGCCATGCTTGCATTTAGTTTTCATTTCCATAAGCATTTTCTTAAAAGGAAATATGACAGTGCTCCTTCATTTCTAGGTATTTATCTATTTTTGAGGGTTTGTTTCACATAGGTCGAGGCTCTATATTTCCTTTCTTGGATAAAATGAATACTTAAATCTTAATCTTCTTTGTCATCTGTTGATTTAAATCATAGCATCATTATGCATGACTGATATAGGCTTTCATGAACCTTTTGAGTTACATACACTTTTTGCATACTTTAATCTTATGTAGCCTTTAAAAGTGGAAATGGCACTGCATTACCTTATATTTATGGTAGCTTGTATTTGAATGAACAAAGTTCTTGCCA
Organism: Sequoiadendron giganteum; assembly: GCA_007115665.2. Classification (NCBI taxonomy): domain Eukaryota; kingdom Viridiplantae; phylum Streptophyta; class Pinopsida; order Cupressales; family Cupressaceae; genus Sequoiadendron; species Sequoiadendron giganteum. The sequence goes on from CM021102.1 coordinate 322,422,597, forward strand.
TGTCCATAATCTCTTTCCAACATCATTACTATCAACTTTTGTATCACTTTATGCTTCATTTAGTTCTATCACTTTGCAATACTTCACATGTATCTTTTCACGCTGTTACTAGCATGATGAGTTGCTTTACCAAGTCTGCCCTTGACATGATTACCAAGAAATCCTTCTCAAAGGCAGCCCTTCATGATTGTCCTACATTCATTTGTAGAATCATTGGTATCTCCTCAAACCATCATGCATTGGTTGTTTATCAAAGTGTGCACTGTAGTTGTTTGTGAATACTCATTGTATCAGTAGCAAGATGATTACCAATGCATGTTAGTTACTCATCTGCATCAATGTGCTTTCCTTCTCATGCATTGCTCTTTGAGACAACATACTGACATGATGGCTTTGGCCTTGCATTCAATTGTTTACCTTGTGTTGCTCTATGTAACTCATGATAGATCTTGATAGCTCTTGATAACCTGTAAGACCTCATTGAGTAACTTGACCATAATGATTATCCATAATTGAACGTGATGCATATGTGCTTCAATGTTCATAATATCATAGAAATCATCTATTTCTCGAGAAGAGACAAACTATTTCATTTTTGAATGATTGTTATCCTTGTTCTTGTTCCCTTCTTTTCTGGCTCTTTGAAAATGTTGACAATGAAATACAACTCATATCAAATTATTAAAATGGACTTTGGATCCAACTTAAGAAGATTGAAAGACATATCCAACAGAGTAATATTTCCAAGCAGCCTATTGTTTGATTCATTGTGAAAGATGCATAGCAACTTTCTTGATAATTCACACCATTTTGTTGCATCTTTTGAATCTGATGATGAAAGTTGATCAACTGGTATGATTTCATATTGATTTAATGCATCAAGAATAGGATTATCATTGATTTTATCAAGTTTCTCAATTTCCTATCCCTCCTAAAACACAAGGGAAGCTTGCTGGGCTCAACCCTCGTGGGAGCCACAATTTACTCCACATGCTATAATCAGCTGAAACAAAATAGTAACAAAGTTATGTCCTATATCTGCACAAAGAGAAAACATGTTAGATAAATAGAGCATATGATAGATGTGTTTGATAACTCTATTTCTTTCTTGGACATCTATGATATGCTAGCTATTTTAATGTTTATAAGGATTAGATTATATGTTTACAAATGTTTTCCTATGTACTGATTGGTGATCCTTCATTGCTCTAACCAACTTCTTCTCACAAATGCAAGGAAACTTGGAGTAGCAGGGGCAAGTGACAACTGGAGGGGCAGGAGGACTAAAGCTGATGCAAGACAACTCAACTGGGATTCGTCATTCAAAATGACAGGTCCCCCTTCTTTACATATGCATTTCCTTTTATCTGTAAATGTATAGTTTTTTCTTTATATGCATAAAAAATATTCAGTCCCTCGACTTGTGAGGGACACTATACACTTATGGTTATCAATAAAGACTACCTTTGCAATAAATGTTGACTCTCTTTTCTATTGTATGCAATTCCCTTAATCAAATAATGTTGTTTTTTGATACTCTCTTTTATGCACATGGATGAAACTTAGTAGAAAATGATATGTGCCTTTTATTGTTTAAATGAAAACACAATCATAAGTCTACTTGATTTAGTTGGAAGAAAAATCAGGTAACAATAATTATCTTGTTATTTAATCATATGAGTTAAATAATTAAATTACTTACTCTATAATCATATGAGTTATTTAAGAGGCGTGATATATTTAACTAATTAAATTGAAATAAAACATATTATTTAATTTACTTACTCTATAATCATATGAGTTATTTAAGTGGCATGATATATTTAAATAATTAAATTGAAATAAAACATATTAAATTAATAAATGGAAGCAAAAAAAGAAGCACTTTTAGAAGAAAAAAAGGAAGCAACAATGGAAGCCAAACTAGAAGCAAACCAGAAGCAATCTTGGAAGAAAAATTTGGCGTTCTCTAGGAAGAAAAAATAGAAGCAATTCAGGTAGCAAACAAAGAAGTAATAATGGAAGCAATTTTCGAAGCAACAAAAGATGCAATAATAGAAGCCATATTAGAAGAAACAAAAGACACAAAAATGGAAGCAAAGCTAGATGCAAGAAGTGACATTATATCGAAAGCAAAACTGGAAGTAAAATTGGAAGCAAAATTGGAAGCAAAACTGGTGAAAGGAAAAGTAGAGGTGCGGAATATGCTTTCCTAACGCTAAAACCTCAGAGGAGAATTGCAAAAACCATCATTTAAAACAACAAAAGAAAAAAAACATACACAAAGATCACACCAGATATGTACGTGGGAAAACCCTTACGGGAGAAAAACCCACCACACCAAGTCAAGTCACTTTGTATTATAGTAAACAAATTACATACAAAGTTACAGACCTCACTCTCTGATCATTAGCTCATAGCAATAGACTTTAGTTCGAGTACACTCACTGTTACAATGTTATTACAACATACAATGAATTTTTTCTCACTGTCACCTTAGTCACTATACCAATCTTTCGATTGTTACATGTTACAATCAACAACCAATGGGGTGTATTTAATTACACGCCTCCCTGACAAGCAATTTGATATTTGATCAAACCGCTTTGCAATCATGCATCGAGCCGCCCCAACATTTAATTTTGTTTCAGATAAAAACCTAAATTTGGGCTCTATCAACCGATGAAACAAATCTTACAGTTAATGCATGTATATTGCTTCCACAGATTTAAAAAATTCGGCCAATCATGTTGATTTACAACGGTGATGTAAAATCAACGAATGTAATCATGCCACGTGTTGCAACGTCATTCATTCACCACCTTATCTGTCGAGTCAGATCAATCAATCTATGTCTGCGAGCTCATTTAACCGCGCTACCGCGCCAAGCATCATAGGCACTCATGGTATGGCAGTGCCACCACGCCACTGCGATATGGCTGAAAGACCACCACAATATGGCGGTGTCACCGTGGTACCGCTCCAAGGTTGACATCCCTCTGCGGTATGGCGATGCCACCGTGTGACCGCTAGCCATTCCAAAAAACCTCATGGTATAGAGGTAACTGTCCACTTCGACCGCCACGGTTTCACCGTGCTACCGTCGTGCAACAAGGATCCTTTTGTGGTATGGTGGTAACACCGCCCAACTGCCAGGTCATCTGAAATCCATCGTGGTAAGGAGGTAATTGTTTGTCTACCTGACCGTCACCCTTCACCGCATCACCACCAATTCAAGAAATGAACTTTGCGGTATGGCGGTTACACCACCAAACAGTGAGGAGTCTGCCGCAGTATGGCAATAACACCGCCCAACCATCGAGAAGATAAAGGAGGCCTGTGATAAGGAGGTAAACCATGTAATCATGCCTCTTGTGAAAGCTTCCAGCGGTGCAGTGGTAAAGACACAATCAAAAGGCAATTTCGCCAAGTCTTCAAGAGGTTCCAAGCCAGTAATTTGAGGCACAGTTTTCCAACAAGCTCCCACTTGACGAAGACTTATTGGCTTTCTCCAGACTTTGAATTTTATTGACGATCATAGGCCCCAAGGCCCATTGAACTTGCACACCACCTGAACTGGTCTATGCTCACTGGCTTTGTCAACACATCAACAATATTCTTCAGTGTATCCACCTTCTCTAAGGAGACCCTTCCATCCTCCACCATATCTCTCACAAAGTGATACTGCACATCGATATGCTTCATCTTGGCATGGAAAGTTGGATTTTTTGCCAGAAAAATGGCACTCTGACTGTCACAACAAATATTAATCTACCTTGCATCAAAACCAATATCAAAACACAAACGAATAAGCCAAACAACTTCTTTGCAGGCATGTGTTGTTATGTATTCTGCCTCTGTAGTGGATAAAGTGGCTACATCTTGTCGCTTGCTCATCCAACTAATTGCACTGCCATTTAACATGAAAATATATCCACTGGTGGATCTTCTACTGTCAATGTCCCTTACCCAATCAGAATCCACATATCCACAAATGCTGAGAGTTCTTTATGATCCAACCAAATTGCCATGGTAACACAAAGCACATATTGAAGTTCCCCTCAGATATCTAAACACTCTTTTCACAGCATCCCAATGTGTCCTTCTTGGATTTTCCATAAATCAACTAAGTACTCCCACTGCTTGGGCAATGTTTGGCCTTGTACAGACCATTGCTTACATTAAACTGCCAACAAAACTTGCATAAGGCACCCTGGTCATATCCTCCATCTCAGTAGAATATTTTGGACAATCTTCAACAGATAGCTTTGTTTCCTGCAAAACTAGAACAACTAACTGCTTGCAATCATTCATACCGAATCTCTCCAGAATAGTGTTAATATACTTACTCTAGCTAACCCAATGCTTTCTGTCCTTTTTGTCCCTAGTTATTTCCATCCCCATAATATACCTTGTTGCACCTAGATCTTTCATTTCGAACTTTGCAGACAATTGAGACTTAAGATCAAAAATCATAGTCTTACTATTTCCTATGAACAACATATCATCCACATACAAGGTAATAATAAGCACAAGATCATTTTTAGATTTTTAATACACACAATGATCAGATTTTGATCTCACAAATCCCATTGATGGCACAAAGGTGTCAAACTTTTGGTACCACATTCTAGGCGATTATTTCAAACCATACATAGATTTTTTTAACTTGTAGACCAGGCTTTCTTTACCTTTTTCAATGAAGTGCTCAAGTTGGGACATATAAATCTCTTCTTCCAGCTCTCCATGGAGAAACGATGTTTTCACATCCATCTATTCAATCTCTAAGTCATATGCAGCTACAAGTGACAATATAAATCTGATAGATGTTAGCTTAGCTACAGGGGAAAATATTTCTCCATAATCAATTCCTTCTACCTGGGAATACCCCTTTGCAACCAGCCTCGCTTTATACTTTTCAGCACTGCCATCTAGATCAGTCTTCTTCTTAAATACCCATTTACAACCAACAAGATTTCTCCCTTCAGGCAAAGGTACCAAATCCCAGGTTTCATTCTTTTTCAATGATTTCATTTCTTCATTCATAGCTTCCAACCAGGAATTTGAATCAAACATGTTAATTGCTTCTTTCACAGTCCTAGGCTCATCAGTGCTAGTAATTAAAGCATAGGCACAGTTTGAATCCAATATAGAGAAACCATACCTATAAGGTTGATGTCTTTCACGTGTAGACCTTCTCATTGGCTAAGGTTGTGGTTCTTCTTCTTTAGAACTCTCAGAGCTGTTGGAACTCTCCTCAGTTTCAGGTACACCATATAGTTCCTCTTTTTCTAGAGTTTGAGGAATTTCAACTACATCATTCTTCTTTTCTCTTTGATCTATCTCTAACTATGGATCAACTATTGAAGGCTTCAGCTCATGAAATATTACACTTCTGCTATATAAAACCTTCTTAGTATCAGGATTCCAAAGCTTGTATCCTTTCACACCAACGCCATAGCCAATGAAGATACATTTAACAACCTTGTTCTCCAACTTAGATCTTTTCTCATTAGATACATATGCATATTCCTCACAACCAAAGACACGAAGATGTCTCAGAGAGGGATTCTTACCAGACCACGCTTCCAAAGGTGTCTTATCAACAAGAGCAGAGCAAGGAGAACGATTTACCGGGTAACATGTTGTAGCCACAGCCTCAGCCCAAAAATTCTGGTCTAGACCAGCACTTCTCAACATACTCCTCGCCCTTTCTATTAGCGTCATGTTCAACCTTTCAGCAACTCCATTTTGCTGTGGAGTATAAGGTGTAGTTTTATGCCTTTTAATCCCATGGTCTTTGCAATATCTTTCGAAATCTGTAGAACAAAACTCGCCGCCATTATCCATCCTCAAGCATTTGATTTTCTTTCCACTTTAATTCTCTACCAAAGTTTTAAATTCTTTAAATCAACTTAACACTTCTGATTTACTCTTAAGAAAGTATATAAATGCCCTTCTCGAATAATCATCAATAAAAAAAACATAATATCTAGACTTCAATAATGAAGGAACATTCACTAGACCAAATACATCAAAATGAACATAATCTAGTACACCAGAAGATTTATGAGGACTCGAATAAAATGAAACATGATGTTGCTTACCATAAATGCAGTGTTCATAGAAATTGAACTCAAGGTTGCAATCAACAATCCCTTCAACAATATTTTTATTTTTCAAGTTTTTTAAACCTTTCTCACCTATGTGACCGAGTCTATGATGCCATAGATGGTCTTCTTTGTTGGAAGTTTCACCTCCAAGGAATTTGCATCCAGAGGAGCTTTGCCTGAATTTACAGAGACGCTGTTACATTGAACAAGACATGCATCCATCTTGTACAGAGTGCCATTTCTTACACCCTTAGCCAACACCATTATGCCTCTAGCCATCTTACATCCTTTACTCGAGAAAGAAACTTCCACACCGGCATCATTAAGCTTATTGATAGAAAGAAAGTTACAAGACAAACCTGGTATGTGTAGTACACTACCAATCCCTTTGATTCTTCCGTCAAGGAATTGTATTTTGACTCTTCCACGACCAACAATCTCCAGTGTTGAATCACTTGCCAGGTACACCTTTCCACCATCATACTTTTCATACTTTTCATACTTAATGAACCACTCTCTGTGAGACGTCATGTGGAAAGATGCACCTGAGTCAACCAGCTAGACATCATCTAATGCCTGAGTCGCCAAGGCTGTAATGAAGGTATCTGCATCACTCTGAGAAGAGTCATTGTCCGAAGAGTTATTATTCTTCTTCTTCTCCTTACAATCCTTTTGGATATGACCAGGCTGCCCACAGTTCCAACATTTCACCTTGGACTTTTTACCAAAATAATTTGATCTCCCCTTAGATTTGGATGTAGGCTTCTTGTCCTTCTTCTTGCCTTTCTCCTTCGATCTACCCCGAACAACAAGGGCCTCTTTGGCCATCTCTGAAGACTTCCTCTGCATTTCTTCTGACAACAGTGAAGCAACTATGTCTTCCATCTTGAAAGTAGTTTTTGTACTTCCAATAGCCATTACCAGATGGTCCCAAGTGTCAAGTAAGGAACATAATAGAAGCATGCAACGATCCTCCTCCTCTATCTTCACACCCACAAATGACAACTGAGCAACACTCATATTAAATGAGTTTAGATGGTCTGCAACAAATGCTCCTTCTTCCATTTTCAAGGAGTACAACTTCTTCCTCAAGAATAACTTATTCACCAAAGACTTTCCCTGATAAATGTCACCAAGCCTCCTCCATAATGAAGCCGCAGTCTTCTCCTAATGGACATTCAAGAGTGCAAAATCGGCCAGACAAAGTCTTATCAAACCTCTAGCTTTTCTATTTGCAAGATCCCAATCTTCTTGCTTCATACTTTGTGGCATTGTTCCAGACACAACAATCTAGAGGTCTTTATCCACCAACAAGTCTTCCATTTTGAGTTTCCACAACTCAAAATTTCTGCCATTGAATTTTTCTATTTCTACTCTCCTTGGAGTACTCGCCATCTCAAACAGAAAATGGTTCTCACTTTGCAAGACTCCCACTAAAATAGGATTAGCACAAAAAACCAACCCTACTAACAAGGATAACACAACTAGCCTGGCTCTGATACCACTTGAAAGGAAAATCAGAGGTGTGGAATACACTTTACTAACGCTAAAACTTTAGAGGAGAAGTGCAAAAACCATCATTTAAAACTTTCTTGCGTTTAAGATGCACAAACACAGTATAACAAGAGCAACAGAAAAAAATAAAAAAATACACAGAGATAACACCAAATACGTGGGAAAACCCTTATGGGAGAAAAACCAACCAAACCAAGTCAAGTCACTTTGTATTATAGTAAACAAATTGCATACAATGTTACAAACCTCACTCTCTAATCGTTAGCTCATAACAACAGACTTTAGTTCGAATACACTCACTATTACAATGCTATTACAACATACAATGATTTTTTTCTCACCGTCACCTTAGTCACTATACCAATCTTTCAACTGTTACACGTTACAATCACGCATCGGGTCACCCCAACATTTAATTCTATTTAAGAGAAAAACCTAAATCTGGGCTCTGTCAACCGATGAAATAGATCTTACAGTTTATGTATGTATATCGCTTCCACAGATTTAAACATTCGGCCAATCATGTTGATTTACAATGGCGATGTAAAATCAACGAATGTAATTGTGCCACGTGTTGTAGTGTCATTCGTTCATCGCCTTGTTTGTCGAGTCAGATCGATCAAACTATGCCCGTGAGCTCCTTTTACCGCACTACCGTGCCAAGCATCATAGGCACTCACAGTATGGCAGTGCCACCGTGCCACTACAACATGGTCGAAAGACCATCGCAATATGGCGATGTCACCACGATACCACTCCAAGGTTGACAGCCCTCTGCAGTATGGCAGTGCCACCACATGACCTCTAGTTGTTCCAAACAACTTTGTGGTATAGAGGTAACTATCCACTATGATTGCCATAGTTTCATCGTGCTACCACCGTGCAACAAGGAGCCTTTTATGGTATGGCGGTAACACCGCCCAACCGCCAGATTGTCTGAAGTCCACCATGATAAGGAGGTAACTACTCTGTCTGCCTGACCATCGCCCTTCACTGCATCACCGCCAAGGCAAGAAGTGAACTATGCGGTATGGCGGTTACATCGCCCAACCATCAGATAGTGAGGAGTTTACCGCGGTATGGCGGTAACACTACCCAACTGTTGAGTAGATAAAGGAGGCCTATGGTAAGGAGGTAAACCATGTAACCATGCCTCCTGTGAAAGCTTCTAGCGGTAAAGGCACAATCAAAAGGCAATTTCGCCAAGTCTTCAAGAGGTTCCAAGCCAGTAATTTGAGGCACAGTTTTCCAACAACTAGAAGCAAAATTGGAAGCAAAACCGGAAGCAAAACTGGAAGCAAAATCGGAAGCAAACCTGGAAATAAAAACGAAAGCAAACGTGAAAGCAACACAAGAAGCAAAACCAAAAGCAAAATTGGAAGCCAAACTGGAAGCAACAAAATTCAGCGCTAAACCTAGTGCTAAATCTGGCGCCGAAGTGAGCATACCATTTTGCGCCAAGTTTTGTGCCAATAGAAGTGCCCAATTCATGAAATCAAATGCACTAAAATCTGGTGCTAATTGCCTATTTTGTTGTAGTGATATATGTGTATGTATATATATATATATATATATATATATATATATATATATATATATATATATATATATATATATATATATATGCATATACATATACATATACATATTTTGTATTAATAGTTTATGCATAGTTACATCATGAGCACCAGAATGTTACAGTAGTAATAACCAGTCACCTAGGGACTGAAAAGCTATAAGTATCATCAATTATACCAGACTATTATAGCAGTTATAAAGGAGAGTATACCAACAAATTACAATAGTTACAATCAACTAGATGTGTCTAATGAATTCATTGAGTATAGGAAAAATTACAAGAGTTGTCATAAACAAAACAACAGTTCTCATCAACTAACAGTCAATTGTCTCCTTCAAGGTTCTTGCTTTCGCTTTCATCTTGCATGAAACCCCAGTTTAGTAAGTTGTCAATGGCGTTAAGTTCATCACTGGAGTAGATTTCTTCAATCTCTAGGTTTTGGCTTGTGAATAGCCTAGGGCCTCTTTCCTCACTAAGAACTTTCCTTTTCTTGATTTGTTTATTATACTCCATTTTGAATGCCTCAAGTGCCTGTAGAAAAATTGATAGATTTGGTTGTCCTTGCTTCCATGAGTGCCCGTCTTTGACTTCATTAAGATGGAACAACACTATCTCATCTCAAAAGAGCTTAAATAACTTACTTTCTACAATCTCCATAGCACTGACTACTTGCAAGGCAATGTTATAAATAGTGGGTCTCTTAGTTGACTCGGTAAGTATCCTTCACACCCCACTATACTTGTCCTCATTCCTTTCCTTCCATATAAACCATAGGATCTCATAAGAGAGAATAAACCAAAATATTTGTAAGTCTTTATTCAAATTTTTATTAAAACCCAATAGAATTTCTTTCCAATCAATTTTACCATTATTTTCCCAAATTTCCAACTCATTGCAGTATAAAATCTAGATCTCATTAGCAAAAAACAATCAAAGAAAATATGATACACAGTCTCTAGCACCCTACACAGGCTACAAATTTCAATGTCCAAATTGTTCAATTTGTAAGGAACGTTTTGCAAAATTACCAGCCATCTAAAATAATTATTTTTTGCATCAATAGCTTTATGCCACAGAGAGTAGAAGGCATTATTCTAGACTTTACAATCATAATTAGTATTTCATATTTTAAGGTAGCCAGTTGGGGTGGTAGATTTTAACAACTCTTTATACATAAGCTTGGTTTTGACATCATGCAGGGAGAGGCAACCCTTCCAGAGGACCTCAAGAGGCTTGTCAACCCAACTAGTAGGATCTAGACTTCAAGAGGCTTGTCAACCCAACTAGTAGGATCTAGTAGGATTAAGACTTGGGATCCAACTTTGGCAAGCTTCTCTCAAGACGGAGTATGTTATAAAACTAGAGGGGGGTAGTTGAAATTCCATCCTTAACTGGTCCCATTCAATCAAGACTCTATCCTTAATGATTTCATTGAAGGTCTTGACATCGGCTTGAAACCATTTCTTAGTAGAACAACCTTGCAATAGGGCAAGTGGCTTACCTTTATCCTCAAAGTTCCACCAAATGGACCTACTAGGATGGATCAGGCTATTGTTGAGGCTAGTTAAGGGAAGATAATTGAAGTTACACCTAACCTCTTCCCAATCCTTCTAGATACTCCTAAATATAGGGGAATCGACAAGTAGCATTGGGAACTTGGTGATGAGGAGATCACTAAAAGGTAGGCCCTTCCAAGATTTAGCCATTTCGGGGACAACAAGAGAGATGTTATTCCTTATTAAAACTTTCCAAGGCTCATGCCCCTCAAGGGCCTTAAATATCCATGTAGAAACTAAAGCAATGCCATGTTTCCTAAGATATTTGAGTCCAAGACCTCTATTATACTTATCCAGACAACACCATTCCCACTTGACAGAGTGGAGCTTCCTCTTTCCTTTACCATCGGACCAAAGAAACCTTTTGATCCTCTTATGTACTTCATTGACTTGGTAACTATTGAAGAACCAAACAAAAGAAAATAGAGTGTGTAGGAAGAAAGGATCTTTTGACATACTTTCATTTTGCTAGCAAGAGAGAGGAACTGCTTGCTCCAACTGTCCAATTTTTTCTTAATTTTTCATTTTAGCCATAACTACATTTCTTTGAGATTTGGAGAGACAAAATGGTATCCCTAGATACCGCACCTGCTTATTAGGGCCACCCCACTGAAGATCAAACTTATGAAGCCACAAGGGAGGGTGTTCCTACCACCCAAGCACCACAGATTTAACTTTTGAAATCTTAGCACCAGAGGCCAGGGAGAAGAGATCAAGCTTGGCCATGAGATTATCAAAGTTCTCTTCCACAAGATGTAGAAAGATGGAAGTTTCATCAACAAATTGAATGTTCAGGAGTTCCTTATTATGAGGAAGAGTCAACCCTCTCACTTTGGGAGAGGTACAAGTAGTGAAAAGCATAAGAGGAAATCATAAAGAGGGCGGGAGCAATTGGACGACCCTACCTAATGGACCTCTCAACCCGAAAAACCTCAATTATAGAGCCATTAACTTCCACCTATTCAGAAATATCCTTCAATAAGACACTAATAATGTTAGATAACTTTTCAGGAAACCCAAAGGCCTCAAGAGCCATTTTGAGGAAAGGCCATTCCACTCTATCATAGGCCTTCTCAAAATCAAGGAGCAAAATTGCAACATCCTAGTGTGAGTGCCTTGCCCAATCCAAGGCTTCCCAACTGGTCAAAAGGTTCTCAAGAATATATCTTCCTTCGATGAATCTAGTTTGAGTTGAGTTAATGAACTTGGGGAGAATATTTGAGAGTCTTAGTGCTAACACCTTCGCAAGCACTTTATAGGACACATTCAGTAGTGTGATGGGTCTCCAATTCCTTATCAATGTCTTGTCACCTTCTTTAGGTAGGAGTTTGATGAGTCCTTGGTTGATGCCATTGCTTAAGGAGTCTTTGGAAATGGCCTCCTCATAGACCTGGAGTAAGTCTTCACTTCTCTAATCAATGAACACCTTATAAAATTCAATCGGTAGTCCATCAACACTAGGGGAATTGTCCTTATTCATAGAGTTGATTGATTTCTTTATTTCTTCTTTAGAGATACCAACAGAGAGTTGGGTAAATTCTTCCTTGGAGATCTTGGAGGGTATAAGGCTTTTAACCTTATTTTTGGCCTGAGTACAGGGCCTTCCAAGGTCCTATGACTTGAAAAGATCTTGATAAAACAGATTGAACTGTTGAAGGATTTCCTCTTGATTAGAAAAAGTGACACCATTCTGACAGATTTGGTCAATTTTCTCTTTTACCCCTTTTTCCTTAATGAGCCTGAAGAAATTTTTTGACCCCTTATCCCCATGTCTAAGCCAATTGAGTTTGGCCCCGACTTTTAGGCCTTGAATATTTTTGGCCTGCAAATTCCTAAGTGAGCATTTAGCTTGGTTCAACTTTTCATATAGCTACCCATCCGTAGGGTTCTATTGAATACTTAATTCAACATCAAGGAGTTCATCTTGGAGGTGACCTTCCTCCCTCGTTCTGTCCATTGCTTTCTTTTTTCCAATAGTCTAGAAAATGATTCTACAGACTTTGGCATTCTGATTCCATCTCTGAATAGGGTCAACATCTTTTAGCATCCATTTATCCACCCCTCTTAGGGTATAAATGGCATCTAAGAACTCTTGGTCCTTCAAGAGGTTGGTATTCAAGATAAATTTGTCTTTGTTTTTGGAATTGATTTTGATTCCACTATTAAGAATGATCTTTGCCTTGATTGGGTAGTGGTTAGAGAGGGTGTAGGGGTGCACCCACACTTTGTTTCCTTCATTGAAGGGCTCAAAAATAAAGAGGTCCTTGTTAGCATAGAACCTATCCAATCTACAATATATCCTATTGTCCCCTTTTTGTACATTCCACCATGTAAACTAGACAATATTCCTTTCTTTTTACATTCCTTCCAATAGATCAATGACATTGAGCTTGATCCTCATTCTTGACCAAAAATGCTTCTCATTTCCTTTCCAATCCATGTCTATGCCACCCTTTTTGTCTTCTTGATTCTCAACCATGTTAAATTCACCACCAAGGACCCACAAGATATCAGGGAGGTCGGTTAACCACTTCCACAACCTAACCCTCCCAAGATAGCCATTGGGAGCATAAATAGAACAAATGCCAAATTTATAATCACCCCTCTGAAAGATAGCCCAAGCAACTCTATTGCAAGGGGATATACCATAATCTCTTAGAAAGGGTTTCCATCTATTTATCATCAAAATGGCAACCCCCACTCCCTTTTTCATGTTGGGAGGCAATGTAGGTGGAATTACCCCAGATAAACGTTAGATTGGTTTCCAATGCAAAGGCAACAACTTTGGCTTCTTGAAGGATAACGAAGTCCTTATTTGGCTCCAAGTTGAGGAACCTCCTCGCAACATATTTTTTGTTTGGGGACTCCAAACCCCTGACATTCCAAGAATTACAATTAATTATCATTAGAAACTTTGAGAGGAGAGGCCTCTTTAGTGTTCTTGAACATTTCAAAGAATCTAATTGCATTCTCTTCACCCTCAAGTCATTTGGGAGAGGAAATTTCCAAAACTATACTAGTTTTTTTCCACTTCCCTTTCATGCCACCCAAACTACACTTTTTGATGGCTAGGGTGCTACCTTTTTTTGGCATCTTTTCTTAGGCTCATTAGGAGGAAGAGGGATGTTCTTAGAAATTTACAACTCCATCTCAATTAAAGATCTACCTTCATTTATAGGGACCTCGAGGTCCACAAGCGTGGCTGGTAGAGCTTGGTCTTTAGGGTCCTTAAGTCTTTTAGGGGTCTCCTCATCATCAGGTTTGCCAATACTATTAGCAGGCTCGCCAGTTGGGTTGGACTTGTCCAGAGGGCCTCTAGAAGGCTCTGAATGATCAACAAACCATCTTTTGACCAAGTTAGTGAGGGAATCAAGAGATTCCTTCAGCGGAGAGGGGCAAGTACCATCACTCTCCCCCATCGGAGGCTCAACAACCACAACCACACTGGGAATCTTGGGAGAAGGTTTAGCAGAGTTAGGTATAAAACAACCAGAATTGGGGATGATGGTTTCCTCATCAACCATTACCCCATTCACAAAAGTCTTTATAACTTCAACCTTGTTATTATTTTTAAAAGAATCGCCTTTTTTTTTAACTTTCAAAAGCCAGTTGCTGAGTATTTTTCTTAACACATCCATAGCTAGAATCAATACGGTTAATATTCTCAACTAAAGTAGAGGCGGGAGGTCTAGATCTAGAAAGGGGAGAGGAGACAACTGGGGGTGGGGTGACATCAACAGAGGCTCAAAAATATTATGAGTGAAGACCTCATTCTAGGCACAAGCAGAGGAAGAAGGAAGGGGGAAAACACAATTTTAGAGGTAGAAGGGGAGGACCGAGGACAAGCAAAAACAAAAGGGGGGGAGAAGAGGAAGCCTTGAAGGGTGGACGAGGGCAGGGGCAGGGAGAAAATGAAGAGTCAACAACGAGGCTAGGGGGGAAGCTTTATTTGAAGGATGCAAATCGACATTAGAAGCAGGGCCACTAAGGTTTACAGAACCGAAGGAAACATGAATCAAAGGGCAGTTCCTTCGCAAGTGCCCTTCTCTGTGGCACAAATAGCAAGGCCCCAAGCCCCCGAGGACTTCCATGGGGCAAAGATGAAGACCATTTTCAAATTTCAAGGCAATATTGTCGGGCAAATCAAATTCTAGGGTTGAGCAACACAAGAACCCTAATGTTTGAATCAGGAAAAGTAACCTTAGGTTTATCCTCCCAAAGAACATTACCAACAAAGCCATAATTTGGGAGACAAGCGGCCACATATATTGCAGAATGTTTTTGATGAGAAGCCACCTAGGGCTTGAAAGAGCGAGGATTTCATCGCAATTGGCATCAAGAGACTAGGGGACAACTCTAAAGATGGATTTACCAATGTTCTAGTAGGGTTTTTGTTAAACTATACTCTGCATTTCATGGTTTTTGAAGCAAATTAAAAATAGTCCTTTTTGTAAAATTCTACGCAATGTGATTTGAATATTCATATTTTTAAACCAAACAACATTAAACCAATTATCTAAATACTTTCTAGCCGAAGGTTATTAGGGTCAACTGTAGCCCCCGATAACCTAGCCCTTACACCATGAAAAACTTCAAGCATTTCATCATTCAGGAAAATGACAGTGGTATCCGGAGGGTACTTACCTTCCTATCCTCCACTAGCAATAATCTCATCTTTGACGCTCACAAAATCAAACATGAATTTGGCATTTTCGAAGCGGATGCTTCTATCTAGAGCCACAACATCTCAGAAGGAATGGTGTGTGTTGGCCTCATTGATGCCTTCGGCCACATTCAAGAAGCCTTCTTTAGATTTGGGGGGGAAGTGCCCCCCTCCATGAAACCTCACACGTACAACTAGCACTTCAAACAAGAGAAAAGCCACACAAAATATCACATACAAGTAGGACAAAACTCAAATCAAACGGTAGAACGAAGGCAAACAATGAGGGAAAAACCAACGGGTGCACAGAGGAGATTACCTTCGTGGGGGAGACCCGAGCCTCCCCCACACAAAAATGGCATAGAACGAAACCATCGCTCTAGACGATTCTCTCAAATCTATATATATATATACATGTATATATACATATAGATATATATGTATATGTATATGTATATATGTTAAGTACTGGATTGAGTTATATAAGCTTAAAATAATTTGAGGAAGAGGGAAATGTAATATGGAGGCAATCCATGTTAGAGTCAAATATTAGAAAATAATAGATGTATAAGGATAATATGAAAAGTATGAGTTTACTGGATTTGGTTGATGGTGTGTATCGGAGGTGTTTGGTTACAAGTTCGTGGCTTCTAACAGTCGTGGACTACATGTTGTTTATGCTTCTTGAATGTGTGTTGGGGGGCTCTTGTTGGCTATGTAGGGTCTTGGTTCTTTGTGGGTTGGGTTTTTTAATACATTTGGGGAGGATTCAATTGGGGTTTTGTTAGTGTCTGGTTAAGTTTGTGCTTCTTTCTACTTGGTACTTACTCTTGGTGTTGGGTTTTGAGGAGGCATAAGGAAAACTCCTTGGTTTTGGTTATGTCATCTAAAGGCTTCTTGTGAAGCGATTTTCTTTTACCAAAGAATGGATTTTCATGCATCTTTGCGTGTGGGTTCTCTGCATTCGTCAAAGCGTGCTAATGAGAGTAATTTTTTGTTTAAGCCTTCAAGGTGGAGGGGATGGCTCCATCTGGAGGTCCTCAAATCCCAAAAACAAATGGATGTTTGGATAGGAGCTAGGATAGGCCTGTTCTGGTGATTCAACCCGACCTAATTGCTAAGGATGTTGAATATTTTTTGAATCATGCTTTAATTTGTAAATTCATGGGGATGCGAGTCTCTCTGTCATTTTTGGAATCTTGAGCAAGATGAACATGGATAATTGAGGGAGAAATGAAGGTGATGATGATGGTCAATAATTTTTTTATGGTTTTTTTTAATTGCATCGCTGATTGCAATAAAGTTTTTGAGGGAGGGCCTTATTTTCATAATCAGATTAGCTTATTCATCAAGCCATGGCATACTAGTTTTAACCCTTGAAAGAATCTTTTGAGTTGTGTTTCGATCTGGGTGTGTCTCCCTAGGTTCTGCTTTGAATTTTGGATGAATGATATTTTACATATGGTCACTTTGTTGTTGGGAAAACTGGCGGGTCCTTCTCAAAAAACACAGGACAAAAAGGTACTTAATTTTTCCCACATTTATGTTGAAATAAATTTGAGTAACCATCTTCTAGATTCTTTAGAAATTTGTGTGGGTTTTTCTTCATGGGTGCAACAGCTTGATTATGAGTCTCTACCCTTTTGTTTCCATTTATGTCACGAGTATGGCCATCTAAAGAAAAGATGTCCTAATATCCATTCTTTAGTGCCCCATTCTAACTAGCCCCCTCGCAATCCTCCTAAATAGGATAAATGCAAGGATCCTATTTCAAATGATGTGATTGACAAGGATGGATTAATTCCTATCAAGCCCCACAACAAGAATTGGGGTGAAAAAATAATTTTCAAGGAGAGACAAGAGGAATTTTTCAATCACTTTTGATGTGTTGGATGACCTTAGCCAACAAGAGGTGAGCCCAGATATGATGGCTTTGAAATAGGGTGTCTTGGAGGTGATTTCGGGGGGGTACTTAGTCAACTAATTTTTAGAACATTCAAGAGATTGGTATGTCACTTGCTCAAATGGACACAGATATAAACCTTGGGGTTTTGACTAATCCTGTGGACCCGACTGTGGTGGAAAATCTTGTGGTTGTGAACACTTATCCTATAGAGAAGATGGTGTCTAATTCAAAGAAAGGAAACAAGTCTTTTCTACCCTTAGTGATTCTTTAGAAAAACCCAAAGAAAGGGGCTTTTGAGAAACCATCCAAGGTTGGCCATAAGAAGGATTTGGATAAAATTAAGATGATGGGTGAGATGTTGGTGGAGTTAGGGCCTATCAAAGCTCTTGACCCCCACTTTTCCAACTCTCAAAGATGATTATTTTTTCATGGAATGTGAGGGGCTTTAACAACGATCCTAAATAAAAAAGTTGTACATGATTTGGTGCGAACTGATGCACCAAATATGTTATTTATTCAAGAAACTAAGCTTTATGTGGAGAGTATGTGTCGTTTGGTACCAAACCTATGGTGGTGGGGCCAATGTTAGTGTATTGGTGTGTAAGGTAATATTGGGGGTGTTGCTTGCTTATGGGACCCTTAGAAAATCTTTCCTCTTTGGAATATTTCTAGCAAATCTACTATCTTTGTGGTTACTTCGATCTTGAAATTTGGAGAGACTTTTCACTCAAATATTTATGCTCCAACTAACTTGCTTGGTAAGCAGTGTCTTTGGTTTCATATTCAACTTGTTTGGAACACTACTCCTTTATATCCTTGGATTGTTATTAGAGATTTTAATGCTATTACCAAGTTGGAGGAAAAGAGTGGAGGAGTGTTGAGGTTGGAGCCATCTGCTTTTCTTCTCAAGGATAATATTTCTTCTTTAAATCTGGTGGATATAAAATTGGGTAATGGTCTTTTTAATTAGAATAAGAGGAGGTGTGGTAAGGACTATATTTTTGAGAGGCTTGATAGATTCTCGATGTCTTGTTTTTGGATTGGGAGATCTTGGATTATCACCTCAAATAATTTGGATTGGAGGGGATCTAACCATTGGCCAATTAAGCTTTTTGCTTCATTGGCTAGTGGTACCTGTAATCCCTCTTTCAATGTGATCCCTCTCTATAGGATCATATGATTGAATGGTGGCACTGAGGTAGACCTACTTTTGACACAACAATGTATTCCTTTGTTATGCAACTACAGTATGTGAAGTATCAACTCAAGAGGTGGAATAGGCAGTATTTTGGCAATATCTTCCATGCTAAGGCTACTGCTTAGGCTAGTTTGGATTCCATCACTCATGAGATTAGGTAAAATGGCCTTTTTGATGATTCTCTAAAGGAGGAGGTGAATAATTTGAAAGCTTTGGAGGAGTGTGAGTTGCGAGAGGAAATTTATTGGAAACAAAAGGCACGATTGGAGTGGTTGCAGGAAGGGGATAGAAACACTTCTTTCTTCTTCAACTCTGTGAAGGCCAAGAGGCACAATACTTCAATCCCATATCTTATGAATTCTAGGGGTGACCATCTGTTCTCCCTGTTGGCAAAACAAGGATAAAAAATTGAGAGGGGGGGTGAATCAGTTGTTACCAAAATCAAACTTATTCAACTTTAATCAACCTTTAATCTCAGATATGATAACTAATAGTGCAACCATAAATCAATAACATATCAGAGACACATGAACACCAAAATTTTATATGTGGAAAACCTATTAGGGGAAAAACCACGGTGGATGTTAGTCCACAAGATTATACCCTGTTAGAAGTATAATGAAAAATGAATAAGGAATGCACTTGCATTTAGGCACACTACCTAGAGCTTACTGCTCAGAGGAAGGCTCACTGCCTAATCCATCTGATGAACATGAACTGAGAAATTAGTTTCTTCACAAGCTTGATTACAGTTTTGGTTAGGCACAAATATACTTCGCTCAACCTTCTTCACACTCTACTATGCTCCTGAATGATTTGACCTTTATTCACACATGTATTTCACATACACACACTGAGCATACCTTGAGCACACATCAAAATGAGTAAACATTCGCTCTTATATATCCGCCACATGGATTTACATCAACTACTTTGTCGGCCACAAATAAATAATAAGTTACAACTGTCGGCCTTAATACATAAATAAATCTTAATGCGCACCAACACAAGTCGATAAAAACATAGAGAGGACTCAAATAAACACCTTCGAACATGCCAAACAATAAAATATTAATCCTCATGGATTGTCAGCACGCTACCACCAACATGTCGGCCAAGAACATGAAAATTCGAGCACACATCAAAAAAATCTTCAATCACGAACACTCCAATCAATGTGGACGTACAAAACTGATAGATCACGATCTAGACTCATCAATGAACATCACAAGAACATGTGTAACAACTAAAATTTCTAGAATTTCATCCTCTTCATCCAAGAACACCTGCTACAGTAACAAAATGACTGTAGGAGCATAGAACTTCCCAACTTTCTCAAATCTTGATGCTTACCATTGAAACTTTCGCACAACATACTAGATATATTGAGAAACAAACCCTTTAGTGTGCACCACTTGATTATCAACTTACAACACTTACCACCACTCTGGCCTTCTCAACTTCAATGGCTATCTACAATATTTATATTTTTACAATTTTCTCAATCTCCTCGATATATACATCCTTAAGCATCACCAATTCTAATAGTGTTGACATCAATGATAACCACATATCAGCAATACAACCACAACATCCAACAATCTCCCCTTTTGGAATTGATGGCAACACATGATGTAAAAAGTACCATCAACCCAACTAGCTCTTCCAACAATCTCCCCCTTAGATTGTGCACTCTTTTCCTGTTATCTCCTCCCACTTTATTCTTCTCTCATGTTTTTCACATTGCTTCTCTCCCCCTTTGACATAAATAGCAAAGGTACACATGCTCTAATCCTCATATTTAGCACATCTGACTAATCCCCCTGAGTAGCAGCCACCACAACATCAATCCAGAATAAGATATGGATATGAATTCATGGACTGATGCAAGAACCTGCATCACTTAATTTTGATCAAGAGGGGAAATCACCCCTAAATTGCCTCTGAGATACTCAAAATTATCCTTAGGCAATCGCTTGGTAAATATGTCTGCAATTTTCTCCTTGGTAGGTATATACTCCAATCTAGCTTCTTTGTCACTTACTTTGTCTCTCAAGAAGTGATATTTGATGGATATATGCTTTGTCTTTAAATGCAACACTAGATTCTTATAAATGTTTATGGCACTTGAATTTTCACAGAATATGGCAATGGGTTCTTCATACTCAATTCTGACATCTCTCAACATTTTCTTCATCCACAATACTTGAGTACAACTGTTTGCACCAACAATATATTCTGCCTTAGCAGTAGATAATGAAACAAAATTTTGCTTTTTGCTTAGCCAAGATACCAACTTCTTTCCTAAGAAGAATGCACTGCCACTGGTACTCTTCCTGTCATCCACATCTCCTACCCAATCAACATCAGTGAAGGAAATCAGGATAAGATCATCATCCCTAGGATACCAAAGACCAAGATCAACTGTCCCTTTCAGGTATCTGAAGATTCTTTTCACAACAGTCAGATGAGACTCTTTAGGATCAACTTGATATCTAGCAACCATGCATACAACATTCATTATATCTGGCCTGGTCTAAGTCAAATAGAGTAATCCACCAATCATTGACCTATATCTTGTTTGATTTGCTTTAGGAGAATCATCATTCTATGTAAGTTTCCATTCGGTTACCATAGGTGTACCAACTAGCTTTGAGTCTTCCATGCCAAAATTTTTCAGTAACTCTTTTACATATTTAGACTGAGATACAAAAATCCCATCATCTAGCTGAGTGATTTGTAGTCCTAAAAATAATTTCAACTCTCCTATCATTGAAATTTCAAACTCACTTGTCATTTCATCAGAAAAATTCATACACAAATCATCATTACCTTCAAAAATATTGTCATCAACAAAGACTTCAATGATCAATTCTTTATTTTGATCCAACTTGAAATATAGATTGTTGTCAGTAGTACCTTTATTGAATCCAAGTTTCAACAAGTATTTATCCAATCTAGCATACCAAGCTCTAGGGGCTTGCTTCAGTCCATATAGATCTTTCTTCAATCGACATACCATGTTTTCTTTGTCAGTCAGTTGAAATCCATCCAATTGTTCACAAAGACTTCCTCTTCTAGCTCACCATTTAGAAATGCTAACTTTACATCCATCTGATAGACTTTGTAATTATTCAAAGTAGCATAAGCAATAAATAATCTCACAGCTTCAATTCTAGCAACATGAGAAAATTTTTCTCCAAAATCAATACCTTCCATGTGTGGGTACCTTTTGCAAACCTGTCTTGCTTTTTTTCTGACCACTTCACCTTGTTCATTCAACTTATTATGAAACACCCATTTGGTTCCAATCACATTTTTGTTCAGAGATCTAGGAACAAGATCCCATGTATCATTTTTCTCTATCTGCATTAGTTCTTCTTTCATGGCTTCCATCCAATATTCATCTTTGCATGCTTCATTGATATTGTTAGGCTCAGTTTTGGAAATTAGACAATACTCTTCTAAAATTCTTCTTCTTGTTTGCACACCTTTTCTCTTATCTCCTATGATCTACTTGTCATAATGATTTCTCCTTACATACTTGGGAGTTTTAGGATTTTCTTTGACTTCTTGTTCTTGTGTTCTTTCTTCTGCACTTCTGCTAGTTTGTGCTTCTTGATTCTCTTGGTTCACCGGAACAATCTGAAGTTGATTCTGTGTCTAAACATTATTTCCATTGTTAGTACTATCATGTTGATCATTTGAGTCATATCCACTACATCTGGATGGTCTAACAATATCTTCATCAACTTTGACATTT
Source organism: Sequoiadendron giganteum (assembly GCA_007115665.2). NCBI lineage: Eukaryota > Viridiplantae > Streptophyta > Pinopsida > Cupressales > Cupressaceae > Sequoiadendron > Sequoiadendron giganteum. The sequence goes on from CM021102.1 coordinate 322,444,890, forward strand.
GCACTTTCAACCATTTTCTTCAACCTTTTATTAAAGCACCAGTAAGTTTTGCTCTTAGTAGAGTAACCTAAAAAGATTCCTTCATCACTTCTAGCATCAAACTTGCCTATATCATCATCTCTCTTAATGTAGTATTTGCTTCCAAAAAAATTGAAATATTTGATAGTAGGCTTATAACCAAATCATAGCTCAAAAGGAGTCTTACCAGAATTACTGCTGGCATTCACCTGGTTAATGGTATACACAATAGTACTTACAACTTCTCTCCAGTAGAAATGAGAAATATTTGCTTCCAGCATCATGGTTCTAGTAGTGTCTAGAACGGTTATGTTCTTTCTTTCAACAACTCCATTTTGTTCAGGGGTCTGAGGAGCAGATAACTGTCTTTGGATTTCATGCTCTTCACAGTAAGAATTGAATTCCCGGGAAGTGAATTCACCACCTCTGTCCGACCTTAGGCTTTTGATCTTCTGACCTATCTTATTTTTTGCCATAGCTTTGAAGCTTTTGAACTTTTCTAATGCTTCATGTTTTTCTCTTAAGAAAGCAACCCATATCATTCTAGAGTAATCATCAATAAGCAACATAAAGTACATTTCACCTTGAAGACTTATGATTTTGGATGGACCACATAGATCAATATGTATCAAGTCCAGTATTCCATTAGAGCTGTACTATTTGCTCCAGAAAGAATTTTTGGTCTGTTTTCCCATCTGGCATTCCTTACACATAGTGTTAGTAGGCTTCATTAACTTAGGAAGATCTTTGACTACTTGAGTAGAGCTTATCTTGACAATGTTATCAAAGTTCACATGACACAATCTCCTATGCCATAACCAGCTTGCATCAATTTGAGCAATTAAATAAATTTCACTAGGAACACTCAAGTGAAAAATATTACCTTTTGTCTTTGTACCTGAAGCAATCATATTTCCAGAACTTCCCCTTATTCTGCACTTACTATCCTTGAACTGAAGATTGTAACCCTTGTCTACCATCTATCCAACACTCAACAAATTATGCTTTAAGCCTTCTACATAAAGAACATCATCAGTATTGTGCTTACCACCAAAAGAAACAATGCCTCTACCATGAATCACACTAGAAGTGTTGTCTCCAAATCTTACAACACCACCATCATAGTTTTCCAAGCTTACAGACTTGCTTTTGTCACCGGTCATATGATGTGAGCATCTGCTGTCAATTACCCACTCATCCTTTTTTTCAATTTTTGCTGCAAGAGCTTTCTCAACATTCACATTACTAGTAGATTCAGTGGACACCTGACCATTTTCTTTGATAGCAATGAGTACCCATTCATCTTCATTTCCAGTTTCTTTATCAGATTCATCATTAGTAACACCTTCTTCAGCATAATAGCTTTTTTTTTTAAATCTAGTCTTCTCAAGTTTGTACTTAGAAACTATTTTAGGACATCTCTATGCAAAATGACCTATCTTACTATAAGAAAAACATTTGATAGGTAACTTTACATTGTACTTACCATGACCTATGACTTCTCTTTTCACAATCAATGCTTCAAGTTATTCTAATTCTTTTTCTTCATCTTCAATATTTTTTATCTCATCTTCATATTTGAATGTCCTTTTGGAACTCTCTCCCAGATTGTATCTCTGTTGACTTTTCCCAGATATAGTAGCTTTGAATGCAGACTCTGTATTAGGAGTAGATTCACCAAATTCGTTTAACTCAAAGGCAACAAGTTTTCCAATCAACATGTCTCTTGTCACATTTGTCACTGTCCTGAGTTCATCAACAACATGAGATCTTGTTTTGTAGGAGGGAGACACAAATCTACGTATCTTAGCCACAATTTCTTCTTCATCCAAGGTTCCACCGACACATCTAATGCTCATCACCAGTTCATTTATCTTTTGAGAAAAAGAGAGGATGTTCTCATCTTCACTCATCTTCATGTCTTCCCACTTGCCTTTTAAATTTTGTATCTTAACACTTTTCACTAGTGCATCTCCTTCATACAATGTCTCCAAATTTTTCTAGATCTCATGTGCAGTCTTCAATCCTATCACATTTGTCATCTCAAAATCTTTTAAAGCACTCAACAATGCTTCAATAGCCCTGGTATTAGCTTTTTCTTGCTTGATCTCATCTTCAAAGGACCAATCATTTTGAAAAATAGTATATGCACTCTGTGTGATCTTCCAGAAAGGTTCGCCAATGCACTTCAAATGACACTCCATTCTGAATTTCCATAAAGATTAGTTTACACCATCGAATCTAGGACTGTCCTTCTTGTATGATGTCATCTCGGATCACCTTAAGCTATTAGGCTTCTTTAGAGGAACCAGTGCTGATACCAATTGTTGGAAAAACAAGGATAAACAATTGAGAGGGGGGGTGAATCAGTTGTTACCAAAATCAAACTTATTCAAATTTATTCAACCTTTAATATCAAATATGATAATTAACAGTGCAACCATAGATCAATAACATATCAAAGACACATGAACACCAAAATTTTATACGTGGAAACCCTATTAGGGGAAAAACCATAGTGGATGTTAGTCCATAAGATTATACCTTGTTAGAAGTATAATGAAAAATGAATAAGGAATGCACTTGCATTTAGGCACACTGCCTAGAGCTTACTACCTTACATACAATAATTAGATTAAATCTATCTGATGAACATGAACTGAGAAATTAGCTTCTTCACAAGCCTGATTACAGTTCCGATTAGGCACAAATATACTTCGTTCAACCTTCTTCACACTTTGCTATGCTCCTAAATGATTTAACCTTTATTCGCACATGTATTTCACATACACACACTGAGCATACCTTGAGCACACTTCAAAATGAGTAAAAAATCGCTCTTATATATCCGCCACACGGTTTTACATCAACTACTCTGTCGGCCATAAATAAATAATAAATTACAGCTGTCAGCCTCAATACATAAATAAATCTTAATGCGCACCAACACAAGTCAGTCACAACATAGAGAGGACTCAAATAAACACCTTCAAACATGCCAAACAATAAAATATTAATCCTCATGGATCCGCATCACGCTACCACCAACATGTCGGCCAAGAACATGAAAATTTGAGCACACATCAGAAAAATCTCTGATCACAAACACTCCAATAAATGCGGACGTACAAAATTGATAGATCATGATCTAGACTCGTCAATGAATGCCATAGGAACATGCGCAACAACTGAAATTTCCAAAATTTCATCCTCTTCATCCAAGAACATCTGCTACAGTAACAAAATGATTGTAGGAGCATAAAACTTCCTAACTTTCTCAAATCTTGATGCGTACCACTAAAACTTTCGCACAACATACTAGATAGATTGAGCAACAAACCCTTTAGTGTGCACCACCTGATTATCAACTTACAACACTTACCGCCACTCTGACCTTCTCAGCTTCACTGGTTGTCTGCAATTTTTTTTTTTAACAATTTTCTTAATCTCCTCGATATATACAACCTTAAGCATCACCAATGTTAATAGTGTTGACATCAATGACAACCACATATCAATAATACGACCACAACATCCAACACTCCCAAGGGGATATTTCTAGGGAGGCTTCTCAGTATTTTGCTACTTTGTTTAGGGGGACTCCCCTAATATGAGGGAGGAAGAAATTCTTATCGTTTCTTGTATTCCTTCTCTAGTTTCTATGGAAACGAATGAGCATCTCATGAGCTTAATTTCTCTAGAAGAGTTGGAGGTAATTATTTATATGAAGAAAGAGAAAGCCCCTAGCCCTGACAGGTTTTTGATAGAGTTCTTCTAGGAGTTTTGGGAAATCATAAATTTGGACTTATTAGAGGTGGTGTGTGAATCTCAAATGAATAAACAGATGTTGAAGGCTATGAACTTTACCTTTATTTCCCTCATTCCCAAATGTGAGGGGGCTAATAAGTTGAGTTTTTTTAGGCCCATTTCCCTTTGTAATGTGGTATATAATATTTTTTCCAAATTGATTATGAAAAGATTGAAGCGGTGGATTAGCAAGCTTGTCTTTGAGGAACAAAGAGGGCTTTGTGGTTGACAGGTAAATTTTGGACTCTTTAGTCATTGCAACATAAACTATTCACTATATGATGGCCTCAAAAGAAAAATATATTTTTATGAAACTAGACATGGCTAAAGCCTATGACAAGGTCAAATGGTCCTTCTTACAAAAAATGCTTGGTGCTTTTGGTTTTGTTGGGGAGTGGGTTACGTGGGTAATGAGTTGTATCACGACCTGTTCCTTTTTATTTCTGGTTAATGTGGATCCTTCCTCCTTGTTTTTATCTTCTAGAGGCCTTCGCCAAGGGGATCCTTTGTCCCCTTATTCATTCTCTTGGTTGAGGGTTTGGGGAGAGTTATTAAGAGTCATGTGAATCAAGGTTTGGTCAAAGGGTTGAATTGGGGGTAATGGCCTCCCTCCTTAATCGCACTTGCAATTTTTTGATGAAACTACTCTGATGGGTGTGGTTAATGTCAAAGAGCCTACTAACTTCCGCAAGGTTTTGGATATTTACCTCACGATATCAAGATAGTTTATCAATGAAGGTAAATCTTCTATTTTCTTCTTTACCACTCTTGTGCCTATACAACAATGGATTGCTCGTATCCTAAGATTTCAGATTGGTCATTTACCTTTTACCTACCTTGGCATTCATCTCTTTACTGGTATCCTACATAGGGGGTCTTGGTAGAGTATTTTGGACAAGTTTCGTGCAAAAGTTAACCATTGGACCCACAAGTGGTTATCTTTTGTGGGTCGGGTGTTGCTTCTTAAGTTGGCGCTACAGGATGTTCCTGATTACAGGTGTATGCTTTACGTGGCTCCTCCTAACTTTATTAAGGACTTGGATTCTCTTGCTAGGAAATTTTTGTGGGTTGGTTGCTTGACTTCCTTGAAGTGGAGCCTTGTGAAGTGGGAGACTATTTGCAAACTGAAACAACTTTAAGGTCTTGGGCTGAGGCAAGCTACCCTCACTGGTTTGGCTTTATTTTCCAAGCTTTACTTGAGATGGTTCTCTAAACAAGATCATGTTTGGGCTAGGATTATATCTAACACATGCCTTTTTTGGGTGGTTAAGGAGGAGATCCCACGATTTTTGCTTTTGAGTAAAGGATCTTTGATTTGGGAAACACTTATAAAAGGGGCTAAGCTAATCAAGGATGGCTTGTTTTGGATTTGCAATAGGGGGTTTGATGCTCTTTTTTGGTATGATTCTTGGGATGGTTATTCCCCTATTATGACTAGGTATCCTAATTTCTAGGGTCTTTGTCATTGCTTCTTGGAGGATGGTTGGTCCCGGGTGGAGGATTTAGAATCTTCATTTCGTTGTGGGTAGGTGGAGGTGTCTAGATGGAAGGATCCTTGTGAGTGGCCTGTTGGGGGTTCAGAGGAGGATCAGACTAAGCTAAGTAATATTCTTGCTGATAGAGAGTGCAACTGAATCAGGGAGAGGGATATTTTTGGCTTGGAGCCCTGATCTTAAGGGGGTTTACACTGTGGCCAGTGGTTATTAGGAGTTGATTTTTGGAAGTATGAAGGGTTGGAAGTTTCATTGTGGAAAAATGTCCAAAACAAGTTTTCTTGGCCTAAGTGTAAGTTTTTCTTGTGGAATTTAGCCTGGAATAGATGCTTGACTTGGGATAATCTTCACAAGCAGGGTTTCTAGGGTCCTTCCATTTATGCTCTTTGTGTTTGTAGCGAGGAGGATTATTCTCACTTATTCTTTCATTTTCCTTTTTCTATGCTTTTTAGCACTTTTGGTGGGGTTTATGGAGACATCCTTGTTTTCATGCATCTTCATTGATTGAGTTTTGGAGTAGTCTGTGGAGGCCTCTGACAAAGGTTTCTTTCCTCCAAATTGTTTGGAATATTTGTGCCACCTTCATCCTTTGACAGATTTGGTTTGAGAGGAATTGTAGGATTTCATTGAAGTAAGCTAATGGTTCAACAGGTTTTGTAGAGAATTTTTGGCATGATTCAAGAGACTATGGAGGCTAAGTGTGAAGTGTCCTTTCCTTTGGAGAGGGGAGACGAAGACATTTTGGATAACATGTGCCTGCATGGTTTGGCATTTGACTCTTTTTATGTTCGAAGAGGGCATCGTGCTAAAAAGAAGGTTTAGAGGGATGAGGGATGGTCTCCTCCTTCGATGGATGTTTTAAAAATCAATATTGATGGCTCTTCTAGTGGTAATCCTGGAATTTTTGGGATTGGTGGTATTGGTAGAGATAGCCCTAGAAAGGATATTTTTTTTTTCCATTCACAAGAGGCAACAAACCAACAATTTGATGGAAGGCTTGGAGATTCTTGTTGCTATTGAGAGAGCCTACGCACTTGGTTGGCGCAAGCTCATCTGTGAATCTGACTCTCAAATCATGGTTAATTTGTTGATCAAGTAGAAGTTGGATGAGGTTAATTGGCAATTGGCCTTTGTTGTTTGGCATATTTTGTGTTTGAGCTCCATGCTTGAGTCTGTTGCCTTCCCTCACATTCCTCATGAGTGGAATAGGGTTGTTGATTGTTTGGTCAAATGGGCTTCTGAGCAGATAGGTGGTTGGAAAGTTGATGGCTGGGAGCAGTTACCTTGGGACTACTCCAAAGATCTTGAGAGACTAATCATGGAGGAAGTGGGTAGATGATGGTTCTTATTGGTTGGCTTTGATGTGTTTCTCGCATTCTTGTAGTTGTTAGTTAGTTTCGGGGCTCTTGGATTTCTCTCTAGGTGCTTGTTTAGAGCCTTGATTGTTTTATTTTGGTGACTTTCTGGATGTAATATTAAATTTACCTTTTTTTTAAAAAAAAGGTATGAGTTTAATAAGAGATATAAAGGAAAAACACATGAAACTTGTAGAAGATGAAATTATTAAAAGTCTGATGGGTTGAAGGAAAAATTTAGTTGCTATATGTAAAAGAATTAAATGATGGGAAAAATTAAAGGCCAAAGAAAATGAAAATAAATTTCAAGACCTAGATGGACAAAAGAGAACATAGTTTATAGAACGAAGAAATTAATTTTGAGTTCGGAGATCCAAGATGACAACTAAAGGTGAATTTTGTGGCTACACAACTAAATGAATATAGACTACAGGAAAACTAAAGCATTATACTATTATTAGTTGAAATTGGTAAAGAATTATATAAATATTTTGGATTTTACTATGTACGTTTTTTTTTTCTCAACATTTTAGATCAAACTCCATGATCCATTATTAGGAGAGCAAGACAAGAAAAGAGAAAATGAATGATTGTTAGCAAACTAGGTACGATAAAAAGAGGGGGGGCTGAGTAGGTATGCAAACCAAGAAGACAAGAGGGAGGATGGGGAAGGGGACACATGTTTTGATTAAAAAAATTAAAGGGTGACAATCAAATTGAAAATGATAAAATAATAATATTAGAATAATAATAAATCAAAGATTAAAAAGAATAATTAAAATAAAAATTAATTTAGAAATAACTAAATATATACAAAAATAATAATAAAGATAATAGATTATTATTAATGATAACAATAGTATATTAATAGAATAATAATAATTTTATATACATAAAAACTATATATATTTAGTAAATTAAACAGAAAATAGAAAAGAAAAGCCAAAATAATAACAAATAAAATTGAAAGAAAGGAGAGGAAAAAAATTATGAGCAAAAAAGTACTGAGTAATGATACAAATAGAGTAATAAAATGAAAAAATTGAAATAAAAATAAATCAACAAAAATTCAATACAAAAAACACAAGAAAAAATGATACAAGAATGGGCCTATACTTATATGCAAGAAATAAAATAAATAAATTAATAAAATACTTTTTTTTTTGTTAAAAAATTACAAAGAAAATAACTAAGGACAAGAAAGAATTATCAAAAAATACTAAAGAAATAAAAGGAAAATTAAGAAAGGAATAAAGAAGAAAGAAGAAAACTTGATGGAAAATAACCAAAAGAAAATCTAAAAATAAGATTAAAAAACCAAAAGACCACCCACAACAATGAATCAATAGGAGGAATACCCCTCAAGGAAAAATATGACTACAAAACAAGACAATGCAACCACAAGGATCACACGAAAAGGATGTGCAAAGGAGGAAAGAGGAGAAAGGGGAGGCGACAAAAGAGTAAAGATAAAGATAAGGAGGAAGCAAAAATTATGAGGGGGTATAGAGAGGAAAGGAGGTATAAAAAGAGGTCAAGGGGTGACACACAAACTATTGTGTACGACAAAAGAAGTTTTGATTGTTAAGTGACATGTGAAATAATTTTAATAGTTGATTATTAAAGTGAGTTTTTGTAATGAAAAGAAATAATTATTGTTTATGAATGGATGGTGTAGTGGTATTAAAGTAGAAGCGAGTTTAATGAAGATTTTATATAGTGGAAAGAGTATCTCAATTTATGTAGAAGGTAAGAAAAAAGATGAACCATAGAGTACATGGTAAATAGAATGAATGAAGAGGTAATAGTTTTAAAGAAAATTATGAATAAAAAATAGGTTAAGGTAATACATAACAATTATCAAAAGAACATCATAATAATAGAAGGTAATGTGTAAGCTACAACAAAAAGGAAAAAAATAGTGGAGTTTTGATTGAAATGATGTTATTGAAATGTGTGGTGAACTAATGAGATGAAAAATTAGGAGCGACAATAGAAAATGCTTGATTAAGTTACAAAAATAGTAAAATTTAGGAGAATGTTGAATATATTACTTTTAGAGAAGATAGAGAGATTTTGATTCTAGAAGATGGAAGATATTGAGGGAAGGTGGAAACTAGAATAATGAAAATAGAAATAAATATTTAAGTAGATAAACACACACACACACATATATATATATATATATAGAGAGAGAGAGAGCATTCAAAATAATAATAAATTCTAATATTGTAGATTAGACAAGATGGTGATATCAATTCAAATATTGCAACAAGATAAGGATGATGAGTTGAAATGATTTGAATTAATACATTAAAAATTTGAAGTTAAGGATAGACAACATCGAATAAATACATTATTTCAAAAGGTGTGGTTAGAGGAATTGGTGGAAGATATACATAATTTAAAAAAATTCTATTGAAAATAATTATGAAATAGGGAGAAAATACTTGATATAAAGTATGTTGATGAAATTATACTTTAATATATATATATATATTTGTGTACAAATTGGTTGAGAAAAATATCCTATACGAAGATAAGATGGACATTGGTAGTGGAAAAAAGGAGATTGGATACTTAATTTTGAAGGCTTATTTATGTGTCATGATAAAATATGGTTGGTTTACTTATAAAATGGTTTTTTAATTCAACCTATATTTGTGTGCACTACCTCACAAATAATTTATTAGGACATATGATATAAGAAAAATCTCAACCAAAAGAGAATTGATAAAAACAATTTTTTTTTAGTTTTTCATATTATTTAAGTTTTTGTCACATATTTATTTCATTTGGGAGGCCACAATTACCTTTTCCTAGTCATAATTTTAATATAGTGAATTTAGGACAATCAGTAGAAATAAAGTGTCTAATCATCATAGTGATATTAAACTGGCATGTACATGTGTCTATATTTGTATTCAATTATTTATTATAAATTCTATCATGTTTTCATTTTATAATGATGCCTTAATTTGGCTATGCACCAAAGTATTTAATTAATGAGCCAAATAATGAGGATACCTATGTAATTCTTAGATTTAAATAGGTTTATGTGAAAAGTAATATTAATTTTTGTGATCCATATATTAGTGTACATATAAATATGGTCATTCCACAATTTTCAAGAAGCTACACTCAATTCAAAAGTGAATTCACAAACTGACTTGAAAACTTTGTGTGATACTAGAAACAAGAAATATCTTCATGCGCTTCAAACCTAAGATGCTATGAAACATGTAGAGTGTTCACACAAACTCATACCACTAATCTATACAATATTCTACTAGAACAATCAGAAAAACATATATTTTGATGAAGGATAGGCATCTAGAACCAACTGTAACACTTTGTCATTGAACTTGTGGACCACCAAACCACTTTAATATTTAGTATAACATGCATTGGATGTCACTGAAAATGTCCACAAAACCCCATGGCCAAATCATCACATCTGAAGGAATGCAAAGCATTCCAACATGAATTCATAATCACTTTGGTCTGCTAGAGCACAGACCAAAACTCTATCACTTCTATCTTTCACTGTAGAAGATGTAATGACTTAAGATATTTAATATAACACCTTCACATCTCTATTTACTTATCTTCTGAACTGCAAGACTAAATATTTCTTTGCGGGAGGATGCAAACACAAACACTGTGTCTCTATCTTAGGATATATGTTGTGATTTAGCCTTTGACATAACTTCTACAACTTTTCTCTAAGTGTAGTACACCAAACTGGAAAGATACCAATGTAGGCATATATAAAACATATTAGAACATGTGTACCTACCTTCACATCATACTTAGACAACCAACAAAACCATTCACTGCAATACTGACATGCACCAACTGATATCACTGCACATTAATCATCTCTGGAGCATATACAATCTTTAGCACTCTGTTGACATCAATGACAACCAATCTTACCAAGATGCATCATGAGACATCCTCATAATCATGGACTCATCCTTTCCAAGTTCAAAAATTTAAATTTAATTTTGGCTTCCTCTTGCCTAGGGCCAACTAAACAATTTCACATGATGTGTGTCTATACCCTTGTATTTAAAGATATTCAACACATTCATGACACATATGTTCTCTTTCATTCTAGAGTGCTAAAAGAGCAATGAATAGCAACATACTTGGATTTGGTGCACTAAACATACTAACAAATCTACACACATTGTTATGGAAGACTTACTTGTCTTTATCATTCCTCTCTTATTTTTTTGAGGTTGACCTTCAAGAAATGGTCCCCATATGACATAACATTAGTTTAATGTTGCTATTTTAAAATATTTTAGGCCCTTAAATCAATAGGAAAGAGAAAACAAGCTAGCATCTATCAAGCAAAATTCTACTTCAAGCATGGATGAGTTCATGGACATAAGAAAAATATGTAATCAAGGATTTGATCAAAGAGACTAGATTGTAACCCCGATAGAACAAAAGACTATTATAGAAACTAAGACATTCATTGAACAAAGAGACCACATTTCTAAGATATAATTTAGAAAATATTCAAAATTTTCATCGATTGACCTCATTCTTCAATCACAAATCTAAATAGTAATAACTATTTACCGCATTTATATTTTCTAAAATAACGAATATACTTATTAAATTATCAATCCTCGCCTAAAATTAATTAACCTAAATTAATTATACTTATATAAACATTTATTAAATTAACCTAAACTCAGACACAATCCCTAATATCCATTTATTAAACTAACCTAAACTCAGACACAAGCATTTTTAATATTATTAAATGTTTTTTGGGATGGGTTTTTGGAGGTCTCTTCCCAACTTGGTCATGATTTTTACTGGTGAAGTTTTTGGAGCTTGTTTTTTAAGATTACAAGCAATTTGGGTTATGTTTTGGTAGCCATTCTTAGCTAGAATTTGAAGGTGGTTGTTGTAGCCATAGTTATTTTGGTGGGGGGTTTTGGAGATTTTTATTGCAGATTTGAGGATGTTTGTGCAACAAGAAACAATTTGGCGAATAATGGTTTATTGTAACAGAGGTTTCCAGATGAAGGTTTCATGTGATAGGAGCTAGCATTATGAGAAAGAAGATAGTTTGAAGGAGATATTTTTGTGTTTGCTCTTGGTTATCTCCTATTTGATTTTAATAAGTTTTTTAATGAATTTCATCAGCCCATATGGCTGCAAAACATTGTAATTTCAGATTTTCTTTGTTATTGTACAATTTTTGGAGAGTTTGAATGACAAACATGCGATCTTACTTGCAGATTTTTTTGTGTTAATTTAAACAATTTTTGAGTTACATTTTTAATTTTTTCAGATTTGTGATTGAGGGTTGGATCTTTACATCAATGGTATCAGAGTAGGAGTTCTTGAGTGTGCAGGAAAAGTGCCAAATGTGAGGTAGTTTGCACCAGGACCTAGGAGTGGAATGTGTGTGGTGTGTAGACAAATTGCCTGGCATGAGGTAGTTTATACCTGAGAGGTTGAAGTTTGAGAGTGTGTGACAAGTGTTTCACAAAATGACAAAGAATAAAGGCAAGAATTTTGTCATAGTTGTGTATGCAAGTGAACATGATGGAGAACATATTGTTGAAGTAAGCTTTGAGGACGACATAGAGAAAGAGAGTGAGAAGGAAGAGAAAAGTGTAGCAGAGGTTGAGAGGCAAAAAGAAGGTGCAACAATTGAAGAGAAAAATGATGTTGCAGTAGTAGATGCGTGTCATTTGGAGGGCTTAAAGGCATTGGAAAAAGAAATTGCATCTGAGAGTGAAGGTGAGAAGATGGATGTTGCAATGAAGAATGAGGAAAAAGATGTTGGGACAACAAACAAGGATGAGGTAAATTTTAATTTTGAATTTAGTTGTGATTATTCTATACCTTCTTTAGCGAGATTAGAAGAGGATATCGAGAAAGAAGAGAGCATGTAGATGAAACTTTTTAATTTCCAGGAGTGGTAATTGTAGGTTTGTCTAAGGATGTAGTAGATTTTGATTATTGTTTGGATAACACATATTTGCATGTAGAAGTTGTAGAGGATGTTGCAGGTGAAACTTGGTGGAGGTGGTCAGTTTGTGGTGGGTTGGATCCCACAAGAGAAGAGAGGAGAATGTATGGTATTAGGAAGAGGAGGATGGTACATGGTGGATACAAGTCCACAAGAGGAGAGAAGAATGCAGTGCAGCATTATCAGAGGAGGAGGTTGCTTGTTCTAGCTAAGTGTTGGAGGAGGAGAAAGAAGAATCAATTATAGGTGTTAGTTTAGTGATGGAGTTTTTTGTGGATTTCTCGCAATCCAAAAGGGTGGTACTACCACTCAACTCCCTTTTGTGAATCCCTATTCAAAGAAATTTCCTACCCCAGGTGTCTGATGCAGGAGCATTTGTGGTTGACCAACAATCTTGCATCAACCAAAAATTAAATTTTAATTCATTTTACTAAGGTTGGAAGGTGATTTATTTGATAGGGTAATTTTCAAGGTTAGATTAAAATATTTATTAAACAAATTCCTTTGTCTTTTTGTGGCAAGATATTAGTGTGGAGATAAATTAGGGAGGACAAATTTTGGAAATTATTTAATTTTTTAAAATTGGAAAAAAATATTATTTGGTGTTGGACTTGGAGGGAATATGAGTTTGAAAATACATTTATAACTTTATAAAATCATTCATAAAAAAATGGGTACCCAAGGTGAGTTGGCAGTAGTTACATTGGAAACTGTTGTAAAATCTCGAAATGGACTCCAATTTTGGCAATTTTGGTGAGAGTAGGTTTATGAAAGCATTTTTAAAATTATTAAATATTTTTAGGGATGGGTTTTTGGAGGTCTCTTCCCAACTTGGTCATGATTTTTTCTAATGAAGTTTTTGGAGCTTGTTTTTGAATATTATAAGCAATTTGGGTTATGTTTTGGTAGTCATTCTTAGATAGAATTTGAAGGTGGTTGTTGCAGCCATAGTTATTTTTTTTTTGGGGGGGAGGGGGGGGGGGGGTTGTGGATATTGTTATTTTAGGTTTGAGGATGTTTGTGTAGCAAGAAACAATTTGTCAAATAATGGTTTATTGCAATAGAGGTTTCCAGATGAAGGTTGCATGTGATAGGAGCTAGCATTATGAGAAAGAAGATAGTTTGAAGGAGATCTTTTTGTGTTTGCTCTTGGCTATCTCATATCCAATTTTAATAAGTTTTGTAATGAATTTCATCAGCCCACATGGCTGAATAATATTATAATTTCAAAATTTCTTTGTTATTGTACAATTTTTGGAGAGTTTGAATGACAAACATGAGATCTTACTTGCATATTTTTGGTGTTAATTTAAACAATTTTTGAGTTACATTTTCAGATTGTTGGGAATTGTGATTGAGGGTTGGTTCTTTACATTAGTAGACAAAAGAGAACATAGTTTACAAAACGAAGAAATTAATTTTGAGTTAGGAGATCCAAGATGACAACTAAAGGTGAATTTTGTGGTTACACAACTAAATGAATATATATTGTAGGAAAACTAAAGAATGATACATATTATTAGTTGAAATTGGTAAATAATTATATGAATATTTTATATTTGACTTTGTACATTTTTTTTTCTCAATATTTTAGATCAAACTCCATGATCCATCATTAGGAGAGCAAGACAAGAGAAGAGAAAATGAATGATTGTTAGCAAACTGGGTAGGATAAAAAGGAGGGGAGGGGGTTTGAGTGGGTATGCAAACCGAGAATACAAGAGGGAGGATGGGGAAGGGGACAGATGTTTTTATTACAAAAAATTAAAGGGTGACGATAAAATTGAAAAAGTTAAAATAATAATAAATTAAATATTAAAAAGAAAAATAAAAATAAAGACAAATTTAGAAATAACTAAATATATACAAAAACAATAATAAAGATAATAGATTATTTTTAATGATAATAATAGTATATTAATAGAATAATAATATTTTTATATACATAATAACTAAATATATTTAATAAATTAAATAAAAAATAGAAAAGAAAAGCCAAAAGAATAAAAAATAAAAATTGAAAGAAAAGAGAAGAAAAAAAGTTCTGACATATACATATACATATACATATGTAACAAAACCTAAAAAAACAATAAATGGTAAAATATAAATTGAAATACAATAATTCAAAAACATAAAAGAAAAACCAAACCAATTACGAGCAAATAAGTACTGAGTAATGATACAAATAGAATAATAAAATGAAAAAATTGAAATAAAAATAAATCAACAAAAAATCAATATAAAAAATACAAGAAAATGATACAAGAATGGGCCTATATTTATATAAAAGAAAGAAAAAAAAATTAATAAAAAAAAAATTGTTAGAAAATCACAAAGAAAATAACTAAGGACAAGAAAGAACTATAAAAAAAATACTGAAGAAATAAAAGGAAAATTAAGCCTAGGACAAATTAAGAAAAGAATGAAGAAAATTTGATGGAAAATAACCAAAAGAAAATCTAAAAGCAAGATTAAAAAACCAAAAGACCATCGACAACAATAATCAATAGGAGGAATACCCCTCAAGGAAAAATATGATTACAAAACATGACAATGCAACCACAAGGATCACACGAAAAGGACGTGCAAGGGAAAAAGGGAAGGAGGCAAAAGAGTAAAGATAAGGAGGAAGCAAAAAGTATGAGGGGGGTATAGAGAGGTGCAAGGGGTGGCACACAAAATATTGTATGTGACAAAAGAAGATTTGATTGTTAAGTGATATGTGAAATAATTTTAATAGTTGATTATTAAAGTGAGTTTTTATAATGAAAAGAAATAAATATAGTGTATGAATGGATGGTGTAGTGGTATTAAAATAGAAGCGAGTTTAATGAAGATTTTATATAGTGGAAAGAGCATCTCAATTTATGTAGAAGGTAAGAGAAAAGATGAACCATACAACACATGGTAAATAGAATGAATGAAGAGGTAATAATTTTTAAGAAAATTATGAATAAAAAATAGGTTAAGGTAATACATAACAATTATCAAAAGAACATCATAATAATAGAAGGTAATGTATAAGCTACAAAAAAAAGAATTTTTTTAGTGGAGTTTTGATTGAAATGATGTTATTGAAATGTGTGGTGAACTAATGAGATGAAAAATTAAAAGCAACAATAGAAAATGCTTGATTAAGTTACAAAAATAGTAAAATTTAGGAGAATGTTGAATATATTACTTTTAGAGAAGATAGACATATTTTGATTGTAGAAGATGGAAGATATTGAGGGAAGATGGAAAGTAGAATAATCAAAATAGAAATAAATATCTAAGTAGATAAAAACATATATATATATATGTGGAGTGGATTCAAAATAATTAAAAAATCTAATATTGTAGATTAGGCAAGATGGTGATATAGAGTCAAATATTGCAACAATATAAGGATGATGAGTTGAAATGATTTGAATTAATACATTAAAATTTTGAAGCTAAGGATAAACAACATAGAATAAATACATTATTTCAAAAGGTGTGGTTAGAGGAATTGGTGGAAGGTATACATAATTTTAAAAAATTCTATTGAGAAGAATTATGAAATAGGGAGAAAATACTTGATATAAAGTATGCTGATGAAATTATAATTGGTTATATATAAAAATTTGTGTACAAATTGGTTGAGAATAATATTCTATAAGAAGATAAGATGGACATATGGTTGGACGAATTAGATAAGTATATTTTTTAGATGTAGATAAGAGTGAATATATTGATGAAATTATTAATTTGGAATGAAGAAGAGTATAAGAGAGTGGGTATTTGGTGCATGAGTTTTGTCCCAATTTTTTGGTTCTCGACATAGTAGTGGAAAAAAGAGATTGAATACTTAATTTTGAAGGCTTATTTATGTGGCATGGTAAAATATGTCTGGTTTACTTATAGAATGGCTTTTTAATTCAACCCATATTTGTGTGCACTAGCTCACAAATAATTTATTACGGCATACGATGTAAGAAAAATCTCAACCTAAAAAGAAATATTGATAAAAAACTATATATGTTTTTTTTTAGTTTTTCATATTATTTAAGTTTTTGTCACATATTTATTTCATTTGGGAGGCCACAATTACATTTTCCGAGTCATAATTTTAATATAGTTAATTTAGGACAATCAGTAGAAATAAAGTGTCTAATCACCATAGTGATATTAAACTAGCATGTACATGTGTCTATATTTGTATTCAATTATTTATTATAAATTCTTTCATGTTTTCATTTTATAATGATGCCTTAATTTGGCTATGCACCAAAGTATTTAATTAATGAGCCAAATAATGAGGATACCTATGTAATTCTTATATTTAACGAGGTTTATGTGAAAAGTAATATTAATTTTTGTGATCCATATATTAGTGTACATATAAATATGGAACTCCACAATTTTCAAGAAGCTACATTCAATTCAAAAGTGAATTCACAAATTGACTTGAAAACTTTGTGCGATACTGGAAACAAGAAATATCTTCATGCGCTTCAAACCTGAGATACTATGAAACATGTAGAGTGTTCACACAAACTCATACCACTAATCTATACAATCTTCTACTAGAACAATTAGAAAAACATATATTATAATGAACGATAGGCATCTAGAACCAACTATAACACTCTGTCATTGAACTTTTGGACCACCAAACCACTTCAATCTTTAG
Organism: Sequoiadendron giganteum; assembly: GCA_007115665.2. NCBI lineage: Eukaryota > Viridiplantae > Streptophyta > Pinopsida > Cupressales > Cupressaceae > Sequoiadendron > Sequoiadendron giganteum. The sequence continues at coordinate 322,462,227 of CM021102.1, forward strand.
TATAACATGCATTGGATGTCACTAAACATGTCCACAAAATCTCATGGCCAAATCATCACATCTGAAGGAATGCAAAGCATTCCAACATGACTTCATAATCACTTTGCTCTGCCAAAGCATAGACCAGAACTCTGTCACTTATATTTTTCACTGTAGGAGGTGTAATGACTTGAGATCTTGAATATAACACCTTCATATCTCTATTTACTTATCTTCTAAACTGCAAGACAAAATCTTTCTTTGCAGGAGGATGTAGACCAAAACATTGTGTCTCTACCTTAGGATATATGTTGTGAAAGCCTTTGACATAATTTCTACAACTTTTCTCTAAGTGCAGTACACCAAACTGACAAGATATCAATGTAGGCATATAGAAAACATATTAGAACATGTGTATCCACCTCCGCATCATACTTAGACAACCAAAAAAACCATTCACTGCAATGCTGACATGCACCAACTGATATCATTGCACATTAATCATCTCTAGAGCATATACAATCTTTAGCACTCTTTTGACATCAATGACAACCAATCTTACCAAGATGCACATGAGACATCCTCAGAATCATGGACTCATCCTTTCCAAGTTCAAAATTTTAAATTTAAATTTGGCTTCCTCTTGCCTAGGGCCAACTAAACAACAATTTCACATGATGTGTGTCTATACCCTTGTATTTAAAGATATTGAACACATTCATGATACATATGTTCTCTTTCATTCTAGAGTGCTAAAAGAGAAATGAATAACAACACACTTGGATTTGGTGCACTAAAAATACTAACAAATCTACACATATTGTTTTGATTAATTGGGAAAAACATGTTTTGAAGGGATCTCGAAACCCTTTACAACAAAAGACACAAAATGTTGCCTCAAAGGATAAACAGAACAAACCACCAGCAACAACCCATCAGCCAAAAAACACCAAACAACAGGTGCTAAACAAGGATAAAACAACAGACAACCAACAACACCGAACAACCAACCAATAACAAAAAAGAAAGAAACCTACACCCCAACCCAGACAAAAAGCAACAATAAAAAATTAACTCAGGCCACCCAAAGTATTGGCCATCTGTAATTGCTGGTTCTTATGCTTTTCAACCATATCCAACAGTTCCTTTTTCTCAGCATCAAAGGTTTTCTTCCACTCAGTCGAACCTCTAGTCATAGGTCCCTTATCATCATCTTTAGGAGTCTTCTTACCCTTGCCCTTTGCCGCACATTCCTTCTCCAAGAGCTCAGAGAAGTAAATCTACACACATTGTTATAGAAGACTTACTTGTCTTTATCATTCCTCTCTTATTTTTTTGAGGTTGACCTTCGAGAAAATGTCCCCATATGACATAAGATTAGTTTAATGTTGCTATTTTAAAATATTGTAGGCCCTTAAATCATCAAGAAAGACAAAACAAGCTAGCATCTATCAAGCAAAATTCTACTTCAAGCATGGATGAGTTCATGGACATAAGACAAATATGTAATCAAGGATTTGATCAAAAAGACTAGATTCTAACCCTGATAGAACAAAAGACTAGTATAGAAACTAAGACATTCATTGAACAAAAAGACCACATTTCTAAGATAGAATTTTAAAAAATTCAAAATCTTCATCAATTGACCTCATTCTTCAATCACAAAACTAAACATTAATACTTATTTACCGTATTTACATTTTCTAAAATAACAAATATACATATTAAATTATCAATCCTCACCTAAAATTAAAACCTAAATTAATTATATGTATATATACATTTATTAAATTAACCTACACAATCCCTAATATCCAAACTTATAATATTAGCATAAGAATACATTTACCTCCCTTAGGATTGAAACATGTGACTCCCCACTCAAACGTAGACTTTGTGTTTTCCCACCCATAGATTATCTCCCAAAAACTGCAGGAAAGATAAAAACTCACAAAATAGTCTTCACACATTTATGTGATGATGATTGTATAATAGAAATGAGGAAAGTGATTTTAGAGGTTGGTGTAAGAGGGAGTAATGAACAAGCATTCCATTGGCCCACGTTCTAATATTTTATCATAGTCGGTTTAACGTTGTTTTTAGTTCGTAGAATTTGTCAAGGGGGGATGTGTAAAGTTTAGGGTCTGCATCATTGAAAGATTCTATTCATTTCCCCCACACTATTGTTAGGTAAGCATATGGATATAAAGTTACGGATTACCATGCTTGCACTTGAGCCCCCCTTTTTCTTTTCTAATGTTGGCTTGTCGTTGGGCAGTTGATGGTAGTTTGTACTATATAGTTAGGTAGTCCACATCTCATGTGAATTTAATAAGGGATGATATTGGACCCATCTTAGATTTATTTATTTTTCCTTTGTTGACTTACTTCCAATTATATTTTAAAAAATAGGATTATTATATTAGGTTATGTAGAAAAGGAGTTATATAGTTAGAGGGGAATAATGGCATCACATTTTGAAGTGAAAAGTAGAGTTAAAGTTGTGTTAAATTTTCAAAGGGTATAAAGTTTGAGAACGATGCATATATCATTGATGTGAAGTTGGAGAGTGATGCATATATCAAGAGAATAAAGTGTGTAATGTAGGAGTTATATAGTTAGAGGGGAATAATGGCATCACATCTTGAAGTGAAAAGTAGAGTTAAAGTTGTGTTAAATTTTCAAAGGGTATAAAGTTCAAGAACGATGCATATATCATTGATGTGAAGTTGGAGAGTGATGCATATATCAAGAGAATAAAGTGTGTCATGTAGGCCCTATGAACATTATAATAAAGTTTTGAAGTAACTACTTTCTTAAAGGATGATGATGAGTGTTATCATGGTGGTCCCTATATTTGTTTGTTATCATTAAGTTCTTAATTTTTCTCCATGTGTAAAGAATTGCAATATGTAATGTCATCTCAATTTTTATGGTAAAAAAAAGAAGTGGGGTGCTAATAGTACGACAAAGAAATCAAAGTGATGTACAACAAGTGGGAATTTTTTGATGAACTATTGATCATTCAAAGACGTTTCCTAGATTTTCTCATTTGTAAAGATAGCAATATGTAGTATTACCTTAATTTTTGTAAGAAAAACATGGAGTGTGGTAGTAATAGTATGATATAGAAATAAAAAAGATGTAGAGTGGTTGGTAAACATTTGATAAACTATTAAGTGTTCAAAGGTGTAAATTTGATATTAAATGTTAAAAACAACTAATATTTGAAGAATTGAAATAATGAGGAGTTTCTATTAAAAATGGATAAAAGTTTGAAGAATTATAAAATATTCAAAACCATTATTTGATATTGAATGTCAATAACAATTGACACTCAAATTTACATGGGGATGCAACAAGAAAAAGGCCTCATTATTAATTTGATGTTTGGCAATAAATGTGTGTTGTAATGCTTAATCACATGACTCCTTTTGTTGGGAAGCTTTACTTTTCTTTAACTCGAACCTTGAATTTTATAATGTACTATATATTTGAAATTTATGTAAATTGAAACTATAAATATAAAATTAATTAAAGAACTAGTATTACAATAAGTTAATGCCAAATATTGAGATACAAGGATAACTGGGAATCGTATAAGAAAGAGAAGTATATGGACAACCAGAAACAATGCAATAATTTACCCAAAAATGAATTTAGATGACCCTCACAATTTGACCAAGAAGTTGATTATTCCAAGATCCATGTCTCCATTACCTTCCAAAATATTTGAAGTACTTGCAATCACTATAACATTAAAATCAGTCAACAAATGCACCATGAGATTGAATCCATTTCATGTCACATTCTATATGAAATGTATGTTGATATAGTTAGTATTATTATCACATTAATTAGGAAGAAAAATGTTTGCATAACTATTCTACCATAAAATTACAAAATTAGTATTGTTATTGCACCTTTAGCTAATTAATCCATTGCACTTTTAACTTTTGAGGCGATGTGCTAGATCATGTATCTTGTTCATCATATTTTCAAATGCTTCAAAGTGTTCCATTTGTGACTCTTTAATGGATTTTGAATCTTATTATAATGCTGATGTACTTTTGATGAACCCTCCTAAATTGATAAATTGGCATCAATGATGCTTCATATTGAGCCTTTGGATGATATGATTCATTTATTAGTATAACTATTACACCAATAGTATAGTTTCCCCTGATATCCATGCATGATATTTTATTTTCTATATGTTTTACATATTCATTTTGGTTATGATAGCTTGGTATATTCATGTTGTAAATTAACACCATGAATGAGTTTCAATTTGAGGATAAAAAGGAAAATAAGTTAGCATGTTAGTTTGATTACAACATGATACCACAACTTACTAGATACTTTATTGATTATTTTAAATAATTTTCTTTCCTTGTCCATGCGATAATTGACTCTTTTGTTGTAACAATATGGTTTCTTCAAATACTGAGTAATTTGTACATGTTTATAAAAATTTCACTAGAGATGAAAAATAAAAGTGTACAAGAGGCAAATGATGCCATTTTCACCTTGACATTTAATATCAATATTGTCACAATAACAATTCTATGATCAACTCCAAATAGTGAGAACAAATTGTAGTCTTGGAAACATATAATTTATCCTTTAAGATCATAAAGAAGGATTCATCATAAAAACAACTAAGAACAATTAAAAGTCCTTTGAATAAATTCATGGATGTGTATTCTATAAAGAGAGACCACACCATTCATTAGAAATAACATAAAGGGAAAGGAAAAGTGGGAAATACTAGCATATAGAATAAAAAAGAACATCTTGTTTATATTGATTCTTATTAATATTGATGATTGTGGAGGCTTATATAAAAAGGGTTTGAACAACCTTCAAAAGAATTGGGTGAAAGATAAGTGCATGAAGTATGGATAATATAATAAACCAGCCAACATAATCATACAATTTTCTAAAATTAATTTTGATGAAAATGGTATATTGTTTGAAGATATAGTCTACTCCATGTCCTCCTTGACTACACTAGTAATATCCAAAATATATTTGTTGAATATTCATTTGTTCTAAGAATTCCACCGATGAAAAGAGATGCCTAAGATGAAGGTCCAAATATTTTTACAATAATAATATAAGACACACATTGAAGAGAGTGAGGGGATTTCATCTTGTGTTGAGTTCTTTGATATTTGACCTTATGGATAATATTATAACTTATGTTTATTGAAAAAATTCCCTAAATAATTAATCTTTGTGACCTCTAGGTGAAGCTTGTGTAGATCATGGCTAGCGACATCCCACAAGGTTTACTAGAATTCATAAAGGAGGTTATTAACTTATGGAACTCGTAATTGTATTGTGAATCTCTTCAAGGGAGAGTATCATATTGTAAATAAAATTTTAGGCTTTAGTAAGATTCTAGGGAGAAACATCAAGGTGTTATGAAAAATATAACCCCTACTAGTAATGAAATCTTGAGTTGTAAAAAAATTATAATTTAATGAACCAAAATGGATTTTGAAAGAGAAAGAATCATTTTTGGTAAAAAAAATCCCCCCTTAATTACTTTGATGTAGTTAGTAATATAGGAAGTGTATAATTTTTTCAAAATTCCTTAGATATTCAATCTTTAATAGTAGGCCACATATTGGCTCAAATTTATACTCCCCTACTTGAGTGAGATTTTTACACCTCAATATTGAGATAAAAAAGAAGGGAATTAAGTTAAAGTATCATGGAAAAGGAAATTTTCAAGCTTTTAGGAGGCCTTAGAAAAGTATCAAGTTGCCACTTCATGATAATATGATGAAACAATACCATCTAATTGGCATAAATAAAAAAGGTGAAAATATAGAGATGGACAAAGTCAACTAATAAAAATATGACTAATCTTGTTAATAGATCTTATAACTATATCACATATTTAATTGATATGAAATTTTATATTCTCATCATGAATATAAGCAAGTATTACTGGACGAATGAGATTTCTTAAGATTATCCCAAGGAATAGCAACTTAATATGGTACTTTATGGGAGTATGTGAAGATAAAATAATTTCAAATCATAAGGTGATCAAAGAAATGAAAAATAGATTTTTTTATCTACTAACATAATTAGCAAATTTGTGCACAAACTTGTGAATGGTAGTTGAGTATAAAACTTGTAAAGTTAAATATGGTTCTACATGGGAATCCTTGATTGGATGGTAGGATCAAGGAATCCTTGAACCTAAGAATTTCATGGATGGAGGATCTACATTTGGGGACTAATCTATGTAGTCTCTATTGATGCCTTGGTAGTTAGATTTGATTGGTGTTGAGTTGGAGTCCCACTTGGAGATAAGGCCTTCAAAGTCTTCAAGTAGTTTCTAGTGTTGAAAAAATTCATTTTTATTCGATAGATCTTGTTAAATACATTACACTAACTAGGTGGTGGAATACCCAGAAGGAAAAAAAGTTGTATTTCAAATCCACCTATAACTTTAGCCTCTAGAAGTGTGTATGAAGAAATTACCCTCTGTATCATAGATTTTGTAGTTTAAAGGATAACTACAAATATGGAAAATATATTAGAAAACAAAATTCTAGACCCAAGGTCAAATATATATGTAGAACCATCATGGGTCAAATGGATGTCTTTGTAATGACCAAAGGCTTCTTTTTATTGTCCTTTTCTTACTAGGAGGATATATGGAGTACTCTAGTTGGTGGACCTTGGCTCTTGGGGAGAGATAGCTTGTTCCTCAAGAAATTATCACCTATATTTGATCCCTCAAAATAGAATGTCAATGTTTCACCTATTTTGGGTAATATAATTTGACTCCCTTTGGAGTATTGAGGAAAGGAGGTTCCTAGGAGGGATTTCAACTCCTTTAGTTAGCTAACTATGATCAACCTAGTAACCAAAATATTGAAACATCTAGTATTTGTCAAAATATTTGTTAATTTGAGCCTAATTTTATTTTAGAGGTATTAATCTACTCTAATTTTGGTACTTGGAGATAACAACTTATCTTTGAAAACTCCACTTTTTTTCACGCCAAAAGCGAGAACATTGTGGCAAATAAATTCTCATTGAAGTGTAGGGCTAGGAAGGTGGAGGTAACTGGTAGTGGTGTTTTAATGGAAATTTCCTCTATTTCTAAGGTCTTAGATAAGGTGTTACAAGCTTACGATTCTACCCATTTTGTATAATAAAGATAGTTTGTGCATTGAAATCTATTAGAGATCTCGACCTCCCCAATTTTCATTCTAGAATCTAAACCTAATCCAAAGTTGAAAAGGGGAAATGACAGATCACCTAGAAAAATGGTGACTAAAGCCTTGATAAGTATAACTTATATGGTTTTGTCCTCTTCTCTTAGGATGTTTGGTTTTGTGAAGAATAAGCCATCTAATTTTTTAGAGGGTGTTTCTTTTGACTCCACAAGATTTAGGCTCAATTATTTGACTCAAGTTTGAACACTAATACATATTGGAAATTACCTTAAGTATTGAGACTAGAAAATACCCGTAACAAGCTTAAGTCTCCATTAATAGTTTTTTTCTCAAAAAATAAGGAGATAGAAGGCTATAAGGTAGTATCTAAAAGGATGAAATACTCTCCTATTCTCTTTGGGGTTAAAAATGCAAGGGATTATAGGAAGTAAGTTGACATAGGATCTAAAAAAACATTGGTAGGATGAATGCCAAATAAATTAGGGAGGGAAACTTTTAAAGAAGTTTCAAGTAGAAGTTGAGGTGTGTAGGAGATGGGAATATCTAGTTTCAACTCCAAATCCAAGAAATAAAGTTAACTTTATGGAATATTTAGGGGTTAATATCCCCATTAACAAGATTTAATAGCAAAATTTAGGAGATTGCATTTAAATTTGAACTTTTTCTATTATAAGAAACCAAAATTTTCATAATTTTTTTTAACAAAGTATTGCTAAGTGTAGTGTAGGAAAATTCATACCCTTGCATTTTCATACTTTTTTGGGCCCACCTTGCTTTATTTATCCTTCTTTATGTCTTAATTGGTCCTATTTTGCATCCACAATCCTAATAAACTACATCTTTTTCTAGCTAATCCCAAAAATCATCAAAGGGAATATGATCATTTAATGATTCTATCTGCGTGTCCCTAATTTTTGGATCGGGACTAAAATGCCACCTAGGGCATCTTAGTCCCCCAAGGGTCTTGGGACCCTGACTTTGAACACGCCTAAAAATGTCCCTTTTTGGAGTTTGTGCCCTGAGATTTGAGCCTCAAGACTAAGACGCCACCTAGGGCATCTTAGTCCTCCTTGGCTTATTTTCGGCATTTAATTTCAAATTCTAGCGGGATTTAGCCTCCTTTAATTAATGTTTTCCTATGTCAGCTTGCTATGATGTAAGTTCGAGATATTGAGCATAGATAAGTATAAATACAAGGTTCCTTCTCTCATTTTTCAACTAACAAGAAATCTATGCATCCAAGAATTCAAGTATTCATTCAAGAGCATTCAAGAGTAGTTCTTCAAGCATTTTGGATCCATCATCAAGATTCAAGCATCATACCAAAGGATATTCTTCCATCATGTGTGTTTTTGTGCTGACATGTGTGATGTAGGGATTTGATTCAAGCAAGAAATTCAAGCCAGATCTATCAAAGCATTCCATTGATTCAAGATCTACATTCAAGCTAGCCATTTCACACAAGGTTGTAGACTTTACAACAAGGGTTTGGTGAGTTGTAACATTGCATGTTTTCGATTAAGGAAAAAATAGGTTTTGAAGGGCCCCTAAAACCCTTTAACAACAAAGAAGAGACAGATATAACATGAAAAAGTACATATCAGAGAAAAATAAGATGCCAAAAAAGAACCAGCCCATAGGCAGCACCCCAAAAAACCAGCAAAAACCCAATAAAAGTCCAGCCACTAGGCCAAATTCCTCAGGATGTCCACCACCTTCTGCTCCAGATTGTTCATATTTAATGTTGCTTTCTTTATCTCCTGAATGTTAACATGGGCCCTTTCATCCTTTCTCTTCATATTCGATCTAGTTCTTTTGCTCAAATCGACACCCTCCACCTGGCTTTGTTCTTTTTCAGTGCCCAGATCCACAACAGTCCTCTCTTGATAAATATTCTCTAGATTTTAAACCATCATATTCATTGTGTTCACAGTAGATTTTAAAATCTTGTGGCTCATTTCCATCACCATCTGGATAGACTCTTTTATATTCTTAAGCTTGTCCTCCATAGCAGAAATCTTATCATCATGATTACTCTTAAATTGCTAAAGACATTCAACTGTTTTCTTGAGGCAACCCACCATGTATTTCTTTTCTTCCTCAGTCCATAAATTAGTGGCCCTTTCTTTGTCTCTTGTTGTGTGGTCAATCAGATCAGGCCCTTCGAACTTGTTGCTAATAGCCCTTTGTTTCAACTTAATTTCCTTAATCTCAAAAAACACCCATCTCATCAGTCTGAAAAAATCCACAAACCCATTACGAGGAATGGCAAGGATATCAACAGGAAACTCACATTCGGCTTTGAAGTAATGGTCATCAACCTTGAGATCATTGGGAAAACAAGGCCTATCCTCTTTGTCAGCGACAGGGTAGCGAGAATATTTCGATGAGGGGGCTGACTGAGAATCATCTTGATTAGTATCATAGGAGGGATCCTCCAAATCCTTTCGTTTAACCTTCTCCTGGGGGGAGACAATAGATTTTCCTTTCGCCCTAGATTTAGCATCTTCAGAGCCCGGGAAAAGAACCTTAACTTTCCCTTTCTATCTGTTCCACACGGCGACGCTCACCACCCATATTGGTAGAGTTACAAGCCCACTCAGAAGACTCCTGAAAGCCACATAAATTGATAGCCAAAATACCTAGAAAGCGTGCAAGGCAAAAAATATAGAATGTCTATTAATTCTTTGGTACTCCAACCTTTGATATGAAATTATTGAACATTAGTTCTGAGACTGCATGAATTGACACTCATATCCCATAATCATTAATTGATAGGGGAATTTGAGACCTTCACGTGAATTTTGTCATACCTCAATAAGGCTATGACATTAGCCTCCAACTTGTCACCCCTTTGCCATGTGATTTTTTCATTGGCTTGAACGCCCTTATTGGCAAAGAAGTCCGCCACCGTGTTAATTTCCCAGTAAGCATGGGAAATGAAGCAATTTTCAAAAGAACTTAGAATCCCCTTGGATAGATTAATCCATCTCTCAATGTTCCATGAAGGTTTTTGGAGGCTCTTAATACATTGGATGATATTGTTCGAGTCCCCTTCTCACCACACATTTTTGAAGTTCATTTGACGGGAAAGATTTAAATCTTGGAAAGCCCCTATGGCTTCAATAAGGTGGTTGGTATGGGTGCCCAAGGGGAGCACCACCACTGAAATAAAAATGCCATTCTCATCCCTTATCACTCCCCCACACCCAACAGGCCCAAGATTACCCTTGACCGCCCCATCAAAGTTAATTTTAACCCAACCAGGAGGAGGAAGGTTCCAATGGATTCCATCTCTAGGTCCCTTTGTTAGTCGAAGAGGATAAGATATATCAACATTAATCTTCCAAGCATCAACAACTCTGAGCTCATAATCTTGGCATCTGATCTTTCCTTTTGCCTTAGTTTTGCAGTTAATCCAGTTTAAGTTCTCTCTCACAACTCTAATAATTTTACCAAAGACAATTTCCTTTGAAAGAGCAGAATCCCTAAAGATTCTATTGTTACGCTCTTTCCAAATATGCCACAAAAGGTGTGGAAAAATATACCACTAGAGCAGTTTCAACACCTAATTGATTGAGGGAAACTTCCACTGGTAATGGAAGTCCAAGATAGAGCCAGGAAAAACCCAGCTGAGGTTCCACAACTGCAAGACTCTGCACCAAATGTCATAGGCAAAAGGACAAAGGAGAAAAATATGTTAAACAATATCAGCCTCCGCACAACAAAGATAACATCTATTAGGAAGAGAGAGACCATGCTTACATAGTTTTCATTAGTCAAAATTTTATTCTGAATGAGGATCCACACAAAAATATTGATTTTGGGTATAAGGTTTTGCACCCAAGCCTTCACCCACACAGGAGAGGGGGAGAAATGATGACAAGAGGCCACTGTCGAGGAGACAAAAAAGACCCTTGTAGAAGACATTTTCCAAACCATAGAATCCCCCTGGCCCCGCGAGCTCAACACAACAGAGTTTAGAAGAGACTACAGGGGGGAAAGGTTCAGACTAATTATAGAGATGCGAACCCACTGATCATTCCTCCAATAATCCCTAACTAAAGTACCAAATCTGGCTTTGCATTCCTCCATATGATTCTTAAAGATAGAGTGATTACAAAGGGGTTCATTCCCAATCCATTTATCTTCCCAAAACAAAATTTTGCTCCCATCTCCAAGCTTCCAAATTGCGCCTTTCCCAACAAGATCCCTAGCCTTAATGACATTATTCCAAAGAGTAGAGCCATGAGGGAGATTCTGAGAACTGAGAAATTCCTTAAAAGAATTGACACCCCACAAATATTTGCTGTGCCAAATAGCATTCCATTCATGGTCTTCAACAAAGGTTCTCCAAACCTGCTTCGCCAAGAGGGATTTATTAAAGACTCTAATATTCCTTAGACCAAGACCATATTTTTTGGGTTTACACACATTCTCCCAAGCAACCAGTGGAATCCTCTTCTTCTCCTCAACCCCCGACCAAAGAAATTTTTTTTGAATCTTTTCAATAATTTTAGCAAATTTGGAAGGGATCTTGAACAAACTTAGAGCATAGATAGGCAAATTTTGAAGGGAAGACTTTAGCAGCATGACTTTACCTACTTGACTGAGAAGGGCCCCTTTCCAACCAACCAACTTTCGATTAAACCGATCCATAAGGGAAATCCAAAAAGAATCAGGTGGTTTGGTTCCCAGAGGAAGGCCCAGATAAATGAAAGGAAGAGAGTTAATAACATAATCGAAAATATCAGAAATCTTCCTTTGCCTGGGTTCCAGAGTATTGAAAAAGAAGAGGTATATTTTTGTCCTTTTAATTTTCTGCCCTGAGGCTTCTTGATAAAGAAAAAGGGAGCACTTCAATGTTCTAGCTTCTCCAATTGTTGAGCTTCCCATAAGAATAGTGCCATCAATGAATTGTTGATGAGAACAAACAAGATTAGTTGATGACGATTTTAACCCTTTTAAACTTCCTTCCATCACCTTTTTGTGTAGTAATCTTCCCAGGCTTTCCACCATCAAAGTAAAGAGTATTGGAGAGACAAGATCTCCTTGTCTCACCCCTCTAGAAACTTCAAAAAAATGGGAAGGGGACCCATTGATGATACCAATAGTGCTGGTTGTGGAAATAATTTCCCATATCAATTGAAGAAATCTCTCCAAGAAACCCAAAAGCTCTTAAAACCTTCAACAAGAACCCCCAATCCACCCTATCATAGGCCTTGGACATATCCAATTTTAGTTAAAAACCTTGGCTCTTTGAAACCTCTAATGAATGGATATTCTCATGAACAATGATGATAGAATCCAAAATTTGTTTGCCAAGAAAAAAGTCATTCTGTTGAGGAGAAATCAATAGTGGGCGAACACCAAGCAGCCTAGTAGTAACAACTTTAGAAATAATTTTATAAAAGGAATTGCATAAGCTGATCAGGTGGAAAAAGTATAAAGCATCAGCACCAGGGAACTTGGGGATGAGAGCAATGAAATTAGAATTAAGCTCCTTCAATAGTTTTCTTGACCCAAAGAACTCTTTGACTGCATTAACCACATCCTCAGCCACTATCTCCCAGAAAAATTGGAAGAAGAACATCGGAAATTCATTTGGACTAGGGGCCTTGTTACCTTCAAAAGAAAAAAATGACCTTTCTAACCTCTTCCAAAGAGGGAATAACAGTCAAAAATCTATTTTGATTCTCATTCAAAATGTTAGGGATAGCATCAATGAGAGTTTGTTGAGCATTCACATCCAACCTTTCTTCCGCAGATAAGAGATTAGCAAAGAACTGATTAGCCTCACTCCTTATCTCATCCTCTTTATCAACTTTTGTGCCATTCTTCATAATACGAGTAATATAGTTAGACGCCTTATGTTTTAGAGTTGTCATGTGGAAGAACCTGGTATTCTTATCTCTTGAGGAAAGCCACACCGATCTTGATCTTTGTTTCCAAAATTCTTCTTCTTTAGAGATAATATCATGATAGTTCGTAAGAATTTTGTTTTCTCTAGAGAGGAAGTCTTCCACATAAGCATCTCTTTGAATTCTATCCTGGATATCCTTTAACTCAAGCTGGATGGCAGACTTCGTAGCAAATATATCCCCAAAAACTTCCTTATTCCAAAGTCTAACCTTAGTTTTGACCTCACTAAGATTTTTGGCCACTTGAAACATAGCAGTACCATTAACCTTAATGTTCCACCATTCTTGAATGCAATTAAAGATTTGAGGGTGAGACAACCACATTCTTTCAAATCTAAAAGGGAAGATCCTCTTACCTGACATAGAGTCCACCACAAAACTGATGGGGAAGTGATCTGACCCAATCCTAGAGAGAGCAGTTAAAGAGGAGAAATAATCCATCATCCAATTATTCAAAATTAAAGCCCTATTGAGTCTTACTTGAATAAGATCATTCCCAGCCCGCCTATTAGACCAAGTGTAGGTGGCCCCCTTAAGGTCCACATCATGCAAACATTGGGAGTTAATAAAATCCATCAGATCCAATTTACTATCCATTTGTATCTAAGATCATCCAATTTTTTTTGACACAAGCAACGAGGTGTTGAAGTCTACCATAATGATCTAGTTCTCATTAGGGAAATAGCCTAAAAGACTCAAGTCTTTTCCAAAAATTCCTTCTCGCGGATTTGTTGTTGGGAGCATACATATTAGACAAGACCCAACTGAAGTCATCTCTAATATGCTTGAATCTAGTGGCCACATGGTTAGCATCTTCCCAGACCGGAGTACCATGAAGATGGTCTTTATTCCAAAAAGTCACTAAGCCTCCAGATGCACCCTCCAAACTCCTACCTTTCACACCAAAATTCTTGAAAATATTAATCCTTTCCACTCTATCCTTAGGCGTCTTGGATTCTTGAACAATTAAAATATCAGGCTTATGATCCCTGGCAAAATTGTGCAAAATATCTTGTTTATGGGAACTGTTTAGCCCCCAAACATTCCATGACATGAACTTCATTTCTTTAGTGGGGTGTTGCTTCGAAAAATCTCTGGGATGGTTCTTTGAACCCCATCAACAATATTTTGGATGCTTTCCTACTCTCTATTCCACTTTGTTGATTTTAGACTTGAACTTTTTTGATTACCACAGTCTGCCTTTGACCTATTTCTCGTAGAAACCCCCACAGTGTTATTCCCTTTTTTACTCTTCTTCTTTTCAACTTTTGTGTATGAACTATCCCCTTCCAGGTCCAAGTCCTCAAGTCCCATGAAATCTTGACCATCCATGAAATCATCTCCTACAACAACCTTATTGGTTGAAGAATGCCCCAGGTCATTCCTCTCCTTATAAGTATCCACATAATCCCCAAAAGTAGATTTCACAACCTCCGGTGAGCTATGAGAGCCATCCTGGAAAGAATAAGGTAGAGTCTTGACCCCTTCCACCAGAGATTCATCCTCACAACTTGCTTTACTTCCTGCCCCATGGCCAGTAGGAGATTTTTCCTTCGAACACTCACCAGAGGAGTTTGGAACCCTCTTTGTAGAGTTCGTGTTTTCATCAGGGTTTTCGATACCCCCTCCATCTAACTTTTCATCCTCTCCTTGGGATCCCTTGGTGCTTGAATCCATTACCTCTCTATTTTGAGCCTTTTCATCTACTCTTGGAGCTTCAGGGTTGTCAAAAGAGTTCCCTTTCAGGGGCTCTTCATCATTATTAACCCCCAGATTGGGATTCTAGCACTCCTCATTCTTATTTTGACCATTCTCAGAGTTATTCATCTCACCCTTGTTCACGTCATTTAAGGGTTTCTCTAAGGTTTTTTCCTTCCATATTTTGGTCTCCTTAACTGCCGACTTGGCTTTAGTCTTAGACATATTGGTTGGGCATTTCCTAGCCCAATGCCCAAATTTTTTACAAGCGAAACACACAAAAGGAAGAGTCTCAAATTCGATTGTCTGAACCCACTTGCCAAGTTTAGATACAATTTCTATAGAGATGGCAAGTCAGTGGATTGAGTTATACCCACATAAATCATGGCAAAAACCATCCTTTTTCTAGTCGAGGTCATGGAATCTATAGATAATAGCTCCCCAAAAGAGTTTGCAATTCCCTTGAAGAAATTCTCATTCCAAAACTCTAAAGGTAAGCCTCGTAATCAAACCCACACAGGCACCACTTCAAAAGATGTATCCGAGAAGTCTATTTTTGGAGACCACTTCTTAAGAGCCAAGGATGAATTGCCAATAACCTAGGGACCACCACAAAGGATTGTGAGTTTATCCTCTTCACAGGAAAAAGCAGAAGAAACCATTGGGCAGAGCCACAACCTTAATTTTTCCTTTTGCTTTCCACTTCTTCCTAACAAAATCCCTAACCACTTCAATATTTGGTCTCGGGCCCATGAATTTACCCACCAGCGAAGAGGCCATCATTGAAATGTTATGGTCAATCACTGGATTAGGAACTAGAATAGCAAAAGTCCCACTCGAAGGGACATAAATGTTGCTAACCAGAGGAAAGATTGACTTACCAACAGGCTTAGTCCCAAACAATAAGGCCCATCTTCTTTTTGAGTCCTCTCGACATTGGTCTCTCAAAAAATTCTCTAGAGACCCCAATTTGACAGTAGAGTCCTTGGCCGCGTCTTGTTTCCCCAAAAACCCGGCCCCACCAACCCCGCCATTCGAAGAGGGGCCAAGAAACACCTTACCTCCAGGGTCCACCTTACCGCTTGGGTCCCCCTGATTCCCTAGGCCCCAGTCCTCGAAAACCGCTCCCCCTACTCTTCACCTGCATCCCCTATCGCATCCACATAAAGTCCACCCCCCAACAAATATCTAGCTGTCTTCAAACTAGACACCCGTTGCTAGGAAAGAGAAAATTCAAAACCTTGCTCCCGCTCACCCATTCCTGCTTTATGTCCTAATTGGTTCTATTTTGCATCCACAAGCCTAATAAACTACATACTTTTCTGGCTAATCCCGACAATCATTAAAGGAAATATGATCATTGAATGATTTTTTCTGTGTGTCCCTCATTTTTGAGTTGGGACTAAAATGCCACCTAGGGTGTCTTAGTCCCCCAAGGGTCTTGGGACCCTGATTTTGAACACACCTAAAAAAAGGTTCCTTTTTGGAGTATGTTCCTCGAGATTTGGGCCTCATGACTAAGACACCACCTAGGGAATCTTAGTCCTCCTTGGCTTATTTTCGGGATTTAATTTAAAATTCTGGCAAGACTTAGCCTCCTTTAATGTTTTCCTATGTCGGCTTGGTGTGATGTAATTTTAGGATATTAAGAATATATAAGTATAAATACAAGGTTCCTTCTCTCATTTTTCTACTAACAAGAAATCTAAGCATTCAAGTATTCATTCAATAGCATTCAAGAGCAGTTCTTCAAGAATTTTGGAGCCATCATCAAGATTCAAGCATCATATCAAAGCAGATTCTTACATCATGTGTGTTTTTGTGCTAACATGTGCGATGCAGGGTTTTGATTCAAGCAAGATCTATCAAAGAATTCCATTGATTCAAGATCTACATTCAAGCTAGCCATTTCACATAAGGTTGTAGACTTTACAAAAGGGGTTTGGTGAGTTGTAATATTGCATGTTGTTCATTCATCATTTCCCTCTTTTATTTCATTCTATTTCAAGGTTTAATTACCAATAAGGGGTTTGACCAAGGCAAACCCCCATTTACTAACATTCAACAAGTTTTCCCTCTCTTATATGCTTGTGATTGTAGATTTAGGTTGAAGACTTAAAGATCATTTAGAGTGCAAGATTGAAAAGTTGTAAAGTTGCATTACAAAGTTGTCATCTTCATGGAAACTCATTGTAGACACCTAAATTTGACCCTTTACACAAGGTCAAATTTATCCATTTCATTAATCCGCTTCATTCCCTTCATCAAACGTTAATTAAATTATTTATTTAATTAATGTTCCCCTTTCCCCTAATGTTCCTAAAGTATTTAATTCAATTAATTAATTACTTTATACATTGGCCCACTTCATCTCTAAACTAAATAAATGTAATCAATTTATTTAATTTAGTCAATTATCCTCTTCATTTTTTAATTCATTCTTTCTCTTTCCTTGTCACATCCTCCATAACCTTTTCACTAAATTGGATTAATTTAATTAATCCTCCATTAAGGTGTGCATATCCTTAATTATGATTAATGTCACATCCTCCATAACTTTCCACTTGCCTCTAATCATCATTAATTAATGTAATCATTTGTTTGCACAATCCTAATCCTAATCACTTACCCCTTTTGATATGCCCTTAAGTCAACCTTTTTAGTACTTACATTTTTTGGGTTGACCTCTTCCCCATGTGAATTAAAAATTAACACTTATCCCCCCCATGCATTTATGTTTCCCATGACACCTCATATATCATATCGTATCCAAAGGAAAAAGACCTCTTTTAGAGGAATTTTATTTTACCCTTTGGTCTCTTTCCAAAAAGTGAATTAAAAATTTACTTCTATTCCTCCAAGGCCATCTCCAATCCCCATGTTGACAAGGGTGGACTTTCTAAAAGTCCTCACTTGTCACTTTCAGCCCCACTTGGGGACATGGGATTAATTTTTGTGGAGATCCTCTCTCATCCCAAGGTACTTGCAAGTACCTTGGGACCACATGGCCTTTTCCACCTCGTTTGTACCCTTTTCTATCTCATCATCCCCTTTGGAACTTCACCCTCCACATGTCAAGATGTGAGGGTTTGTGAGTCCTCAACTCACCACAACCCTCCATCTTGGACATGGTGGCTTAATTTTGACCGTTGAATTCTCTAGAGAATTTAAATTCGTCTATAAATAGCCCCATCTACCTTCATTAAAGGATCAAAGGATCTTAGAATCTTGCATCTTAGAATTTATGAGCATTCAGATCTTAGAACTTGAGAGAGTTATTGCATGCATACCAAACTTATGCTCTCAAGCCATTTAGTCATTTTAGCCATTATTATTGCAACTCTCTTACCCATTATTGCATCCATCCAACTTCATTCATCACCCAACTGCGATTGCCATCACTAGCATATCATTTAAGGAGCACACATTATCAACCATCAAAGGGCTAACCAAGGATCAACATGAAGAAAGATATAATCATCTTGTTGAGTTTTTATCTTCATTTTATTTGTGTTTAACATAGTCCAATCTTGAGGTGTTAGGTGTTTTAGACTTATCTTGAATTTTACTTATTTTGCATCTTAGATTAGTGTATTTCTCTTGTTCACATTTCTGGCACGCCCGGTGGGACCCACGTCACGGGTCTTTTATTTTAACATTTTTTGTTGTTTAAAGTTTTGCAAATTTTGACACAGAAGATCGACCTTGCCCAAGAGGGGCAGCCTTGTCCAAACAACAGACTATTTTGTTGTTTTTTTCACTATTTTCTGACCTCAGGTTGTTTGCAGGTTCACAGAAGATCGACCTTGCCCAAACAACAAACTGTTTTGTTGCTTTTTTTTACTATTTTCTAACCTCAGGGTGTTTGCAGGTTCACAGAAGATCGACCTTCCCCAGGAGGGGCGACCTTGCCCAAATAACAGACTCTTATGTTGCTCTTTTCACTATTTTCTGACCTCAGGTTGCTCGCAGGTTCACAGAAGACCAACCTTGCCCAGGACGGGCGACCTTGCCCAAACAACAGATTGTTCTACTACTTTTTTCACTATTTTTTGACCTCAGATTGCTTGTAGGTTCACATAAGATCGACCTTGCCTAGGAGGGGTAGCCTTGCCCAAACAATAGATTGTTCTACTATATTTTCATTATTTTCTGACCCCAGGTTGCTTGCAGGTTCATAGAAGACCGACCTTTTCCAGAAGGGGCGACCTTGCCCAAACAACAGACTCTTCTGCTACTTTTTTCACTATTTTCTGACCTCAGGTTGCTTGTAGGTTCATTGAAGACCGACCTTGCCCAGGAGGGGCGGCCTTGCCCAAACAACAAACTGTTTTGCTACTTTTTTATTGTTTTCTTACCTCGGGTTGCTTGCAGGTTCACAGAAGACTAACTTTTCCCAAGAGGGGTGGCCTTGCCCAAACAACAGACTTTATTATTTTCTGACCTCGGGTTGTTTGTGGGTTCACAGAAGATCGACCTTGCCTAGGAGGGGCAGCCTTGCCCAAACAACATACTTTTTTGATGTTTTTTTTACTGTTTTCTGACCCCAGATTGCTTGCAGGTTCACAGAAGACCGACCTTGCCTAAAAAAGGCGGCCATGCTTAAAACACAAATGCGGCCACGCACAATAGAAAAAATCTTCTTGTCAAAGACAGAAAACAAAACTACTAACAAGTATGTTGCAGGTGGAGACATTGTATTTAATTGGTTTTGTACTTTCATTTCTCTAAACTAGGAACATAGTTTAATTAAAGGGTCAAATTACATCTACTTGTGTTTGTGAGTGGGTTGTTGACATATCCCCTCCCCTTGCGCCTCTTTGACAATCCTGGGTGATGAGAAATCGCAACTCACTCTTGTCTTGTCTACCTATAAGATTCTAGTGCATGAAAGCTCTCCCCTTACGCTTTGTGCGAGCTTGGGGACTAGCCGAGGCATCCATTGTTTTCTTCCTTTAGTGGGACTTGCTTGGGGATTTCATCACCCCAAGGGATGATCCCAACCATGTGTTATCGACGGGGTATATAAAGGGGGGAAAATGAAAGTTGTACCTCAATCCAGTCACGTTGTGTTTGGCAGAGCGTCAAAGCTAGGGTGATACCTAGACAAGACGTGAAGAGATGGTCCGAGCTCCCAGTCTCTCGCTGGCTACTCCTGACTCACACTTGTAGACGAGCTGGTGTTCAAGGTTGTGCCCCACATACCATGCGTATATTGGGGATTCCCTTAGCAAACTTGTTTATCCTAGATAGAGAACCATTTTGACCATACCCTTAACACTAAAACTAGGTTTGTGTTGTTTGAAGTGTTTTTTTGTGCAAAACCAGTACTTGTCAGTCAGTTTTGGCCTTTTAATTATTGTTTTCCATCATTTTCCATCACTATTTTTGACTAACTTAGGGGCGAACTTTCCCTCAAAGGGCGGCCCTGCCCCTTTGTTTCAACTATTGTTTAACCCATTTAAGTCAAAATTTTGCCAAGTCTCTCCTGTTTGGGTGGTCGTGACCTAAGTTTGGGTGGCCTTGACCTAAAGGGGTGGCCCTGACCTAAGTTTGGGTGGCTTGGACCTAAAGGGGCAACCTTGGCCTCTAAAACAGTCTTTTCCAGTCTCCTTCATTAACTGTTACTCTATTTTGAGAGCCTGTTTTCCAGTTTCGATTGTTGTTTCCCCGTCTAGAGTACCCGTTTATCTAAGCCAACCATTTTTTTGTCCATTCCAACTATCCATTTTCCCATTTAGAACACCATTTCCCTTTTTCACCTAGTTGTTCGCCCCTTTTGACAAGTTTTTCACCTATTATGAGAACTCATTTTCCCCTTCTGAGTACTATTTCATAGCCTCCTACATTTTTTCACCCATTATGAGTGGTCTTTTTCCTATTTTGAAAATCCAATTACCCATCCTGGAAGTCCATTTATTGATACCGTTTAACCATTTTTTGATCTAAGCTGAAACCGAGACCTGTTTGGGCGACCTTGACCTGTTTGGGCGGCCTTGCCAGGAGGGGTGACCTTGTGCAAAATTTTGGGCAGCCCTGACCTAAAATTGCACCTTTTTCGAAAACTGATCCAAAACACCAACCTCTCATAGTTTCTGAAAGACCCGTTGATTGTCTTGCTATTTTTGCATCTTGTTCGCCTGCATCATGATCCATTTGCATTATCATCTGAATCATATAGGTTGCATTCATAATCATCATATAGGTTACACATCCATCATCCCCATATCAATCAAAATCCTCTGAACATTTGAAGTCATTATCTGAATTGACCTAGGTGCGTGAACCTGATCGTCATCCTTGAACAACTGCTTAGGATCGCTATCCATGCTAAGTTGATCATTATAATCAGCCCTATCAATCCTCTTCCATCTCAAGGTGGATTCAACACCATGATCATCGGTGCATCCTTCCACTTGATCAATCAACACCTTACGTCACCAAGGGTGATCTCTGAACCCAGTTTAGAAACCCTTCTGATCATCCAATCAATCGATCTCCAATTCAATTTCATCCAATCCTATCAATCATTTTGTTGATAAAATGCAATCAAATCCAATTGAATCCAATCCTTATCAAATCATTCGATTAATTGATACATCATCAATTGATCCATCATCTTATCAATCAATCCAACATCCAATCCAATCCAGCAATATTTATCCAATCCAAATCCTCATCTGGATCATCATTTAAAAGCCTAGTTGCATCTCAGATCACTTAGTTTTTTTGCATGTTCATGCCCATTCAAACCCGTTCACAAACGAAAAAAGAAAATGGTAGACCAACACACCCAAGTTTCCCAACCAAATATCCCTCAAGATCCCAATAACATCCCAAGCAACCTGCAAGATCCCCATAAGGGTGCCTCATCTCAATCAAACACTAACATCCAGAATACCACACCCCCTAGTGACGAGAACATGGTCAACCAACCCGAAGTCACCGTCGATGAATACCTCAATGAACCTGTTAATGTCCAAATGATGAATCATCTCCTAAATGAACGTGGAGATAAAATTCTTGCCACCTTGCTTATGAGAGGAGTCAAGCCACCATCTGACTTTGATGCATCACAAAATGCTTCCACCCACATTCTTCCCACACATACCAATCCTTAAACATCTCAAAATGCCCCTAGGAATTCATATATCCCCGAAGGTGTACCCACAAATAACTGGTATAACCCCGAGTTTGGCAATGTTGTAATACACCAAGTCACTAGCTATCCCCGTCTCCCAACTACAACCTTAGTAGCACAACCCGAACCCCACAATCCGTATGCTTATGACATGCTTTCATACATCCCATCCGCTCCACCACTTCCACCTCAACAACCACCTATCAACACAAGGGGCACACCTACCCTTTCTTTAATGCCTCCTCTAGGGTCTACACCCACTAATAATTTATCACAACCTGCATTCCAACAACCTTTTATCAATCCCCACCAATACACTACTACGATTGTTGCTTCGTCTTTACCATCTCATCAAAAACCATCTTAGCAAAACATTTTCGTCCCACAACAAAATGTCTCGACTCACACACAACTGCCAGATCAAATAATACAAGCAGCATCCCAGTAGCCACAACCACTGCAAGGTACTTCCGTAGCTATCCCCCAACAACAACACACTTCACCTCACCCATCTCACCAACAATAGCCACAAAAACAACCTCCACAACAACATGTACATATCCCTACACAAACACACAATAATCCACTTACAAAATACCTCTATCATCCCTCTAGCACATACACTGCTCCATCCCACCTCAATGTGAATCCTCATCAGAACACTCAAAACCACACGCGAACCCAACTGCCTCCTTACACCAATCCTCTGCAGTCACAAAATCATCCCTACCAGCAGCCATCAAATCCACCCCCATATGTTATGCAACAACCCACCATGGCACAACAATACCAATCTTATCCACCCTACATTTAGCAGCAAAAAACTTACCAGCAGGGTGCACCTTCCATCCCCTATTACCAATAGCCATCATCACATCAACAAGGGGGTCCTACCTCCTTGTATTATCAAAATTCTACACAACAACAGGGCCCGCCCCCCGCTTCTTACTATCAACAATAGCCACCTTACCAACAAGTGGCTCTCACTCATCATAATCCATCATCATCCACTTATAATCAACAAATGCACTCGTATCCAGTGCAACCCACCTATGATCCAACCGCGACGGGTCCATCCTCATCATACCCACAATACTATCCATACAATTGACCCACTCTGACTCCCGCAACACCTGTCAATAAGGACTTGGAAGAAGTAAAAGTAGCATTGAAGGATCTACAAGATGGAACGGATAAACATACATTCAAGTTCGAGGACATCTGTCCTTATCCTTTTGATCCCTCCATCTCCTTGGTTCCTTTTCCCAAACTTTTTGAGATACCAAAATTCGATAAATATAAAGGAACTAGGGACCCTAGAGCCCATTTCCAAGAGGGCATGCATAACGATAACTATCTTATTTGACTTTTCCCTAAGAGTCTACAAAGGGTTGCCCTTAATTGGTTTATGGGCCTTGAAAAAGGATCAATCAAAACCTTTGCATAACTATCTGAGCAATTCGTCTCCCACTTCTCTTTCAATCTGGAGAAGGACATTGACACGCTTGATCTCCTAAAATAAAAACAGTGTGATGGGGAGACCTTCGCTAGTTATCTGCAAAGATGGCGTGCCTTAGCCAGTCAGATGAAATCCCCACTATCAGAAAAAGGACATGGTTACATTGTTCATCAAAAATTCTCATCCAGACATGGCTCACAATTTTTGGCTATATTGCATCACCACCTTCAAGGCACTCATCGAGAAGGGTCCCATCCTAGAATGAGCCCTTGTTGCTAAAGGGAAAGTCAAAAATTTCAATTCCGATAAAGAGAAATCCTCTGGGGATAAGCCTCGATATTGGAATAAAAATAAAAATGTTGTCAATGATGATGTCACCGACACCAAACATGTCCAGGTGGCCACCACCTCAAAATAATCCTCCTCCACAACATCAACAATCAATACCGAATGCCATATTTGTGCCCCAAGGAGCACCTTGGCAATAGTTAAACCAAAACAGCCAAGGGGGGAATAAACGACAATTTACTCAGTTGGTAAAATCCCTTAGCGTCATGTTCAACAAACTTCTGCAAGCCAACTATCCCATTACTTATCTTTTCACCAAGCCCCTTGATGCGTCCAAGCCCAAGCCAACTTGGTTCAAAGAGAATGAGTATTGTGACTTCCACAAGATCAAAGGGCACACATTGGATAAGTGTCAAGGACTAAAAAATTACGTTCAAAGTCTAATCAATCGGGGTGAAATTCATGTAGATGCTAACACGACATCTTCGTCCAATGCTTAGCTCCAAATATACCAAAATTATTTTCCTAAACACAATCAGGGCCCCAATACTTCCAATTTCAATCCTGGCCCCAATAACAACAATAATCAAAAGAATAGCACAAACAATATCAGCTATAAGAATGTGCCATACAATTATCAAGGTGTGGTCACATATGTTGAGCAAGTGGAGCCATGTGTATCCATGATACAGGTCAAGGGAAAGGATCCACAATGTGTTGTCACCACCCGTCAGACCTGCATCACGGTCCCAACCGCTCCTACATCCCCCAATAGCCATTCGTCAATTCACGATACAACATCCTTGACCATTTGGGAAAAACTTCAGTGCAGATATGCATCCTAGATTTGCTTAGGTCTTCCCCCATGCATTAGGACATCTTGAACAAAGCCTTGCAAAACACCCAAGTCCCTGATGATATCGATCCCACACAGTTTCAAGCATTGGTAGGAAATCTATCCACAACCTACCAATTAGGCTTCAGTTAGAAGGACATGCCACACCTTGACTCAAGTCATAATCATCCCCTTCACCTTGAGGTGGGGGTAAATTGTCAAAAAGTGAAAAGGGTATTGGTAGATAATGGTTCGACCCTAAATATTTGTACGTTAAAGTTTATACAACAGGTAGGATACACCTAGGCTGCCCTAAATAATCAGGTGATAACCATTAAGGCATATGACAATGCAAAAAGAGATTCTGAGGGCACGATTTGTCTTCCTATTCAGGTGGGTCCCAGTTTTCAGTATACTATGTGTTATGTTATGGATTTGGAACTTCCATACAACATCCTCCTTGGTCGTCCATGGATTCATTCTATGCAAGCCGTCTCATCCACCTACCATCAATGTTTGAAGTTCCCATTTCAAGGAATGGAAGTCCCCATACAGGTTGATCCTCAACCTTTTGAATATTGTCGTGCCTTAGAAGCTTCCTTTCCACATTTACATTACTACCCTGGAGTTGAAAAGTGGGCATCTCAAACATCTGATTCTTTTCCATCCAACAATACACTAAACACCACATCATCCACTCCTTCATCCATGCCATCATCTGCACCTGGTTCCACCATCACCAAGGTCCAGATCATCAACAAGGGATGTGGTGAGTATGAAATGCGTACCGCACTAAATGTGGCAACCATGCCACCCTCGCCACAAAAATATGGGCAACCATATCCATCAGTTCCAAAAGAAGAAGAAAACACACTCACACTCACTTCCAGGAATATGGGCTCGACAACATTTAACGATCTAGGTTCCCTTCATGATCAAATGGAAGCTGATATCAACCAATGGGTTTACAGAGAATAAATTGAACCACCACGTCCCCTCATAGAATACTTCCAGGAAGTTTATCCATGTGCCTCCAAGTTCATTGAAAAGTGCAATTACCAAGGCAAAGGTCTTGGTGTGGAAGAACAAGGATAACGCCAGCCCATTGAAGCAACTACCATCCGACCAAGAAACTTGGGCTTAGGTTATGATACTAAACGTAAAGGTCTTATGACATCCTCTAGAACTTCTAACAATGTTAGTGTCGATGACGGTTCCGTTGAAGACATACTAGAGGAAGAATCCATCATACATGCGTACGATGACTTGGATCATGTTGACCTTCCTGCCATGTTTGAATGCCTATCCGTTTATACCATAGCCTTATCCCTCAAACATCCCGAACTCATAGATTATGACCTATAAGGTACCACACCTCCCACCACATTTCCCCTAGTGGATCAGTATGTGAATCTCATGGGATTGGGGGAAGAAGAATTCCCTAGTCACAAAAACAAAAAGAAACAAAATAAAAAAGGGTCACCTAGTGAAAACCTCCATGAGGCACTTTATGACTTATAAATAGTAAAAAAAAAGGGTGTATCTGATAGTGAAAACCTAAAGGAGGCACTAGAAAATGGGGACGTTTATCTTCCCCTTGTTGGAACTCACTTATTCAGTTGATCATCTATCCTCATCGAAGAGACACAAGCCGTAAACTTGGGAACATAAAAGAACCCCAAAATCACTTATGTAGCTAAGGCACTATTAGAAGAAGAAATTTCTACCATCATCAATCTCTTGAAAGAAGGGATCATTAAATTTTCCTGGACATATTTCTATATGCCTTGCCTTGATCCAGCTTTGGTGGTACATCATCTAGATGTTCATCCTGATGCAAAGCCTGTTAAACAAAAGCTCAGAAAAATGCACCCACAAGTAGCCCTCCTGGTGAAGAAAGAATTGGAAAAGCTGTTAGATGCAGAGTTCATCTGACTGATTGACTATTTCGACAGGATATCTAATATAGTCCTAGTTTCTAAGCCTAGCGGAGACATCAATATTTGTACAGACTTCTGAGATCTCAACAAAGCATGTCCAAAAGATGACTTCCCCCTACCAAACATTGATATGCTGGTCGACCTCACTGCAAGACATGAGATGTTGTCTCTCATGGATGGTTTCTATGGATACAACCAAATCAATATTTCCACTAAGGACCAACACAAGACCACCTTCACAACACCCTGGGGTACATTCTGCTATAATGTCATGCCTTTTGGCCCTAAAAATGCGGGGGCAACATACCAGCGGTCTATGATGGTTATCTTCCACGACCTTATCCACATAATCATGGAAGACTATGTTGACGATCTCTTAGGAAAATCCAAAACAAGGGAAGAGCACCCAACCATCCTCAAAAAGATCTTTGATCAGCTGGAACAATATAAGCTACGACTCAATCCAAAGAAATGTGTGTTTGGGGCCACAGCCAAAAATCTCCTGGGGTTTATTGTCTCCCGCAGAGGAATTGAAGTTGATCCCACCATGGTAAAATCCATCATGGAAATTCCTCCGCCCCATACTCTGAAACAACTACAAAGTTTACAAGGTAAGCTCTAGTCCATCCATAGATTCATTGCCCAACTTTTTGATAAATGTCAATCGTTCGCACACCTCCTAAAGAAAGACACTACATTCAAGTGGAGCCCACAATGTTAGCTTGGTTTTGATCAGATTAAAAAATACTTGGATCACTCGCCTATTCTCATGCCACCTATCCCAGGAAAACCCCTTCTCCTCTATATTTCAGCTACTTTCGTGGCATTGGGGGCATTATTGGCACAACATGACTCCTCCTCCAAAGAACAAGCGATTTCCTATATCAACAGAACTTTGGTCAGTTATGAGCTTAAATATTCTCTAATGGAAAAGGCCTACCTTGTTGTTGTCTTTAGCTCCCAAAATCTTAGGCACTACATGCTCAGTCATCCAGTTAAGCTCATCTCCAAAGTTGGTCCCGTAAAATATGTTATCAAGAACAACATTGACAGGTCGCATGGCTAAATGGGTCATGCTACTCAGCAAATTTGACATAGAGTACATGGACCACAAAGTAATCAAAGGCCAGGTTATTGTGGATTAATTAGTAGATGCTCCACTGGTCGATGCCTATCCTTTAGAGATAGAGTTTCCAGATGAAGGGGTCTTTGTAGTGTCAAAAGCCACCACATGGATGTTGTATTATTATGGATCTGACACTAGCAATGGATCAAGAGTAGGAGTATTGCTCGTCACCCCTCAAGGTGACTATATACCCAAATCATTCAGACTGGCTTTTCCCTCCACCAAAAATATTTCTGAGTATGAGTCTCTCCTCACAGGCCTTAGGATTGTCATTCAATGGTGTATCTCACACTTGCACGTCTTCGGTGACTCTCAATTGGTGATCAAACAAGTCAATGATGAATTCCTCACAAAAGATGATAAGCTATTACCCTACAAACGCATGGTAGATGACTTCAAGAAATATTTTGTCTCCATCCAGTTCGACCAAATCCCTAGGATATAGAATAAAGTTGCTGATGCCATGGCCACTATTGGTTCTCTCCTGGATATGCCCAAAGATTGTACTGAATGTGAGTTCCTAGTAGAACAACTATTAATCCCCACATATGACATCCCTAAAAGCGAAATGGTTTGTGACATTGTAGGCCCTGAATCCCCTTGGTACCAAGACATTTACAATTATCTTCGTGATAACACCTTACCATCTGACCTCACAAGAAACCAACGTAAATCATTTATCCAATGCACTACCCGCTACACCATCATCTGTGATACACTTTATCGACGTGGGTATGATGGAACTCTCCTTCGATTTTTAGACGAAACTGAAGCCCGCACTACATTAGCAGAAGTGCATAGTGGTATTTGTGGGGCCTATTCTAATGGCATGACCTTAGCCAAAAGGATTCTAAGAGTAGGTTATTACTGGCCTACGATGGAACATGATGCTTGTGAGTTTGTCAAAATATGTCTTCCATGTTAACAACATGCAGATTTGATTCATGCCCCGACACAAGAGTTACGGCCTATCACGACACCTTGGTTGTTTTCACAATGGGGCTTTGATTTGGTTGGGAAGATCTACCCTCCATCCTTTGATGGTCACACCTTCATTATCACAACCACTGAATACTTCACCAAGTGGGTGGAAGCCATACCACTCACTCAAATCACCGGTGTTTAGATCTCTAAGTTCATCCTCCACCATATCCTCTGTCGGTATGGGATCCCCTCCACCATCATCAATGATAACGAAAAACCATTCAAGAATAAGTGCATGAAATTCCTCTGTGAAATGTATCATATCGAACATCGCTAGTTTACCCCCTATTACCCCCAGGGTAATGGAAAAGCAGAGGCAACCAATAAAATTGATTAAAATCATTAAGAAGATGGTCAATAGCACTGGTCAAGATTGGGACCTCCATCTACATCCTGCCCTTTGGGCCTACCGCACATCCATCCGCACCCTCACTAGTGCTACTCCATACTCCCTTGTCTATGGCACTAAAGCCATCTTGCTAATTGAAGTCGACTCCGAATATGACTCAAGAATCCCATCACTAATGAAGACACCTGAGTGGCACAACTCGCACAATTGGAATTGCTGGATGAAAAATGGGTCAAGGCTTATAACCATTTGTAGGCCTATTAGCATCGGCTTAAAAGAAGCTACAATAAGAAAGGTTTCCCTTGCCAATTCAATGTTGGTTACTTAGTTCTCAAAGAAAATCAACGGAATCAGCAAGATCGAGATAAGAAGGGTAAGTTTGAAGCTAATTGGTTAGGCCCTTATGTTATCACCACCAAATATGGTTCTGGAGCGTACAGGCTATCTACCCCTGAAGGGGAGCCCCTAGAAGAACCCATCAACATCATGCATCTAAAGAAATTCTATACTTAGGTCAGCTAGGGTATCCTTCTTGGTGAAATCTCAAAAAATACAAAAAAAGTAAAAAATTATCAAAATCAAAAAAATCAAAAAATCAAAAAATAGTAAAGAGAAATAATTCATCCTATGGTGAAAACCACCCCTGTGTGGTAGCTTGGATATGTACGATTGGTGAAAACTTGGCAACAAGCGCCTTTCGTATAGGGCTTAATCATTATCTACCTTGCGTCCTAATTACTTTATGTTTTATCCATCCAGATCTCAGTAACCCTATCATCCTATCATATCCTCTCATTCGCTTGCAACCCTTCGTCGCTTGGTATATTTCTAATTGAGCATCAGACGAACATCATCCGCTATCTAACATCCTGAGCTTCTATCCTAATCGGAGCTTGTGTGTCGCCTCGACGCTTTGGTCGTCTCCATCTAGGATCATTCATCCTGTCTTTCTCCATCTAGATCCCATCCCATCTTTGGCAAATTACATTGCCTTTGCGCTTTGACATAGGCAAGTCCGATCATTTGATCCACCCCCAGGGATTTGTTTTGTCTATCCTCTTTGGCCCATCCTGTCTTTGGCGAACTACGTTTCCCTTGCACTTTCACGTAGGCAAGGTCGATCATTTGATCTACCCTCGGGGCTTTATTTTGTCTATCCTTGTTGTTTGTTCATCCTTGGCGAACTACGTTGCACCTGCACTTTCACGTAGGCAAGGTTGATCCATTGATCTACCCTCGGGGCACTCTATCCTCCATCATCCATCACCATTTGTCCACTTTTCAATCTTAACCATCATTGGTCTTTCATCCTTTTTGAACTACGCTGCCCCTGCGCTTGCACGTAGGCAAGGCCGATCATTTGATCCGCCCCCGGGGATTTTCTTTACTTCTCTTTGCTTTTACTTTTGTGGTCAGTCTGTCTAATCATTTTCTCCCATCATCTATCTTCATCGTACTCTTTTCCTGAACTATGAGGGCTCTGTGCATTCACGTAGGGAAGGCTGATCTTTGATCAACCCCCGAGCCCCTAGGTCTTTAGGGTGAGTCAGTCCTGGATCGTGTGATCAAGGTATGTCCTTATCTCATTGGTACTTCACAAATGGAATGTATGACGATATTTCATTAGTTTTCAAATATCCAGCGTCATTAATCGATCATTTAGTTTAGTATTCATCTTTGGTCTCAATAGGATGTATCCTTCCTAACAGACCACATCAACCCCATCCATCATCTTGATCCTATGGAAAAGGATGTTTTGAAATTGATTGCAATATTTTGATGCTTTTGGATTTTATTTATCATTTGAGCTCCCTATAATCACTTTTCCAGACCGCCATGATCTATCATATTATGGTGTGTTTTGACTGGTTAACATAGGGGCATATATGGATCTTTGTTGTTGTCTTCTTGGTTGTCCCACGTAGTACCCACCAAGATCCCTCGGATCTTGTGTTACACTAGGGCACCCTTCTGTGCTTGTGGTTATCCCAATACTTGGCCAGACCAAAGTCATTCGCGACTTTAGGGTGTTGGGATAGCCTTCTTGTTTGTTGTGTTTGTTTATACATTAGACAATAATCCACCTTGGCTCTACATACCATGGCACTTGGTGTCTTGTGCTATAGCAAAAATCAGTGCTCCGAGGATGATAACTTGCATTAGGATTGCATTTCATTTCCTCTCACATTGCATTCAGGCATCCTTCCTCCCTTCTTCTCCCCTGACTTAGAAGTTTGGATTGTGCAAACGGTGATTCCCTCCACCTTCTTCTTTCTTCTCAGGAGTCCTATGGTTCTTGACAGGTGTAGCCACACACCCATCGCCTTATTGACTTCCATCATTAAGGAGGCCCCTATCTACATATAGGATCACATTGCATTTTACTTAATAGCATTCTCATTTTAGGTTCCTTAAATTGCATTACATTTTGAGTTGTGTAGGTTAATTTTCATTAATTATTCTACGCATTTAAAATTCATTCATTAGCATATCCATTTTGATTCATATCATTAGGTCCATTACCACATCCATCATACACATCAACTATACACATTCACCATCATGCATGCCATAAATAAATCATCCATCATAACAATAATCACAACATCCACAAAATGATATTCATTAGACATCATGCATTCATAATTAACCATCTCATTTTACATATCACATCATCCATTGCCTCCTGCATCATAGAACTTAGACATCATACACAAAAATAATCATCCAAATCACATCCTGCATTATAAACGCATCATAATCATACATCCATCTAGGCATAAACATACATCCATATAGATAGATATACACATATGCATATATAAATCATCCATCGCATAAGCATCATATAGTGTCAATAAGGGCTCTCGCATATCATATCCAAAATCCAAAAAATATAATATCCATCATAATCACAACTACATATATACCATCTGTCACCAAAAAATAAAGTACAAGTACATGGCTATGGATCTACTATGATCTGTGCTACTCTGTACTATATCCGATCCCGCACTTGTCAATGACTGGGATCTTGTTCGTTTGATTTGAACCATGAGCTTCCCACATCTAATCTTTGTGGTGACTCGGGCACCAACCCTCTATGAGGGGGGGTCATTTGAGAACCACTGAATCCTCGGGTCCGTGTCCCCAATATCTGGGATGGAGTGGGCATCTAAGGAGCCCATCACTCAAAGTGGAATGTACTCTGCAACGAATCCTAAATTGCCTGCTGATAAGCGATCATCCAGAAGGACGCCTCTCTCATGTACTCATCTCTCTCTATCACATAACCCCAGAGAATGTTTCGCTTCTGCCTATATCTATCTTCATCTCGGATAAGGACTCTCCTCTCCTCTACCCATGACCCTTGTGTCTTCCCCTGTGTTGCACCTCTCTACATAACCTATCTCTGTACCATTGTTGCATCCCTCTCCTCCCATAGTTCCTACATCTATGTCTGAAAGGCCTCCCTCTCTGCCTCCATCCCCTACATCTAAATCCTCATGGTCTCCTTCCTCTCCTGCATCTGTGTCTGCAAGGTCTCCCTCTCTGACTCCATCGCATGTACACGAGCCCTCATGCTCTCCTCTCTCTCTTGCATCAATCCCCTATCTCCCATTGTCTCCTCTGCCACCTCCACTCTCTCCCGAATGTCATCCCACTCCTATCTCAACTCCCTTCACTCTCTAAGCAGTCCCTCTACCTACCTCCTCAAGTCCTTCATATCTCTCTCTACCTCTACCATAGTCTTTGTCGATATCTGCTTTGACCCTCCTCTGGCCTCTCTCTGACCCCCTACCTGCAATATCTCTATGGTAGCCTCTAGTCGGTCCCTCTCCCATCTTGCTGAATCTCCTACCTCCCACTCCCTCGCCACCTCCCCCTCCAAATGGGTCACCTCTTCCTATACTCTGTCTTAGTCCCTAGTCATCCTATCTAGCTCACCGTGTAAGACATCTCTCTCCCTCTCTACATCTTGTACCTGTGAGGTCCGGTGGTCAACAATAAATCTATACTCCCTTTGTCTTGTGGCCTCTAATATGATCACCTCTTCCTACAAGCTCCTCCCCTCAGCCCCGACTCTGACAACCTCTACCTCCAGTCTCCTCCTCATTGCCTCTTATTCTCTCAACCTCTGCTCGGCGATATGTAATCTTGCCTCCACTCCTCTCAATCGTGTAATCAGATTCTCTACCTCCGGTGGCATCATCGTCAAGGGAGGAATATCACATGTCTTTGTATCCATCGCCTCTGCTCCACCCTCATCCCCTATATCCATCACCTTCGCTCCCCCCTCATCCCTCTCCATCACCTCAACATCTTGTCTCTCCTCCCTGAGCTGGCCTTGAGCTCTTCGTCTCCTCCTCCTCCTACTCGATCTTCGTTGACCTCTCGTCGGATCCTCCCCTTGTCCCCCTCCTCTTCCACCCTCTAGCACTCCCTACTATCCACCTGCTCTGTTTGCCTCTGGCACCCCCTGCTGTCCACCTACTCTATCTACCTCTGACACCCCCTCTTGTCCACCTGCCCTGGCTATCTCTGGTACTCTCTCCTGCTATGCTCTTGCCTTGCCACCTCCACACTATATCCTTCTCCTCTAGGTCATCAAACAATCTCCTCCATCTCTCTAAGTCTCCTGCCCCCCGATACCGCAACACCCACCCATCCTCAACATCATACCACCAAGCTATAGGCGTTGCCTCATCTGCCCGACCCTCTCTCACCACATCCAGTCTGGCCACACTGATATGCTCTCAAGCCCACTCTTGCAACATCACCTGACACACGCTGATCACCCCTCAATAATAAATCACATGCATGTCTATGTACAGTTGTGCCAAGATGCATGGACCCCATGTGAACTATCCCTCCCTCCCCTCGACGATATCTCAAATAACCTCCATATAGCTAAGGCTGCAACATCTCCCACTCCTATCCGAAATCAGTATCCCGTTGATCAACCCACAAAGGTACAAAGGCAGTGGCGGTACTCTCAGCCCAAAGCATCTATCCATGTCCAAGCCATTCTTCTCTATTGGTAGGTCCTCTCGCCCGAATAAGACCCACATGGTCTGATCCAGCTCCTCTCCCTCTGATCTTAGCTCACTCACCAACCGCCCTGCTATAGGCAATCTTAAAATTCACCAGACATCCTCCAGCGTCATGGTCATCTCTCCTATCGGGAGATGGAATGTTGACCTCGTTGAATCCCAGTGCTCGATCGAGGTTGTCAACATCGCCCGATGCACCCTGATAGATGGATACCTTAAGAAATGCAACAACTCTACCTCCACCAAACTCTGATGGTTCACTCCAGTCATTGCTCGTTGTGTCGCTGTGAGCACTTCTGATCTCTCCTGCATTCGAAAAGTATCGAACCTCTGTAGTCAAGCCACACAATCTATCAGTTACCACGTCATTTCATTTACTTCTCACCTAGCCCTAGACACCTTTCTCACTCCCATTTTCCTCTATCTATTTCTGTCCTGACCCCAAGTACCTTTTTTCCCTAACTCTCTCACTTGACAAAAATCTTCCTCACCTTCCATCTTTACCCTCAGCGACCATGCCCTTTCTGGGTGAAACGCCTCTTCCCCACATCTTTCTTTCATTTTGTTAACTCTTTCTTCCATCCTTGCCATCTTCTCCTCTGGGTGTGGCTGCCCCTTTTCTGGGGCGTGACCGCCCCTTTCTTTTGGGCGTTGTTTCCCGTTGGGTAGGGCCGCCCCTTCCCGGGGTGCCAATGCTCGTTGGGTGGGGTTGCCCCTTCCCAGGGTGCTACCGCCCATCGAGTAGGGCTGCCCCTTTCTGGGGCGATGTTGCCCATCGGGCGGGGTTTTCGCCCCTTCGTGGGGCGTCGCCGCCCATCGGGCGAGGATGCCCTTGTTTGGGGCGACATCACCGAGATGGGTGGTGTCACCCTTGTTTGGGGCAACATCTTCGAGATGGGCGGGGCCGCCCCTATTTGGGGCGATGTCTCTGAGATGGGCGGGGTCGCCCTTGTTTGGGGCGGCGTCGCTGAGACAGGCGGGGCCGCCCCTATTTGGGGTGCCACTGCCCTTGGGTGGGGTCGCCCCTCCGGGGCGCGACCACCCTTCCATAAGGCGCAACCACCCGTTCCTAGATGGGGATGCCTATTTTTTGGGCATGGTCGCCCCTGTATGGGGCAACCCGAGAAAAATTCCTCTACTAACGCTTCTTTTTTCCCCCTAATCACTTATTTTTCCACCCCATCCTTAAAGGAAATTTCTCCCAACCCACCCAACGAAATAAAATTTTGTTTCTTACCCATTTTCCTATTCTACCCTGACACCAAAACCCATGTTTTCAAAATTGCATTAAACTTAAAAATACATCTAGAAATGCTAAAATCACCAAGGAGGTTTTGGACCTAACTTGGCGTGGGCCGGTGCGCTCGACGTAGAAACTCTCCACCTCGTCTGCACGATGGATGATTTTGTCATCATAATCGTTCGACATCATCGCTCTCTCCTTCTCCTTCCTCTTCTCTCCTCTCTTTCCCAACTGACAGCTGTCAAAATGAGGGATATAAATTCTAAAATTACTATTTATAACCTTCCCCCTCTTTTTAAATTTAGGGAATTTTTTTCTTTTATTTAATTTTTTTTCCTCCAATTAATCCTCCACCTTCCCGGGGCCGCCATTTGCACTCCGTGTGTCTGATCGACTCCGCAACTCGCCACAACCCCTTTGGCACCTCACCTTCAACATGTCAAGATGTGAGGGCTTGTGAGTCCTCAACTCACCACAATGCTCCATCTTGGCCATGGTGGCTTAATATTGACCGTTGAATTCTTTAGAGGATTCAACTTCTTCTATAAATACCGCCATCTACCTTCATTAAAGGATCCTATAATCTTGCATCTTATAATTTATGAGCATTTAGATCTTAGAACTTGAGAGAGTTATTGCATGCATACCAAATTTATGCTCTCAAGCCATTTAGTCATTTTAGCCATTATTATTGCAACTCTCTTACATTTTGTACTTTGCATTCTAGCCATTATTGCATCCATCCACCTTCATTCATCACCCAACTACCATTTCCATCACTAGCATATCATCTAAGGAGCACACATTATCAACCATCAAAGGGCCAACCAAGGATCAACACAAAGAAAGGTATAATCATCTTATTGATTTTTTATCTTCCTTTTATTTGTGTTTAACGTAGTCCAATCTTGAGGTGTTAGGTGTTTTAGACTTATCTTGCATTTTACTTTATTTTGCATCTTAGATTAGTGTATTTCTCTTGTTCACGCTCACCTAAAGGTCAAATCCAAAAGTTTTAGAACCTGAGATCTGAGAGGAAGCAAATGCAGACCTTGGAGCTCAGGATCACATTCAGAGTTTTCAAAAATTTAGAATGGGACTAATAAGAGACTATTATTCTCTATCATCTCTAATTCAGACCAATTTATCACACTCCCTTTATAAGATAGACCTAAGAAATAAAATGTATCATTCTCTATCATCTCTATCAAGAAAGATCTATCAAAGCATTCCATTGATTCAAGATCTACATTCAATCTAGCCATTTCACACAAGGTTGCAGACTTTACAAAAAGATTTTGGTGAGTTGTAACATTGCATGTTGTTCATTCATCATTTCCCTCCTTTATTTCATTATATTTCAAGGTTTAATTATCAACAAGGGGTTTGACCAAGGAAAAATCCCATTTACTAACATTCAACAAGTTTTCCCTTTGTTGTATGCTTATGATTGCAGATTTAGGTTGAAGACTTGAAGATCATTTGGAGTGCAAGATTGCATAGTTGCAAATTTGCATTACAAAGTTGTCATCTTCACGGAAACTCACCTATAGGTCAAATCTGGAAGTTTTAGAACCTGAGATCTGGGAGGAAGAAAGTGCAAACCTTGGAGATCAGGATCACATTCAGAGTTTTTATAAATTCAAAACGGGAGTAATACGCCACCTTGGGCGTCTTAGTCCTCCCAGGGGTATTTTTTCAAATTCTTTGAAATTGTTCTGAGATCCGAAGATTTTGCATCTGCCTCAAAAAATAGCAGCAAGACTAAGACAATAGTAAGGGTGTCTTTATCCTCCCTGGCATATTTGGACAGCTTCTTTGCATTTCCAAAATCCTCACATCTCCAAACTTCCTAGGTACACACATCCTATCTTGTTGTTGTATAATT
This sequence comes from Sequoiadendron giganteum, assembly GCA_007115665.2. Classification (NCBI taxonomy): domain Eukaryota; kingdom Viridiplantae; phylum Streptophyta; class Pinopsida; order Cupressales; family Cupressaceae; genus Sequoiadendron; species Sequoiadendron giganteum. The sequence continues at coordinate 322,499,340 of CM021102.1, forward strand.
TTATCATTCACATCCTTCATTTAGCTTGCATAACTAGTTTTGCAGGTTGAATGCTTATTTGTATTTTCCAAGCATTTGCTTGGTGGTGAACCCCTAAAAGTCTAAAAAAATCCCTTCCTAGGTCCTCCTAATTGAGAATTGACTCACCTTGTGAGGTTGATAGTCAATCCAATTAGGATTCTTAGGAGAATATTGAATGACCTAGAGAAATGAGGTGACCCACATCACCCCCCTCATTTTTCTAATGATAATTTAGTTGATATGTGTAAGATGTAAGATTTATTATTATTTTATCCTACATAAATATACATACATATAAATTAAAGTTTGTAAAATAAAAAATATAATAAAAATAAATTATCAAAAATATTCTATATCACTTTTAAAACATGACAAAATATGATTTAAAAAATAAAACTAAAATATTTTAAGAAATAAAATAAATTTTCATATTAAAAATAAAACAATTAAAAAATTTAATAAAACCAAATACATATCAAATGTGAGACAACTTTAAATAAGTTTCTAAATTTGGAAAAATAACGGAGGAAGGGAAAACATATGTAAAAGAAGCAGCAATTTAAGGAAAATGCAAAAAAATATGAAGCATGATTTAAAGAAACTGTATAGTTTTTCAGAACGGGTAGAAATGTGATGATGGAGTTAAAAATGATCGTTTATGATTGAAATGACGTTTCACCCGTTAAAATGGGAACAAACGCGTTTCTGGTAGCATAGCATGAAATTAATGTTAGATCTTGGTCAAATCTAAAACCCTTGCATTCAGATAACAGATGAAGTTTTGATCATGTTGTAGTGCACTTAGATTGATAGTCCTAAAATCTCATTTAATCCAAATAAGCACAGTCTAGATCTGAACGAAAGGAGAGTCTAAATCAGTCATTTAATAATTGACTTCTAGGTGACCATTGTATGAACACATCATTGTTTTTAATTTTTTTTTAATAAAATCTCCAAGTGCTTGTGGTCAAGTTGACATGAACTTCATGCTAATGACCGTAATGATTTGTATTATTACAAGGGATTAAGTGTTCAATATATCTTGAAGTGAATTATTGTTTGAATTGTAGATTTATTGAATCATAAATAAATTACATAATTATAATCAGACATATAAGTTATTGAAAAGGGTTTTTTGTAGGGGTCAAGTAGCTTGGGCGATAGAGTGTTTGATTGCAAATACAAGTCAATCCAAGGATGGGAGGTCTTCTCATGTTGAAATCTAATCTATCATGGATAAACATAGCAAGGTGTTAAAGAAATTCCTCTAGTTTTACCACCAAATAGAGGCTTTCAACATGTGATTGAGCTAGAGAAAGGATTAAAATGAATTATCACTACACCTTATCGTCATCCTAGGAGGCACACAGAGGATATTTAGAAGATGATTACATTTTTTTTGGACATGGGACACATACAACCTAGCTCTAGTGTGTTTGCTTCCTTTGTGGTGTTGGTCAAGAAATATGATGTTACCATAAGGATGTGTATTGATTATAGAGACCTCTATCAAGAATCACCACCGTATCATATTTAGAACTGATGAGTTGATAGATGGGCTTCATGGTGTGGTGCACTTCTCCAAGATTGATTTATGACCAATGCATCATCAAATAAAATTCAAAGATGAGGATGTGCACAAAACAAATTTTAGGTGTCATTATGAGCATTATGAGTTACTTGTCATACCATTTGGGTTAACTAATGCCCATGCACCATATTTTAATCATGCATGAATTAGGTATTTATTTTACAATTGCGGAAACTTTAGTTGGTTTGTATTTTATGAAATCTTGAGCTACAATAATACATGAGAGGATCACTTGAGACACGTGGATGAGGTGCTTGGCATATTAGAGTAGCATTCATTTTATGTCAAAGCGTCCAAATGTGAGTTTGGTTTGATTGAGATATTATATTTTGAGCATAAGATTAGTTTCCAAGGGGTTAGTGTGGATGAGGAGAAGATCAAGGCAATAAGGGATTTGCCTAGACCTAGGTCTTTTTCATATTTGAGAGGGTTTGTAGGACTTTGCAACAATTACAAGAGGTTTTTCAAAGGATTTTCATAGCTTGTAGTCCTATTAACAAATTTGAAGATAAAGGAGTCTTTCTCTAAGAGAATTTCAACACAAATATATTTTGACAAGCTCGAGGAGGTAATAAGTTCATTTCCTATTTTAACTATCCTAGATTTTCACTTCCTTTTGTTTTAGAGTGTGATGCTTCAGGAAAGGGGATTGGAATGATTTTAATTCAAAATAAATACCCCATAGAATTTGGGAGTAGGAAACTCAAGGAATCAAGCTTCTTTATTTATGACAAAAAGATGTTAGCCATCATGCATGCAATAGCCAAGTTCGAACACTATTTGTGGGAGGTTTGTGGTAAAAATAGATCATAACAATTTAAAAGTCTTCCTCAATCAAAAATATTTGAATGATAGACAATAAAAATGGATAAGTAAGTTATAAGCCTATGATTTTGACATTGAGTATGTTAAGGAGAAGAATAATGTGGTGGCTGATGCACTATTCAGGAAGCCTTATTTGTGTTTTAAGGCTAATATATCTATTGATTGGAAGATTTCTATAATAGTTGTGTAGAGAAGGGGGATTCTCTACTCATGATTTATCTTCATTCAAAGACCCTCACGGGGCGAACTGCCCTAAACTACCTCAAGAAACAATGTGAAGGTTCTAGAATCAGAAAGAGTAGGTCACGAAGATTCTCTGGACAAATTGAAAATCTCTCGGCCAAAGGACAAAAGTGCAGGTTACGGACGACAGCGTGGTGCACTAGCATCTCAAAGGTGAGCTGACATCTTGTACGGACCAGAGAACAAGAATGTCACAAAAAATAGCTAAATGACTACTTCTACTCTGATTGCTAAGAATGTGTAGAATGTGATAAAACTGGAATAAAGAAATAGAAATGATAAAGAGAGTAAGAGATAGGAAGAAAAGGCTTACAACCACACAAGTGATGAAACCTCTACCACGTGAATGTTTTCAATACCTGCATGTGAAATATCTAGAGAAAGTGTTGGGGTTGTATAGGGGTTTTCCTCAGTCAAACCTCCGTTTTGGTGTTCCCACCTCCACAGACAGCTAGATAGAAAGAGAGAGTGTAATCGAAAATGGAAAAAACACATGGTGAAATCAAAACCCACTCAAGAATAGAACCCGCACCACCAAGTGTGAGTGATAAAAGCAATACTCGCTCAAGGAGGAGAACCTGTATCACAAAAGAGGTGATAAAAGCAATCCTCGCTCAAGGAGGAGAACCCGTATCACGAAGTAGAGATGCAATAGATATGAGATATGGAATACCAAGATGATCACAAGCACAAGGCAAGGGAGGTATCACATGAAAGAGCCAAGGGATACAAAGAGTGTTGTATGAGCTTTTGAATGTTGGTGTAGCAAGCTATATGAAGCTATGCAAGCAAGAGTTGGAGAGGAGGAAAAGGCAAGAGCCAAATTTGGAGAGAAGTTAGAGTGGAGCTAGAATAACTTAGAAGAATAAATGGAATTGAAAAGGTAGCATTAAAAGAGAGAAGAGCATCAAAAAGAACCTTCTCAGGCAGTTACAAGGCATCTTGAGTCATTACCATCGACAAAACTTGTTGACAAGTGACAAACATGCACAAAAATAGTTGTTTGAACATTGAAACGTTGTAGGACGCTAGGGCGCCGCACACACATCTGCGTGTCGCGCTAGTGTCTGGACACGTCACGCTACAAACAACATGAATAGGAAAAACATAAGGTTCGATGCAAAGCTAACGCACGAAGGTAGTTGCTAAAAAGGGGTGTTGAGCATCTTGAGAAGGGAAAAAGGCTTATGCAAGGGCTAAAGTGAGCCTACACAAATTCTAAGGGAGTGGACACTAAATCAGATACAAGAATGTATGTGAAATTGCAAGGGGTGCAATTTTATGACTATACATTTTCCCCCCACTTTAGTGTGCATATGAATCTACACTAATATGCATGCTAAAGGAAATATACTAAACATAAATAAAATCATATGCCAAAAGGATACTGTAGAGGAAGCATAAAACTCTTCGAACCATGGAAGCATGCCCCCAAGCTGAAGACTTGCAAAAAAAATGCATTAGACAAGGAAAACCTGCACCAGATAACAATGTTAGAACATAAAAAAGCTAAAGGATTTGAGTCAGCAAAGTGAAAGAGACTTCAATGTAGAAGGTTGTCTCAATACTATGCGTCATCCCCAAATTAATAAATAACACACTTAGAAGAATTCTAAAACGAAAAAAGGAAGGGCATATACTCAGGATGAAGAAGATGCAGATCTTCGATCCGGTATATACAATTGAGAAGAAAGAGAGAAAATAATTTAAGAGGTAGAAGAAAGAAAGGAATGAAAATTCTAAGAGGGATGGCTCCACAAGTCCTCGAACCTAAGGTTATTTGAACAAAAGGACTCTGTAGCTCCATGAAACTACGAAGTTGAACAAAGTACATCGAAGGCCCTCAGATGAACGATACACAAATCCAACAGGATGAAAGCGTCTTATAGGCCCGCAGACTTGCAAGGTATCCCTGAAGATCTCTCGCATGAAGGAGACCCAAGAAAGTGGACTCCGTAGAGTCAAAAAGAGGCTTCACGGGTGCACCTATAGAGTGACATGTTTACCTACAGATAGAACATGTCAGGAAACAAAGCGGCCATGCATGCAGTCAAGTGGACAGTCACACAGACCATCAACAAATTGGAAGGATTTCAAAGGGGTCCCTCGAGAACCCTTCAAAAGAAGAGGGGTCCACTCAAGGGATGCACCATTTGAAAACCAAGGTCTAGTCAAGTTGCCCCCAAGCTAGATGCAAAGATATAGAATAGGTCTAGTCGGGTTGCCCCGAAGCTAGACACCATAGAATTCATTTGAGATAAAAGCTTTTAAAGGGGGGCCCTCAAGAACCCTTCAAAAGAAAAAGGGGTCCACTCAAGGGATACATCATTTAAAAAATAGAGAGAATAGAGGGGGTCCTTAAGAAGGACCCACATCTCTAGAACAAGCTATCACTTCCCCCAACAAATAGGGGAGGAGAACCATACAAGATACTTACAACATGCAGGATAGAGGTAAACCTCGATATCACTTGTCATTTGAAGAATAGGCAGGTGCATCAGAAAATAAATGAGTGATGGTACTTGAATCATGAATTTGTTGTATTTTATCCTTCAAGGCCTTACATTCACTAGTGGAATGACTAGGCACTCGATGGTATGCACAAAAATAATGTTTTACTTTATCATGCTCATGAGAATTGTGTGTAGGAGGAAGGAGAGTAATTAAGTGGGCTTTTAGAAACCACAACAAAATACACTCTTGTTCACATAAATGATGAGGAGTAGGAAGCAACCCTTTCTCTTATGGAGAAAAGTTTGACTACTCACAAGAAGAAGAAGACACGAAGATAGAGGACAAAGGAGGATGAACCAGCCCACGAGAATGAGGTTGAGTTGTCATCATGTCAACACTCAACTACGGTTTCTACTTAGATTGTTCATTTGAGCAACCAATCCCCAAATTATGCTTGCGAGGTAAAAATTCTACAGGGACCTAGATGCTTTATTCATTATGCCCACAACCTTTACGCCCATAGCCATATTTAGATAAAATATTAAAGCCAGGGCCATATCATGCTTGCAAATCTTGAGAAGAAGGAGGATCTTCATAGAGAGCATTATTCTAGCAATGGGGATCACACTCCTCTATGGGATCACCATCATCCTTTTTAACATGACTGCTAACATCATCCTCTTTAGCAAAAGCATAATCATCTTCCTTGGAAGGAGGATAAACACTAAGAACCTTACAATTTGCATTCACATTATCCCGCGATACAAAAAGAACAATCATCTTTGATAGTGGGTACAAATTATGTTGTCGGAAGGTCTAAGGGGATTGGGTCAACTTTATGCTCTCCAACGAATGATTATGTAAAGTCTAAATAACCCCAATCATCACCAAGACAGACATCCTTTTGAGAAGTAGAAGGAGAAAATTTAAGATTTCTTACTTCAGAAGGACCTTCTTCAGGGACGTCTATCTCAAGAGTATCCTTTGTAGTAGGTACTACTGGAGTAAACATCGACACATTGGAAGACACTGAAGGAATAAGAGTAGGAAAAACCAAACCTTGACCAGCAGCTTCCATCTCACACAAGTGCATAGCCTCAGGGTCAGCCCTGATTGTGACTACTCAATTATTGCAAATGAACTTAATAGATTTATGCAAGGTAGACGGAACTGCACCCATAGCATGAATCCATGGTCTACAAAGAAGAAGGTTATATGGTAAATTTTATGCCATAACATATATAAGGGTAGGTACAGTAATGGGTCCCAACCTCAAAGGCAAGACTATCGTGCCTAAGGGTTGTCGACCGACATTATCGAACCCACGAATGACAACAAAAGTATTAAGAGAAGATGAATCAATATTAATCTTAGGCAATAGATCAATGCTACATACATTAAGTGTTGAACCAACATCAATGAGAGTACATCTAATGTCAATTTTATTAATGTTAATTATGATCATTAGAGGGTTCGCTTGCTTTTTTACTTCCAAAGGCGGGAGTTCTTGAAGATTGAATGTGATATTTGGCGAATCCACACGAATATATGCCATCAATGCATCAACATCTACCAGCCTGCAGAAGAAGGCAAGAGGATCTTTTGCAAGGCTTCCTGAAGCATACCTTGATAAACCAGAGGAAACTAAAGGAAGTCCCATAGCGAGATCTTAGTCAGAGTAACTTGGAGTTGCTCGACAAGATCGTACTCACTAGGTGCTTTAGTTGTAGGTTTAGGTGTTAAAGGAAGACTTGGTTGTTTATTCATATTATCCTCATAAGTATGGGCTACCGCTCTATAAGAGGGAGCCTTAAAAAGGTTGGGAGAGTCACTACCAGATGGAACACCATCAATAGAACAAATCCTTTCAGGAGAAGGACTAACTAGAGTCACGTAAATGATAGGTCTCTTAGGCCTTTGAGGGGCAGCAAAGACATAGATTACATTTACAAAATCATCACAACTAGTGGAATAATTACTTGAAGACATATTCTCAACATCAATCCAAATAGGATCGAATGTGGAAGGAGATTCATCATGTTCCAATGCATCATCTCTAGAGGAGAGTGCATTGGAATAGATAAGAGATTCATCGTTCACAAATGAAACGTCTCTAGAAGAGAGTGCATTGGAAGGTATAGGATATTTTTTACTCATGAATGCATCATCTCCAAAAGAGAGTGTGTTAGAATGAATAGAAGGTAGACTAATATTAAGAAAGGTATCAATGATTTCACCTTTTGCAACGAGATATCCATCAAAGCAAGAGGAATCTCGTGAGAAGGATCAAAGACACCGAGTGACATGGGTAAATCCATTTCACTATCACATGCATGAAATGGAACATCATTAACACTTTGAATATAACTAGATACTGAGCTAATAAAAGAGGATATTAAATTCATTTTGGACTCTTTTGATATTTTCTAGGTTTAAGTAATTTGCATTTTCGGAGGTCTTCAGAGCGGAATTTGAGGTCGAAACTTGTGTTGGTCCCTAAAATTTGATAGCCAAAGGCATACTATTTTACGAATTGAACTAGTTCTCTAGGAGACCTTTCCAACGGTGCAAACAGTTCTGAATTCCGAGCACTGAGTCAAAATTTATGACCCCACCAAGTAGTGGTAAATAAATTCCTAGTTTTTCAATTCACGTCGAGTTCACCAAAATGTAGAGAAGGGGGATTCTCTACTCTTGAGTTCTCTTCATTCAAAGAGCCTCATAGGGTGAACTACCCTAAAATACCTCAAGGAACAACGTGAAGGTTCTAGAATCAAAAAGAGCAAGTCACGAAGATTCTCTGGACAAACTGACAAGCTCTCGACCAAAGGATGATAGTGTGGGTTACAGACGACAACGCAGTGCACTGGCGTCTTAGAGGTGAGTTGGCATCTTGTATGGACCAGAGAATGAGAATGTCACATAAAATAGCTAAATGACTACTTCTACTCTGATTGCTAAGAATGTGTAGAATGCGGGAAACTAACAGAATGTGATAAAGTTGGAATAAAGTGAAATAAAAATGATGAAGAGAGTAAGAGATAGGAAGAAAAGGCTTACAACCATGCAAGCGATGAAACCTCTAGCACATGAATGTCTTCAATACTTGCATGTGAAATATCTGGAGAAATTTTTGGGGCTATATAGGGGTTTGCCTCAGTCAAACCTTCGTTTTGGTGTTCCCACCTCCATGGACAGCCAGAGAGAAAGAGAGTGTAACCGAAAATGGAAAAAACACTTGGTGAAGGAAAAACCCGCTCAGGAGTAGAACCCGCACCACCAAGTGTGAGTGATAAAAGAAATCCCAGCTTGAGGAGGAGAACCCGTATCACAAAAGAGGTGATAAAAGCAATCCCCGCTCGAGGAGGAGAACCCATATCACAAAAGAGGTGATAAAAGCAATCCCCGCTCAAGGAGGAGAACTTGTATCATGAAATAGAGATGCAATAGATAGGAGATATGGAATACCAAGATGCTCATAAGAACAATGCAAGAGAGGTATCACATGCACGAGCCAAGGGCTACAAAGAGTGTTGTAAGAGCTTGTGAATGCTGGTGTAGCAAGTTGTATGAAGCTATGCAAGCAAGAGTTGGAGAGGAGGAAAAGGTAGGAGCCAAAGCTGGAGAGAAGTTAGAGTGGAGCTAGAAGAACTTAGAAGAAGCAATGGAATTGAAAAGGTAGCATTAAAAGAGAGAAGAGCAACAAAGAGAATCTCCCTAGGTGGTTACAAGGCATCTTGAGCCATTACCACTGACAAAACTTGTTGTCAAGTGGAAAACATGCACGAAAATAGTCGTTTGAACGTTGAAATGTTGCAGGATGCTAGGGCACTGTGTAGATGTCTACGTGTCACGCTAGTGTTTGGACATGTCATGCTACAAAATAACACAAACGAGAAAAGCATAAGGTCGATGCAAAGCTGATGCACGAAGGTAGCTACTAAAAAGGGGTGTTGAACATCTTGAGAAGGGAAAAAGGCTTATGTAAGGGCTAAAGTGAGCCTACACAAATGCTATGGGAGTGGACACTAAAGCAAATACAAGAATGTATGTGAAATTGCAAGGGGTACAATTTTACGACTATACAAGTTGAATATGTCAAAAACACATTTGATAGTGATATCTTGGATGGCAAGCTACAAGATGACAGGTGCAAGGTAGTTGATGAGTTCATCTTTTACAAGGATCGAGTGTATCTTGTTCCGAAATCAATAATGAAGGAAAAAATATAGAGGGCATGTCATAACACACAACTAGTTGGTCATTTGGGATAGTACAAGACATAAATAGGTAAGAGAGTGTTTTTCATGGAAATGGTTCAAGGGTGATCTATTAAGGCATGACAGAGAGTGTTTGGTTCACACAAAATAAAGTAGAGCATGTATTTCTAGCTGGTTTGTTGCTATGTTTACTCATCCCAAATTAGAAGTGAGAGAATTTCCCAAATAAAAAATGAGAGCATTTCTATGGTTTTCATCATAATGTTTTGACAAGGTAAAATTGTATCTTTGTGGTTGTAGATAGACTTATTAAGTATGCCATTTTTATGCCATATCTTCATATTACAAGGATCCAAAGGTGGTTGATTTTTTCTTTAGAGAGATATTTAGATTACATGGGTTTCCAAGAAACATTGCGAGTGATAGGGACAACAAATATATTAGCTTGTTTTGGCAAGAACTCTTTCGATTTATAGGCACGTAATTGATTCCAAGCACTAGCTATCTCCCCTAAATAGATAGGAAAATAGAGATTGTGACAAATATTTAGAGGGGTATTTGAGGAACTATGTTACAAGACAACAAACAACATGGGTTAAGAAGTTTCACTTTGGGGAGTATTGCTACAATGCTACTCATCACATATATATAGGTATGACTCCTTTCAAGGAACTCTATGGTTATGATGCAATTTCATTTATGGATTTGACGCTTTTAGATAGTAGAGTCTTTGGAGCTAGGAATTTGGTGCAACAAAGTTTAGATATTGTAAATGCATTTAAGGAGAACCTATAGCAGTCTCAAAATCAATAAATATGTATGTTGATTATCATTGGTTGAAGAGGTGTTTTGAGGTTGGGGAGATGGTTTTTCTAATATTACAACCCTATAGAATATCTTCTCTAAAGGGGAGTGATGTGAAAAACTCAAACCATGATTTTATGGACCTTATAAGATCAAAAGGAGGATAGGTGAGATTGCATATGAGCCAAAATTTCTAGAGAATAATAGGATTCATAATGTTTTTCATGTTCCATGCTTTAAAAAGGATCTTGGACAACATATAACACTTTTTATAGAATTACCACCACTTGATGATGAAGGGAAATTCATTTTGGGCTCAAAGTTTTCATCAATCGGAGGGAGAAGCTATGAGGCAAGGTTATTCTAGAGTACTTAGTGAAGTGGAAAAATCTTTCACTTGAGGATGCCGCATGGGAAGGAGTGGAGATATTCAAGCATCCAAGTTTGAGTTTGTTTAGGGGAAAGAAAATTTAGGGACAAAGGATTGTCATGTTCCCTTTCCCTTGAGGTTGACTTCAACCCCAAAAAATGATTTTCAACACTAACTTGATATTTATATTATTATAAAATTAAATTAAATTAAAAAATTAAAAAATATTATTATTAATATTAAATTAAAATTTCAAATTTCAAATTATAAAAAAAAGCTAAGTTATTGGCTTGTTGGCATAAGCCCTGAGTTCCGATCTGGTCTTACCCATGTTCGAGGTTCAGGTCCGTCCCCAATGGATTCAATTTGGATGAACCCAAGCAAACCTTGGTAGAATTTGGGCCCGTCATGACTAGAGCCACCAAATTTTGGCTTCGTTTAATTTTATATTTGTTTGACTTATTTCTGACTCAGATTCTTGGCATAGGTTATAATGATATGGTGGTTTCACACTCTAGAGACATTATTTCTTCCTACTTACATTGAAATCCCATGTCTCATCATAACCCCCTACACAAATCCATTCTTGCATAGTTGCAATAAGAAGCCCCTATTGCGGAGATGATGAATGACAACATAGAGTGAATGAAATGTATCTAAGTTATTGATACTCCCAATCTAGGCTTGGATTGGGTTAAATATTGGTTGTGGCCCTTCAATTAATCTATCATAGTGTAATAGAAAAATTCCTTCATTGGTTTGGTGAAAAAAATTATTGAAGGCACACTAACCGCCATTAATATAGGCATTTGTTTAATTTAGACACATGTCAAGCAATATTCTTACTATGAAAAGTGATAATTTTGGTATATTTTTGAGGTTTTTGTTTATGTCCCCACTTTCTTATGAAAGTGTCTTTATAGATAGTAAGAAAGGTGAAAGGTGTAAAGGAGTGAAGGGGTCATGGAGTATGATGGATTATTTTTAACACTTGACATTATTATTTTTGAACTTTAATCAATATCATGACATTCAAGTTTGACTAATATTTGACTATTAATATGGTGGTGTATTTTGCTATGTTATTTGACTATTAATATGGAAGTGTATTTTGAACTTAATTATTGCTGAAAATATGTATATATTTCTAATTTTCATATGTTTTTGTATCAACTAACCCAACCCATATTTTTTTGACTGAACCCACGAACCAAACCCTTGAACCCAAATTGGGAACTTAAAAAAAATATGCTAGATTTTGGGCCCTTGTGTCCTTTGTCTAATAGGTATATAATTTGTTGTGGTTGGTTGGGTGTGATATCTAGAAATTGGTATGTTTTTGAAATATATCTTGAGTTGTGCTAGTTGGGATGCAAACCCTAACTGCCCTCTAAGGTCATGATGAAAACCCTGATCTAGTCTTATTGATTTCCTCACCTTTTGCAATTTATTTTGATTAGAAGTTTGTGATTTAACTCAGTAATAGTGTTTCCAAGTTGATCACCATTGTTGAGGTTGGAGGGATATTTTAAATCATCTTGGTCATGGGCCACTAGGTCTCTTGCTAAGCATTCATATCAGTTGTTTCAAGGGTTACTTGTTGGAAGATTTGAATAATAGAGAAAAATAGATGTTAGGAGCTTAAAGAAAGGATGAAATAGTAGAAATAACTAGGTCTGAACCAACTAACAAACAATCTAGAGATCATAGGGTTTAGAGCTCATCACATCAATGGAAAAGCTCAATATTTGTTGGAGCAACCAAATACCAGTTAAGATAGAGGGTAAGGAACCCAAGGTAGTGAGCCTAAGGTTTGAACCAGTTAAAGGGGCCAACATCATTCAAACACCAGGCCCAAAACTCATCACTTCAAGGGCATCATTATCCACTCTCTCTCTTAGATATGCACATTACTTGACATGTACCAAGCTACAGTCATCACTAGGGTTTCCTTCAGCGCTCAGGAATTTTGACACATGAAATTAACTCCAGATCTTGGTCAAATCCAAATTCCTTCCTTCTGGATAACATACAAAGTTTTGATTCTATTTCAATGCATCTGGATTGATAGTCCTAAAAAATCAATCACACCAAATAAGTCCATTCCATATTTGAGTGAAGGGATAATCTAAATCAATCATTGAATAACCCAATTCCAAGTGACCATTGTATGAACACATCATGAATTTTTTTTGAATTTTTGAATAAAATTTCCAACTGCTTGTTGTCAAGGTGACCTGAACTTCATGCTAAAGATTATAATGATTTGTATTATCAGAAGGGATTAAGTGTTCAACATATCTTGTAGGGAATTATTGTTTGAATTCTAAATTTATAGGATATTAAACAATTACATAATTATAATCAAACATATTACAATCTAGAAACTAAAAACTATTGTAGGACTAAAAAATAACTGAATCTTTGAAAGTATTTGAAGAAATTTTCAACTGAACTTCTAATTCTACTTTTTTCCAGAAAATTAAAAAACATAGAACTTCACAGCTGCATATCCCTATGAAGAGGCTCAAACCTCCACCAAGGCTCTCCTATTGCTTGCCATTGTCATCACCATCGCCATCTATTTCTCAAACTAGTTTTTTCAATGACATTTTTTCCAGCAACCCTATACTATTTTTCAAATCATGTACATGGATCTTTTGTTGTGAGGGGTTCACTCACTTTGGGGCTCTATGGGCTATGAAATCATTACATTTTAGTGAGATTCCATTGTGATTAAAAACATATGCCATGAGAAATTAGGGCTTCCTGAGATTCAAACTCAAATCTACCCAAGTCTATCTTTCAAGCTTACATGCATCCAAATAGAAAACAAATTCTTCAAACCTACAGAACAAGAGGCCTCTTTTGGCTCCAAAATTTGGCATTAAATTTGCATTTCCATTTCTGGTTAAGATGAGAAACAAGAGGCCATTTAGGAAGGATATGACAATACACCTTCTTCAAAGGAAAATAATTAAATGAACTAACAGATAGCCATTTCCAATCCTTGGAAAATTTACATTCCTTGGGAGTGCAAAGGTTCATAAAGAGATCAATAGGGACTAAATACTACACAAAGATAAGAAATTGTTTATATTTATCACTCAACCCATAATGTTCCTTGAGATATTTCCAAGAGGCCCAATCGAAGGAATTAAAATCCCAAATATCTTTGAAATTATGAATTCCTTTCTTAAACAAGTATTAAGCATGCCTTGAAAAGCTAATAGCAAGTGGTTGATTATGATAATTAATAACTCTATTCCACCAAATTGAAGTTGAGGTAAACTAAAACCATGTTGTAGGGAAGCATTATTCCAAGTTAAGAAGTGACAAACTTGTTGCCAAGCTCTCCAAATAGACTGAAGAGGAAAGGAAGCTCCAAATTTAAAAAAGGGAGACATTAAAATCTTATCCAACCAGTTGACTGCTTGTGACTTACTTTTAACAATAGCCTCCATGATTCGATGATGAACTAAAATTAGGTCCTCGGTTCATCACCGTTACCAACTCTAACAATCCACTTTGAAGTAAGGCAAAACCCTTGAGTTTTGGGGTCTATAAGACCAAGGCCTCCATGATTTTTTGGTCGAATACAATGGGACCAAGAAGAAACAATGAAACTTGCATTACCATCCCATTTGGAACAGATAAATTTTTGAATCATCTTGTTTAACTCTTTATAACCCTTCTTGGAAGGCATCCAACAAGATGAGTAGTAAACATGAGTGGCAATAAAAAAATTGTTGGCAACCTGGATCTTACCTACCAAGGATAACAATTTATTACCCCAAGTAAACAATTTATTTTTTAATCTATCTAGAAACCATCTCCACATATCTGAAAGTGAGACCCCTATACCAAAGGGAATGCCTAGATATCCTATTATCACCTCATGAATGATAGGCTTCCATTAGAGCCACTTTGTGACATCAAAAACTCAATTTTATTATGAGATAATTGAGATCCTAACACAGCATAGTACAAATCTAAGATTTCCAATGTGTTGTTAAGTTCCTCTTCACAATTTTGTAAAAATATCATGCTATCGTCAAAAAAATATGAGTTAATGACCACCTTGTCTTGAGGAATGGAAATAACTCTAATAAGCTTCATTTAATTAGCCTTATGAAGAAGATATCCTAGTGCATCAACAGTAAGCACATATAAGAAAGAAGATAGAGGACACCCCTATCTTATAGAACGATGCAACTCAAAGGGAGTTGAAATAGAGTTACTAATTACAAGATGAGAATCTGCATCTTTAAATAACATTGAAACATGATTTTGAATCCTTGGACCAAAACCCAACCACTGCAACTGTTAGCAATCAGATATGCACCCCGTCAAATTTGCAGAAATCCTGACTATCTGTTGCAACATTGAAACTCTTTCCAAACGTGGGTGGTCTATAAGGAAAGAGAATCTCCAGAGCAAGTTAGTTCTCCGTATAATGATCCTATTCTAAAATCTTATGGGAAAAGAGGTAGAGAGAAAAGCAGAACTTAAAATTTATTATTTTGAAGTGACTTTTAATATTGAATGATGAAATATTGACTATTCTGGACTTTCCTCACAAACGGTGCTTAGAAAACTAACAATAATATCACAACCTCTCAAAAGAAAATTTACATAAGTACTTTACATGAAGGTTTATCCAAAACACAACATGCAACTTGTATTTTTTGCGCTCTTCTACATCAAACTACAGCCTAGGACATAATAAGGATCTCACA